>CM027399.1:162065260-162076806 GCA_015711505.1 Sylvilagus bachmani | reverse complement strand
GGAGTGGAGGGGAGGGGAGGGGAAGGGGAGTGGAGGGGAGTGGAGGGGAGGGGAGGGGAGCGGAGGGGAGGGAAGGGGAGCGGAGCGGAGGGGAGGGGAGGGGAGGGGAGCGGAGGGGAGGGGAGGGAAGGGAGGGGAGGGGAGCGGAGGGGCGGGAAGTGGGGGCACAGGGACATCGGGGGGCCTGAAAACCGGCACTTTGATGTCAGAGTTGCCAAGCAGGCAGCTGCGGGTGTTGAAACCTGTGAAGGGACGGGCCTCCGAGCACTTGGAGGCTTTGCTCCCTGGGGTGGGGGTGGGAGGCGAGGCTGGCACAGCAGGGGCACTGGGCAGCGGGCAGACCCCCACCTGCTGCTGCCCTGCAGCCCTGTGCTGGGCCCCCATCCACATCAACACCGCCGCTGGGCCTAGGGCTTGGTCACCGTGCTGTGACTCTATATTTGTGGACAGACAAGCCTCCCATCGCTCTGCCGCCTGCTGCCTGCTGAGGGCTGCCCAGGGCTTCCCCACACCTGAGAATCAGCCCCGAGTAGCGAGGCTTGTAGGGACACCTGCCGAGACCGGCCTGGGCGGTGGCTGGCCAGAGCTGTGCGCCCGGCTGGGGACATGAGCACATGGGGTCCCTGTCTCAGCTTCCGGGGTGAGCTTGCACAGTTCTTTGTCATCGACACGTTGCCCGTTCTCAGATCTGCTCCCTGCGGGAGGAACCAGCAGCCACTTGGAGACTGGACGATCCCTGTCTCCAGGGCTGCCATAGCCACTCCCATTCCAGGCTCCGGCCAGTGAGGCGATTGTCCCCGACTGCACGAAGGCCGGGCTCACTGTGCAATGTGCACACCCAGACCACAGTTTGACCCCTTTGCAACGTTTCCCAAGCCCCACTGGGAGTCGCGGGGCTTGTGTCTCCTGACTCTCGATCCTCACACTCTCCCCTCAATAAACTTCCACCTCTCTACCGATCCATTCCACCGAGGAGGAAGGGAGGCCCCCTGCTCTCTGGGCAGCACTCGCAGGGGGCTGTCTGGGGTCACGTGTGTGGCTGCTGCCACCCACCCCCACCTCGGCACCCGGCACCGAGCCTGGTGCAGGCGGCAGCGGCAGGTGCCTCCCCGTGTTCCCATGGAGCAGGGCGCCATGGGTGAGACATGAGGGCGCACACTGGGTCACCCATTTTTTTAAGATTTGTTTTATGTGTTGAAAGGCAGAGCAACAGAGAGAGGAAGAAACAGAGAGAGAGAGAGAGAGAGAGAGAGAGAGAGAGAGAGAGAGCAAGCTTCCATCCACTGGTTCATTCCTCAATAGGGCCAGGGCTGAGCCAGGCTGAGGCCAGGAGCCAGGAGTTCCATCTGGGTCTCCTATGTGGGTGCAGAGGCCCAAGCACTCAGACCATATCCCGTTGCTTTCCCAGGTGCATTAGCAGGGAGCTGGATTAGAAGTGGAGCAGCCGGGGCTTGAACCGATGCCCCAGGGCTTCCCTGATAGGGGGTGTTGGCGTCACAAGCAGTGGATAAACCCAGGGCATCCCAGTGCCAGCTCCCAGGTCATCCACTTCAAACTCTGCAGAGACCATTCCCTGAGAGGGAAAAAAATCTCAGCTCCAGAACAAGACCCAGAGCTCTGCGGGGATCCAGGAGCACACGGGGCGGCTGCTCTGCCGGTGGCTCACTGGGACAAGGCGGGGTCCAGGAGAGGCCCAGGGCTGCAGGAAGCCAGGTGAGAGGGTAGCTGAGGGGGGGAAGGGGAGTGGCACACCTGTGGCTGCCTCCTCTGGGCAGACTCCCAGGCCTGGCTCCGCCTCTCTCCAGGGAGGGATGAGGGCAGACAGAGGGTGGAGGGCCTGGCAGCCTGGGCCTCCTCTCCCAGACAGCAGTGTGTGCCTCCGGGGATCTGCCACGCTCATTCCCCTCCCCACTTGGCAGCCAACTGCCCAGAATGGAAAAAGAATTCAGCTTGCAATTCGGAGTTTTGCAACCAGCTTTTTTTTTTTTTCAAAAGAAAAGCCCTGAAATGTCCTAGGAAAGTTAGCAGCCCCCTTTGCCTATGTTCATGGGGAGAAAAATAATATTTACCTAATCCTTCCAAACACGACCGCCAGACCGGCTTTATTTACACATACAGTAATCGGGGATTTTTACATAACTCTGATTAAATATTACAAACCCAGCACCGACTCGCTCAGCAATCACATCCAACGAGCTGGTGGTTATTTTATTTATTTATCCCCAATAGAGTGCTTGGGGAATGGGCTGTGTTTAGGAAGCCGTCTTCGCTGTTTGGACTGAGGGATGCAGAAGAGTAGAGACAAGGGCAGAGTTTGGGGGCTGGTGTTGTGGCACAGCGGGGCAAGCTGGCACCTGCGATGCTGGCATCCCATATGGGTGCTGGTTCAAATCCCGGCTGCTCCACTTCCAGTCCAGCTCCCTGCTAATGCACCCTGGAAAGCAGCAGAGGATGGCCCAAGTGCTTTGGCCCCTGCACCCATGTGGGAGCCTTGATGGAGTTTCAGGCTCCTCACTTCAGCCTGGTTTAGCTCCAGCCACTGCAGCCACTTGGGGGGTGAACCAGCAGGTGGAAGATCTCTCTCCCTCCCTCTCTTCTCTCTCTCTCTCTCTCTCTTTCTGTGTGTGTGTGTGTGTGTGTGTGTGTGTGTCTATCCCTTATCACTCTGCTTTTTTTTTTTTTGACAGGCAGAGTGGACAGTGAGAGAGAGACAGAGAGAAAGGTCTTCCTTTTCTGTTGGTTCACCCCCCAGTGGCTGTTGCGGCCGGCGTACCGCACTGATCCAGAAGCCAGGAGCCAGGTGCTTCCTCCTGGTCTCCCGTGGGGTGCAGGGCCCAAGCACCTGGGCCATCCTCCTCTGCCCTCCCGGGCCACAGCAGAGAGCTGGACTGGAAGAGGAGCAACCGGGACAGAACTGGTGCCCCGATCGGGACTAGAACCTGGTGTGCCGGTGCCGCAGGCGGAGGATTAGCCTCGTGAGCCGTGGCGCTGGCCTATCACTCTGCTTTTTAAATAAGTCAAATAAATTCTTTTTCAGAACAGCACAGCCTTGGAGGAGGATTTGTGTGGGCTGCAGCCGGTCTGTCACCGGGCTGTGGCCAGGCTGCAGAGCCGATCTGAGCCTTGGCCATGCAGGCTGCGCCCCAACACGTGCTCTGAGGGTTTGCAAAGTCGACTGAGTGAGTGCAGGAGGTGCCCAGCACATGGTGGCCGCATCTTTGCGCCTGTGCAGGGCTGGGCGTGGGCTGACCGTGGCTGAGAACTCAGGGGCTGGCTCCTTTGAACCCTTTCAATTCCCTTCCACAGGGAAGGGGATTAGAACCCCGGCAGGCGGTGTGGACGGGCATCTGAGCTCTCTCCAGAGGAGCAGGTGCACACGAGGGCTCCCAGCAAATTGTGACACCATCCCGGATATCTGGCAGAGGGTCGTGGAGCAGGCAGGAAGGAAGGCAGTGCCAGGGAAGGAAGGGACTTGGGAGGGGGTTCCGGGGGAGGGGAGGGAGGCAGGGGAGGGGCATGTGTGTGGTGTGTGTCTGGGGGGTCTTCACAGCACCCCGTGAGCTGTGGGGAGAGGCTGCACCAACCCCTGCCCCCAGAACTGACTGTTCTGCGGGAGCCGGACCCCGGTGCCAGAAGAGAAGCTATTTCAAGAGCTGTTCTTGATAGATTGGCAAAGAGCTCTGGAAACTTCCAGAAGAGGCAAGCTCCTTCCCAGCGCCACAGCCTCTGAGTGATTTTCTTTGGCGCACAGTGCCTTGCGGCTCGTCCAAGCTCACCAACAGCCATTCCCAACAACTCCAAACAGGGCGCCGAGTGGAGCAGTGACAGTGAACCTGGGGAGCCAGAGGGCGGAGGGACAAAGCAATTTCCATAGAGAGAGACTCGTTACCGTAGAAATCGCACAGGGTCGCTCTGGACAGACACGAACTGTCTTTGTTTCAGAGTAGAGGGACTTCAGGCATTTCTGTTAGTTGTCAGGGGGATAAAGACAGCTTTAAAGTCTGCGGGTGAAGTGTGCACTGTCCGCACCGCTCTTGGGACCTCCGTCATCTTCCAGGGAGGAGCTCCCGTCTGCAGATTAAGCTCAGGGACTGGGTGTCAGAGAAAAGGGGGGTTTGTGATCCCCGGGTGGAAACTGACGCAGCACTTGGTGCAAAGAAGACCCGGATGCAGCAGCCTGGGGTGTGTCTCCCGAGGTGGGGGCCATGCTGCTCGTGTCATATCCTAGGAGTCTTTAGGGCAAGGAGACAGAAACCGTTCAGCAAGATTTTCACAGAGAAGTAGTGAACATTGCATGGGGGCGCTGGGAGAAGAGAGGAGGCAGAGAAGAGAGGGTGGCGCCCCCCCACGTCCGCACCTGTGCTGGCCTTGAACCTGGATCTTCAGGGTCCTCCCTCGACGCTTCACTCTGGCTTTAAACAAAAGCGTGGTCATGGCATCGTTTCCCACAGAGGCGAGGAGCAGCTTCGTCCACGACTGACTTCCTTGCAGAATCGTGTTCTAGAAAGCTGCTGCGGGGCCAGAGACCGTGGGACGTTCTCGCTCTGTGGAAATCTTAAACCCAGGTTCCCTCCCGGGCAGGGAGCTGAGGCGGCGTCTCCACAACCTCTCGTGTCTCCCTTCACCTAGTATCTGGAAATGAGTTATGAGTCTAAATTCGCATCCGTTGATGAGTTTAGTCCGACATGTTGGATGTAGCCGTACCCCCTTGTATTTGAGCCGCTCTCTCGTCATCCCTCACTCCACTATTTGACCTCTGCCAACACTGGTGTGTGTGTATCTTCTTAATCATTTGTAAGTATTTTTGATACATTAAGAATATCAAACCATCTGATGGGTCACTCCCCAGATGGCCACAACGGCCAGGGCTGGACCAGGCCAAAGCCAGGAGCCAGGAGCTTCTTCCGGGTCTCCCACGTGGGTGCAGGGCCCAAGGACCTGGGCCATCCTCCACTGCTTTCCCAGGCCATAGCAGAGAGCTGGATCGGAAGTGGAGCAGCCGGGACCTGAACCGGCGCCCACACGCAATGCCAGAGTTGCAGGTGGCGGCTTTGCTATGCCACTACCCCAGCTCTGCAAATTATTTTCTTGATGGTATCTGCCTGAGATTTTGCTTATACAGGTTTGTTCCACGCTCTGACATTTCACAGGTAGCTGATTATTCCGTAGTAATGGATGTTTTTATTTTAACGCATTGATTATTTAAGGTGTTTTATTTACCTTAAGTTAAACACACACAAGTTTGCAGATGTGGGGTGAGATGAGTTGGCCCTGTTCTGGTAGCGCGGCTCACCTTCCGCTCACCATGTCCCCTTCTCTGCCTCCTGTCTGAAGGGGAGAGGAATCCACTCCAGAAGCTGTGAAGGAGGACGGGGCACCAGCTCCCTGTGACCCTGGGCGAGGGGAGCAGGTGGAGGAAGAGCGAGCGGCCGGGGCTGGCCGGGCCCAGGTCCGCCTGTGGCTCTGTCCCCGATGAGCTGCGTGGCTCTGGGCCGGCGGTTGACCTTCCCTCAATTCCAGGTCCTCAGCGGCAGGAGCCAGGGGCAGGACACCAAGGTCTCCAGGCCCCTTTGGCTTGAATGGCCAGGACACTGGCGCTGAGAGGCCCCAGTGGGCGGGGACGGGTGGAGCTGCAAGTGCCTGGAGGCCTTTGGGAGCTGAGTCACAGCTGCGGCAGGGGCAAGACCAGTAGCTGGGGCGGTGCTGTGGCGCAGCAGGTTAACACCCTGGCCTGAAGTGCCGGCATCCCATATAGGCGCCGGTTCTAGTCCCGGCTGCTCCTCTTCCGATCCAGCTCTCTGCTGTGGCCTAGGAAAGCAGCAGAAAATGGCCCAAGTCCTTGGGCCCCTGTACCCACGTGGGAGACCTGGAAGAAGCTCCTGGCTCCTGGCTTCAGATTAGCGCAGCTCTGGCTGTTGCAGCCACCTGGGGAGTGAACCAGAAGATAGAAGACCTCTCTCTCTGTCTCTACCTCTCTCTGTAACTCTGCCTATCAAATAAACAAAATAAATCTTAAAAAAAAAATACCAGCAGCTGCAGAGGCCGTGGTGCAAGTGTGTGTGGAGGACAGGCCAGTGGAGGGGCTGAGGTGACTCGCCGAGAGCAGCTGGGACCCACCCAGGCACGGCCTGGTCCCAGTGTCCTTCATCCGGGACGGGGGCTCACCCACAGGGCTGACACCGTGTCCTGTGAAACAAAAGAGATTTGTGCACGTGGTGGGGATTTGGGGGTAGGTTCGTGTTGCACGGTTTAAAGATCTCAAAACTCCTACTTCACGTTTCTCTGGAAAGCCGGCAGAGTTCCTTAACGTTTGCCCGACAAGACGGCAGCTCCCCAGGGAGTGCCTGTAGAATGATGCGTTCTGGGCAGGGAGCGCTGTGGGGCTGCAGTGTGCGTCTAACTGGACATACAGCTGCTCTGCCTGCGTAGACGTGGCTAAGGACCGTGCAGGACAAGTACAACGTACAGTCAAGCCTTCAGAGTGCATTTCCTTGTGACCACCCAGAGTCCAGACATAAACAACTCTCCGCCGTGAGCCGTATGTATTCCAGGTGTCAGTGAGAATCCTGGTGAATACAGAACTCTTGGAACTGTTGTGTGAGAAGCAGTGAATGTTCAAGTAGTGACTTAGTTTGAAACAATGAGAAACATTTTACCATTGAAAATGAGCAGGTGTGACCGCAAGCCAGGACCTCCCCATAGCTACTAGAAGTGCTGATGGTACTGCTGTCCGAGACAAAGCGCTTGGATGTCACCGGAATGCCCCTGGTCATGGACTGGTACTAATGCTGCCAATCCCGTATGCTCAGCGCTGGGCTCTGGCACTCAGTGCTGGGACGGTGGAGCCGCCCAGGTAACTGCAGCTCCTGTGGGCCGTGCCGCAGGGAGGCCTGGTGCTGCAGCCTTGGCCTGGTGCCCCAAAGACGTGCTCAGTGTCAGCAGTAACATCGTAGAAGGAAAATCCCCCGCTCCACAGCAAAGTTGGAGTCAAGACTCATCTTTTCCACAACTTAACAATCCACCTCAAGCCACAGACAGAAGTTGCCTTCCGTTTAGCAGAGAAAGTCACGGAGCCTCTCAGGACCCTGCAGACACCGTGGGAACGCCAGGATTTCACCGTTGGTCCAAATTCTGCAAAGGTTGCATCTACGTTAAAAGCACCAGAATTCGTCACCAGCAGCGCTAAACACACGAGCTGTGGTTGATACTTTAGAACACATGAAAGGCGTGATATTGATCCAAATAAGGGAGTTATTGCATCTCAAATAAATAACCGAGGAAGGAATACTTGTCCTTTTCCATTTGGGTTTTAGAATTCTGAATCTACAGTGGAGTTATTACTCTCAGTTGTTTCAACCTGTTCCTTGGCGATGGCTTCCTAGCCACGGGTCCCTCCCTGTTCCCTGCTCCTCCCGGCCTCTGAGGGCATCTGTGTTTGGGACCCTGGCCTCAGGCTCCCTGGAGGGGCTGCTTCCTACTCCAGGAGCCTGCCAGAACCCAGGGACCTGGGATGGTGCGGGGCCTCGGGAGACAGTGGTGGGAGGGACGGGGCCTCCAGCAAGGCTCCTCCACCGTGGCCTGGGAGGGGGCGTGGGTGAGCGGGGCAGCCTGGGGAGACGAGCACCCACTGGCCAAGCCTCAGGGCAGGTGCCCGTCACGCGTTCCCCCCACCTGTGGTTTAGAAGCAGGGTGAACGGCTCCAGGGCTTGGTTGAGCCCTAGGCTCTTGGTCCGTTTTGGTGTGAGGGATTACGGGCCGGCGGCTGAGGGAATGGGCCGTTCGGGCTGTCCTTTTAGAATGTGCTCTTGCTTTGGGGAACACCTCCAGACTTGCAGAGAAGCCGAGAAGAGGACACAGAACCTCGTGGACACCCCGTCCGCCGTTCTCCTAGTATCAGCATCTTACAAGGGAGGCTCCCGTGGCAACAGCAGGGAGGCAGCAACTACATGGACTGACGGATGTCTACACTTCCCTCCGCCGTGCTGTGGGCTTTGGAAGGAAGCCGCCATGTGCAGCCGCCTTCAAGGAGCGGGGACTTGGGCTTCACCTCCCTGAGGAAGACGTAACGATTATTTACTTACGTAATTTCTTATATGAAAGGCAGACTTACAGAGAGAGAGAATGAGGCGGAGAGAGATCTTTCATCCACTGGTTCACTTCCCAAGTGGCTGGAACGGCTGGGCTGGGTCAGGCCAGAGCCACGAGCCTGGAGCTCCATCCGGTCTCCCACGTGGGTGGCAGTAGCCCAAGAACATGGAGCAAATTCTGCTGCCTCCTACGCACATTAGCAGGGAGCTGGATGGGAAGCGGAGCAGCCGGGACTCCGACTGGAGCGCTCATGTGGAATGCCGGGGTCACAGGCCGCTTGACCCTCCGTGCTGCAGTGCAGCTATTCAAAGCATCAGGATTTCTCTTTGAGAGGCTTGTCTGTCTTTGCTGCTCCACTTATTTATTTATGATGAACTCACACTATTTATTTAATACTTTGCGCTATGCTCCCATGCTATTTTATTTTGTGGTTCAGATTCTCCAGCGCTGGGGCTGGGAACTCTGTAGATGGCTCGTGTGTCCTTCTGACAACCTCATAGCTCATTCCATTTTTTGAGCGCTTCCTTACTCTCGGGCACCACCGGATGCTCCAGGCTCATTTTGTGTATTTCCTGCCCCAGTCCTGGGACCAGCCATTGCTTCCCAAGAGCTGTGGTTTCTTTGCCTGGAGAACGGTATTAGAGTTAAAACCACTAGGCGTATAGGTTACACTCATAAATTATGGTTTTGAATTTCTGTTTAGTATTCCGTACTAGGTATCGTAATTCATTGAAACAGGCTGCGTCTTCCTGGTTTCTCACTGATATGCACCATTATGGTCAAGGAGTCACATAAGCAGCAGCAATGGGTGGCTTTCGGAGACGTCCATTCCAGTTCTTCATTTCACAATAACCCTGAGAGAAGGTGCTGGTCACCTTTGGCTATGGAAGTTAACACGTGCAAAGGGCAGGGGCTCACGTGGGCGACAGAAGTGTCAGCTCTTCCCAGCCCTCAGCCCTACAGGGCAACCCCTGCTTTTGTTGCTTCTCTCTCTCTCTCTCTCTCTCTCTCTCTCTCTCTCTTTAAGATTTTATTTATTTGAGAGGTAGAGTTACAAATGGAGAGAGGGAGAGAGAGAGAGGTCTTCCATCCACTGGTTCATTCCCCAAATGGCTGCAATGGCTGGAGCTGGGCTGATCCAAAGCCAGGAGCCAGGAGTTTCCTCTGGGTCTCCCACATGGGTGCAGGGGCCCAAGCACTTGCGCCATCTTCTACAGCTTTCCCAGGCCAGAGAGCTGGATTGGAAGAGGAGCAGCCAGGACATGAATCGGTGCCCATATGGGGTGCCGGTGCTGCAGACGGAGGCTTAGCCTGCTACAACGGCCCTTGTTCCCTCTCTCTGAAATGTGGTGAGTGTTCATTCGCCCACCAGGAAGCATGGTGGTCTGGCTGTCCCTGAGGGGTCTGGGTGGCTGAGGCTTCCGGGGCCTCTCCGAGCAGCAGATGTTCCTTTCGGCTGTTTCTGCAGAGCACGAAGTCTAAGCTTACGTTGCAGGACAGCCCGAGGGTGGGTGTCAGAGACGCTCCCCACCAGCGAGCTCTGGCCTACACGTCAGGTTCCCATTCCCGCTGCAATGCTCCGTCCTCCGTCCTCCGCCCCGGGAATGCCCAGTTCCTACAGCACGGATTTGGAACACGATGCTGGTTTCTTCTTTTTTCCTGCTCCCAAATCCACAGAGTGTAAAACTAAATTAGTTCATGCTTTGGCCTGTAAGCCGTATGTCTCTCTGCTTCCTGACCTCACCGCTTTGTGTTTACTTTAAATATTTGATTTGAAGCCATCCGGAAAGATCCCGCTGTGTAGACCACGATGTAGAGGCCCCGGCGTAGACGGCAGGATTGTGGGCTGAGAAAACCCAGCAGCCAACCGACCACCTGAGGAACAGGAGCTGCGGCCTCCGGTGGGCTGGAGCAGAGCTGCACCTTTATGGCTCTAACGTCAGCGGGGGCCACTTGCGCAGCGAGGAGAACATGGAGCAAAGTGTGGGAAAATGTTGAAAATGACAAACTTTCCTCTCCTTGCCTTTTTTCTTTCTCTGTCGCTCCCTCTCTCTTTTCTTGACTTTTTTTTTTTTCTTTTGGCTTCTACCTCTCGAGGGGAATGGAATAATGGAGGCGAACATGCCCAAAGTGTCCACGACGCTGGGAAGTCTGGCCTATGTCCGTCTTACCCAAATCCCTGCTAACAAAGTCCCTCTCGTCTGAGGGATGGCCGCCAGGAACACATGAGACACAACACCGAGGTCTGCAGCTGTCAACCCATGGATGACACTCCTTCTTTTGTTTTTTCCAGAGCGTGGCATGTGGTGTGCTTACTGAGACAGCAATCCTCAGAACCCTGTGTTCACAGAGGTGAACACTTCCTGCCGAGTGAGATGATGATGATAAAATAAGACGAAATACGCAGTGCCAAGCACAGAGCCTGGCGTACAGCTTTTTTTTTCTAAAAAAAATATGAGTTCAAACATTTGCAGTCAACATTAAATGAACAGCATTTCACATATTACATGTTACCATATTACACCATATCACAGTCTGAGAAACCCCTGATTTATGGGTTTGGTTCTTGGGCGTCTTTGGCTCTTCTCGCACTCCGAAAACAGGTTTTTTTTAAACTATTACTTCAGGGGCTGCCACGCTGGCACGGTGGGCTGAGCTGCCACCTGGATGGCTGCATCCCACTGAGTGCCGGCTGGAGTCCCAGCTGTTCCACCACGATCCAGCTCCCTGCTAATGTGCCTGGGAAGGCAGCAGGTGTGGTCCAAGTGCTCGGTCCCTGGCCACCACACGGGATACCAGCCTGGAGTTCCTGGCTCTGGGCTTTGGTTCAGCCCAGATCCGGCCATTGCAGCCATTTGGGGAGTGAACCAGTGGATGGAAACGTTCTCTCTCTCTCTCTCTCTCTCTCTCTCTCTGTGTGTGTGTGTGTGTGTGTGTGTGTGTGCCTGTAACTGCTTTCCTAATAAGTTAAAAAATGTAACTTCGAAGCAGGGCTGCATCTTACCGGATGCATTAAATGTGTGAATCAGGGAAGCGCGGGACCAGAGATCGTGGCCCAGAATCAAGTCGCCGTCCTCTGACCCGCACTCTGCGTGCCAGGAGACCTCAGGTTGCCGGCGGGAGATGCGCGGTCACTGCTAAGCTGGAGACTTCCACGTGTCCACAGTGGGGTCCCGATGCCCCGGGGCCAAGGCCAGAGGAGGCTTCCCACCTGCTAATGGGTGACTGTCACACAGGAGGGTGGGGGGACACGTCTGCACACAGAAGACCACCTGGGTACCTCTAGAACCCCAGGTAGAGCCAACTGCTGGTAAAGGCTGGCAGGCAACCAGTTAGACCAAACGGCAGAGGGACCACGGTCAGAAACACGGGAACAGTCAGACCAGAGGGCAGAGGGACCGCGGGCAGAAACACGGGGACGGCCAGACCAGAGGGCAGAGGGACCGCGGGCAGAAACA
>CM027399.1:162037222-162057725 GCA_015711505.1 Sylvilagus bachmani | reverse complement strand
GGGGCTACTGGATCGTGGGGCTCCTGGATCGTGGGGGCTACTGGATCTTGGGGCTACTGGATCGTGGTGCTACTGGATCTTGGGGCTACTGGATTGTGAGGTGCTACTGAATCTTGGGGGCTACTAGATCATGGGGTGCTACTGGATCTTGAGGTGCTACTGAATCTTGGGGTCTACTGGATCATGGGGTGCTACTGGATCTTGGGGTGCCTCTAGCCCTACACAAAGTATCCCACTGAGAGCACCATTGCACTGTTTGCCACATTGGCATGGGTGGACTCGTGGTGGTGTATCTGTGTGTCAGCTTGACTAGGCCATGCACTGTTCAGACAGTGGGGCAAACATTACTTTGGTGTGTCCTTGAGGGTGTGACTGGATAAATAGTGGAAGTGTGGGTTGTGCACAGTGCCTGCTGTGAAGGGGCCTCCGTCCTTGGACTGAAGACCTGAACAGAACAAAAGGGCAGAGCCAGAGGGAGTACCTGTGCCCTGACAGCTGGAGCTGGACAGCCGGTCTGTGTGTGTGGACTCCGCATCCATGCTGTGGCTCTCTGGACGGCCGGTCTATGT
Organism: Sylvilagus bachmani; assembly: GCA_015711505.1. Lineage (NCBI taxonomy): Eukaryota > Metazoa > Chordata > Mammalia > Lagomorpha > Leporidae > Sylvilagus > Sylvilagus bachmani. The sequence continues at coordinate 162,057,156 of CM027399.1, read as the reverse complement.
GCGTGAACTCCGCATCCGTGCTGTGGGCTCTCTGGATGGCCGGTCTGTGTGCGTGGACTCTGCATCCGTGCTGTGGGCTCTCTGGACGGCCGGTCTGTGTGCGTGGACTCTGCATCCGTGCTGTGGGCTCTCTGGACGGCCGGTCTGTGTGCGTGGACTCTGCATCCGTCCTGTGGGCTCTCGGGACGGCCGGTCTGTGTGTGTGGACTCCGCATCCGTCCTGTGGGCTCTCTGGAAAGCCCTGACTAACGCAGCCGTCTACCCGGAACACCGCACGAGGCAGCCTTTGCAGACTGCCTGTTGCACTTACTGGTCGGCGTTCAGGGCCCCTCCCTGTTTGGATTTTTCATGGAGAATGGTGTCGTTTCTCGTGATCACTCAGTGGCATTTTATGTATGGATATGGCCATGCGTGCTCCTCGAAGGGGCACCTTTCCTACCGTCAGAATCCTTCGGGGTTTTCCACGTGGAGCGGGAGGTCACCTGTGGCAGAGGGACTTTTATTCCTTTTTCGCTGGGTGTCTTTTACCTCCTTTGCTTACTGCACAGGCTACAACCTCCAGCCTGAGGCTGCGTCTGTACAGCCGCTGTGTGTCTCACACTGGGCCACATGGCGGGGAGACCTGGTAGAAACCTGCAGGGTGTGACTGTGGCAGTGTGCCGGCCCAGCCCTGGGGCAGGGAAACTTCCCTGTCCATTACGGGGCTTCCAGTTTTGAGGGGCCAAGGTGACCCCGCAGCAGGTGGGGAGGCCTCGTTTCTGCTCACAGAACCCAGCATCTGTTTCATCCTGGGGATGTCCTGGTGGCTTAGCCAGCAGTGCGAAGCCCACCACCACACCGACCCACAGCCTGTGAGATTAATGAAGCCGTCCTTGGCCTTGGCAGTCCAGGGCCGCTTCTGGGCCTCGGTCACTCTGGGATTTCTTCATCTACCCCACAGTCAGGCCATAGGATCCCTGTCTGCTCTGCCTTCGTCCCCACTTACAGGGGATGATGCTATGACAGATGTTTTCAAAGACACTGGTTCTCAATTCCCTGACGAGTGAGCTTTTGCCCACCCAGAGTAACGGTGAGCAAGAAGACGGGTGGGTGATGCACAGTAAAACCTAAGTCTCTGTCCATCTCCCTTGCGTTTGGATTCCTGTAGAAGTTCTGACCTCTCGACTTCACTGAATGTAGGTCACCGTCAAATCCAAGTTTCAGTCAACGAACAAGGCCAAGCCATGAGGCCGCTGCAGCTGTGAAAGCTGGAACATTAGATTCTGCGTCTTGTGAAAGTCTTCCTGTTGTCAGGTTCAGCCTGATCTGGCCATCTCCCGTCTCTCTCCATCCGATGCCCTTCACATCCACACGCTCCTCGGGTCCTGCAAGTTGTTATTGCAATGTTCTTGATGCATTTGCCGTTCCACTCAGCTGGACACTGCAGCTGGCCCTGTGATGTACTGAGCCCGAGTTACAGGGCTAGAGGAAGTGGGAGGTGGTGAGGAGGCGTCCTGAGGGGCTCTCATTGCGGTCACTGTTGTAGGAAACCAGCGTGGCTGCCCGCGCAGGGAAGGACGATCTCGTCAGATGCCTGGGAAAGGCCTCGCGTTTCTGGGAAGGGGACCTCATGGGCATTCGGGGGTTCTCAGTCTGCAGATTAGCCCAAGTCCACCCGTGGCTCGTCTCCTATCCCACTGCCCACTTTCTTCCAAAAAGGCGCCTTTCCCTCGCTGTAGGAAACTCATTGAGATGGCACTGCCAGCTTGGTTAAAATCCCGTAAGCACATAACTAGACTCTGCAGCTACTTTTCAGCTGTATCTGTCACACAGACACCAAAGGGAGTAATTCTCTTAAGTCTCCTGGAGAGTACTTCCGGCTCCTGTGTGTGATTGGGCTGAGAGTTCAAGTCCCGAGCACATCATTTCTTCTGGAAAGATCTCTAGCACAGCGAGAAGCAGCCACCCTACCTCATCCCCGGAGGCTGCTTGTTCCCGGAGAAACGGGGCCTTTCCGGAAAACTGGAGCCAGTGGAGTCAGCGCTCTGTGGCTTATTCCCGATTGCAGCTGGCGTCAGAGTGACCGTCTTCACAGAGAGGGAGCCCCGCAGGGATGCGGAGAGCTCCAGCAGGGGACGAGGCATGAGACTTCATTAGACTGAGGCGGGACATTCCTCACAGAGACGACCAAGCGAGGCTGGCACAGGCGCCAGCGCCCCTCTGCTCGTCTCCGTGGTACGGGGCCTGGCACCCTGAGACTGCTACAGCCACGTGGCTCTAGGCTGCGGCTGGACACCGGGAGTGGTGTGGCACAGGGCAGGAGGCAGACAGCCTCCCACCTCCTGGGCACACGGAGGTGATGAGAACCCGGGAGCAGCGGGTGCCAGCCTCTCGTGCTGGCATTCTGCTGAGACTCCCATCAACTGCGTGAGGCTTGCCGATCTGGCCCACGTGAGCAGCACAGGGTCACCAGGCCCCAGGCTGCAGCCTTGCCCTACATGTATCTGTTCCCCTCATTCCTTCTGAGAGCTGCAAGATAGCTATGGAACCAAACATGTCCAGTGATGCAATCCCCTAGTCTCCTGCCCTTTAGTCCAGTTCCATCCCAAGCAGCAAAACCCAGGACAATGAGCACACGCACGGCGCAGGAGAGCCCCGAGCTCTTCTCCTTAGGAGAATGCCCTCACGCTGTCACCCCCTGGCCCTGCAGCATCCCGAAAGTTCTAGTTGGAAAGGGAGCGATTTTTCGGGCTAAGCTCACCTGCTCTGCAGTGAGCTCTGCTTACTCAGAGTACAGAACTCTTTCTCAACACTCTTAGCCATCCTTGGCCACTGGCCTTGAAGAGGCCCATCTCATGAGGACTTTTTGCTAAATCACATGAGAGTTCTCATAAAGACCCTCCCAGAGCCAAAGTGGAGTGGTGCCGCATTACCACCACAGCGCCCACGTGTGCCAGCTCTCCTGTGTGCGGTCGTTCACCCTGTTCTTAGACTCTTGTCTGACACCAACGCCGGCCCCAGCAGGCTCCCTGCGGCTGTCTGGCTCTCACAGCGGTTGCATGAGGATTCCTGATGCATTGACTTGGGGGCTCTTTCTTTCCAATAAAGTCCTCAATTCCTGGAGCCACCGCTCCCGAGGGGGCGTGGCTTTGCTCCTGGAGAGAGACTGTGTAGAAGGTCACGATGACGGAGACGCAGTGGAAGCAGGTGGAGGAGGATGAGGCAGACATGCCACTCCCCGAGGGGATCTGAGCAGATGAGCGCTCACTCGAGGTCACGGAGCCTTAGGCAGAGCGTGTGGTTCACCAGCCCCGTCTGGAGGTGGCACCGGGGGAAGTGAGCCCATAAAGCTCCCGTCCGCTATTTGATGGCTTCTCTCTGAGATAATGGGCTGGTTGCAGATGAACCAAATCAGAGACTACAAAAAGCAAGCATCCAGGTGTGCACCAGGCCGCTGGGCTGCAACGAGATTCCAGCCACAGTAAGTGGAGCCAGAGAGGAGCACTAAATGGCAGAGCTTAACAGAAGAGGGAGGGGGGACAGCATAGTAGAAAAAGGGGACAGCTGGGAGCTGAACCTCGAGCCCTACCTAGGACCATGAGGACCTGGCACTGTTGTCACAGGGCAACGGGGAGCACTGGGCAGGAGCCAATGTGCTGTGATGGATTTTCATCACACCCAGGACCCTGCAAGGCCACAGGACTCTGTGATGTGATGGACAGGGGAGCAGGCGAGTGGGACAAGGTAGATCTACCAGTGCTCAAGCTGATGACGTCTTTGGGCAGAGCGTCAGGGAGAACTCTCTATGGTTTATCTCTGTAAGTCAGTCTCTGCCATCCTCACTCCACTTACCCATTGGCTTGTAAGCTGCCCATTTGCCAGTGTGCTGGGAACTGGGGTCGGTCCACCAAGACTCAGAAGATTGCTCCGCCCAGTTCAGGGAGGCATTCTCCATGTCCACCCTATCAGAACTGTCCACTAGCTTTGACCCTTGCTAGTCCCCGCCCTTCACTGTCTGATTCTCTCCCCCTAATGGGCTTGTTGGCCAAGATGCAAGTTTGATCCACAGAAAGGAGAACAGGACCTTGTAACCAGAAAGCCTGCTCTTTCTCAGCGATGCCTGGAACAGAGAACGAAGACCGGAAATCATGTCACAGAAGAGGAACTCAACGAAAAAGGCAAAACACGTGGTCAGCCCGGGAGTCTGCAGTGAGAAGGTGTGGTGCGGCGTGAGAATGTGAGTGAGGAGTACCTGGGTGGGAGCAGTGCATGCTGGGTGCTGCTCGTGGCCCCCACCTGTGGTATCCCCTCGCACCCCCAGCCCTGCAGTAGCTGGGAAGGAAGAGCTAAGCTGCAATGCTTGGGTGGGAGTAGTATTTTTCACTATGTGCTCCGAGATGCTGGTCTGCTTTGGTCTCACAATCCTGCTGCCCGCTTGAACTAGGGTTCTGTAGACTGAAAGCTGGGGGTGCACACAGACCCCACAGTGGCCTCAGGACAGGCAGGAGAACCGTTTTGTGTCTTGGGTCAGGTGGGCACACCGAGGGCCAGGTGCACGTGTCCTGCAGAAAGACGCGACCCTTCCTCCTGGAGGGGGACTCTTTGGGAAGCTCATCTTTGATTTCTTTCTGATAGCTTTCCAGAGCTGGGCACGGGGGCCAGGGTACCCCGTTCTAGCCCCTGCATGGAGAGGCCAAGTTCACGGGTGTGATGCGCCGCCAGCCTCTTGTCCTGTCCTCCATCCAGGCCACTGTATTTAAGCAGTTTCCCAGCCACACAAGGTACCGTGTCAGGAAATCGACAGAGTGTCAGAATGGGGCTGCTGGTTTGCAGGAAAGAGATCCCACCTTGGCCTCTGCCAACCTCGAAACCAAACACATTGTTCATGTAGATCCCTCGAACACCTGGAAGTTGGCATCTCCGGGAGAAGCCACGAGCCAAAGAGGCCGGGACTCTTTCCTGCTGGTGTGGGGCTGCGGCCGACTCGCCCAGGCGCCCAGCGGAGCTCACGCTGTGGTCAGCATGCCCTGCGCCACACCTGCCCTCACGCAGGGCACTGCCTCTGCGCTTCCAGGGATACTGCAGACCCCGCGAGTGGCCTCTGTTTCTTTTCAGCCCTCGAAACACTAATTTCATCAGCCAACAGTAGATGCTGCCTGCGACCAATATCACTGCACTTCTGATGGCGACTGTCTTCTTCATTCCCTCGGCGTTGACCCACTGGGATTCTGCAGGGACGAGCTGCCTGGTTTGCTTTCTAATTACTTGTATCAGCACAGACTTCCGGGTAGGACTATCATTGTCATTGCCGCTATGTTTAATATGTGCATGAGTTTTTCCAGTTCTGGCTGTTGGGTTCTTTCAGGCTGGCTGCTGCGCTGGTGACGCACCCTCACCTTCTCTGAGCAAGTCCTTACGTCCTGTCCTTCAGTTAGCCTCTGGCTGACGTCAGCTACTTCCCGTAGGATCCCTGGTCCGTTTTATTGGAGGACAGCATTTAGAATCCACGATCTGGGTGGCAGGTGTGTGCCTTCAGTGTGATGAATGATTGATCCGTTGATTGATTGATAATAACGTTAGGTACATTTCTTACTTCTTGTGTTGGTTCCCCAAACATTGTAGCTAAATATAGAAATATTTGTGCCCAGAAAATTTCACTCTGTGCTGTCCATCCTGCGGTTTCCACAAGGCTGTGAAAGCACCTATTCTCTGTGGCAGCTGTGTCATTCGAGGGCCATCTTCACTCCCCTGCTCTCAGCAGGGACTCTGATCTCGGCAAGCGAGAGTGTGGCACACTGCTCCCCTACATCCGTGGCCTGGTGTCAATGCCACGTGGGCAGACAGTGGCAAGCAGGCTGGTGCCTTCAGAGACACGTCGGTGCGAGCCAGGGGCAGGGGACTCCCACCAGGAGTCGGGGGCCTGCTCCGCTGGTGACAGTTTCAACATGGTGGAGCACGCTGCGGTGTCCTCCCAGAGACACATCGTGATGAATCACACCTCCCACCACCACGAAGGCTGTAAAAAGCAGTGCTGTCCTCTTTGGAATTTGAAAGCCACTGATCCTGCACTTGGGAACTCTGCCTTGATCTCCGTGTTGCAAGGCTGCTGGTTTGGAGAGGCGCCCAGGACTGGAGTGCAGTGTGGGCTGCTCCACCCTCCAGGCTGTGTGACCCTGCCTGCCCGCAGTGTGGGAGATGAGGACGTGGTGAGATGGTTTTTGCAAGTCCAAGAGGGAGCTGCAATCCAGAGCACAGGGGCCTGGGGCACACAGGATTCCCCATCTGAAAGAACGTGCCCGACTGCCACGGGCTCCCGTGGAGCCAGAGCCTCTGGCCTTGGGATGCCACATGGCTTTGCAGGCCCACCGTCCACCAGGAAGTGGGTGTTGTCAGATCAGACAAACAGGGAACAACCCACCAGGTGGTGGAAATGGCCCACGTGGAGGCAGGCCTGGGCAGGTGTAGAAGGAAAGAAAAGCAAGTGTGAGTAGCCCGGGGGCTCCCATCACCAGCCTCGAGTTCACTGGGGCTGCCCCGCTAACTTGCGCCCATAGACTCATGAAGGATTCCTCCAACCTGCTGGTACATGAAGAGGAAACGATGACCATGAGGAATAAATGCAGGAGAAATCGTCCCAGTGGACATGGAAGCAAGAGTGACCCACAGTAAGGACCTACAAGGACTCTGGGCAGACAGGAAGGCTTGGTTGGCAACCGGGAAATAGCAAGGCAGGAATGTTTGAAGCGATGAGGACAAAGCCGTGCAGATGGACACATGGGAGTGACCACACAACATGCAAGTCTCTGGTCCCAAACCAGCACACAGTGAGAGAGTCCACTGCAGAGGAGGCACTCAGCAGCCATCAGACCTCACAGCCAGCCTGGCTCACTCCTCCCATGCAGAGTGGACGGCCACGTGGCAGGGCTAGAGCCCTTGCATGGGCCCGGTGGTGTGGGCAAATGTTACCAAGGCTTATCCACCACCTCCACCACTGTCCAGACATCAGCCCAGGGCTCAGGTGCTGAGCCCCTGGCATCCCAACTCACAAGAACCCTGGACACAATTCCTCCCGCAACTCTGCCCTTCTAGAGCTTACTGGATGCTCATTTCACTGCCATTTTTATGCAACTCTGTACACCATTGCTTCAGACGCTGCCAGGAGCTATTTGATGGATCTACTGGTCTTCTTCCTCTTCCTCTTCCTCTTCCTCTTCCTCTTCCTCTTCCTCTTCTTCTTCTTCTTCTTCTTCTTCAACAGGCAGAGTTAGACAGTGAGAGAGAGACAGAAAGGTCTTCCTTCTTCCATTGGTTCACCCCCAAGTGGCCACTACAGCCAGCACATTGTGGCCGGCGTGCTGCACCGATCTGAAGCCAGGAGCCAGGTGCTTCCTCCTCGTCTCCCATGTGGGTGCAGGGCCCAAGCACTTGGGCCATCCTCTGAGCTGTGGCACTGGCCTGGTCTTCATTACGTCACCAGGAAGCTTCTGGCCCAGCTGAGTGGCGGAGTCACCTACTAAACACTCAAATGTCCTTTAGCTGGAGGTGTTGCACCCCAGGATGCAAAATAAGGATTAAACTCCCGACGGTGCAGGAGCGCCAATCAGCGAGGAGATTCGGCTTCTCGCACGGTGACTCCAAGGACCGTGCTGAGGAATCGTGCCCCCCCCCTCTGGTGGAGCCAGGCTGATCCCCAGGAGCAGAACCTCCCCCAGGACTCAGCGCTGATTCAGAGCCTGTGAGTACAGCTTGTCCACTTTGGACTTGTCATGCAACGCATCCGCCAGCTAATAAGGAGGTGTAATTGAGTTTGTCATCAGAAGCTGGGCTGCTTCTGGGGTGGGCGGGATCCCACAGAGTTCACTGGGACTCTTCTTAGTGCTGCCAAGCCAGTGATGTCAGTAAGAGGCCCGACAAAGGCCAAGTGCTCAGACGTTCCAGGGTCATGGTCCGGGTCATCTGACCTGCGTGCAGCCGAGGTGTCGGCGAGAGGTGGGGAGGGCGGATCGGGAAGGGACCGGGCAACAGGGAGGTGGTGAGTGGCAGGGAAGCCTCTGGACCCACTGCAGGGAGGCGACTGTGCCGTCTTCCACCGCCTGCGTGACGTCTGCTGAAGTCTGGCTCAGCCGTGCCCCTGCAGGTTGGCGTGAGTGTAGACAACGGAGGCCTCCCTGCCACTCATCACCTCCCTCTTGCGTGGTGTTGGCACTTGGTGGACAAGAAGGCTGTGGGCATCACTAGTGTCCCAGGCCACAGGTCTGGGGCAAGGATGCCAGTGGAGAGACCCACATCTCTGCCCTCAGTCTGCATCCACGTCATGGAGATTTGCAGCCTAGCCCACCCCACAAGTCTGTCCAGGCCTCTCGCTCTAGCATCACTCTGCTCTCCCAGTGTCTGGGCTCCAGCCACCCTGCAAGGGCCCAGAAATGACAGCCTGGAGTCAAACAGGAAATGCGTGGTGACACAGGGAGAGGAGAATCATCTTCCCGTTGAGACAGTGCGTGGACAAAGAGTGGAGGGGATGGGGCTGGGGTCCTGCGATGGGGGGCAGACAGGCAGAGGCAGCACCGGGAACCTGAGTGGCTGCGGAAAAGCACATGGCCAAAGTCAAAGCTGAAGGCTGCGTGGGTCTCGGGCAGAACCGTCTGTGCCGCCTGCGCCAGGTGCGATCCCCGAAATGGCGCCACTGTGGGGACAGAAGCTCCAGTTTTGTTGCTTGCTACTAACAGGCCCAGTAAGCTCCCTGCCCCCATCAGCAGGGTGCCCCGTTGCGGACAGCTGTTTGGCCACCTGAGAAGGTCTTCCTGGGGGGGCCTCTCCTTCCTGGAAGGCCTTGATTCATCTGAGAGTGGACACGAAGTTCATCTCCTACCTAGATCTTTGGGAGGTCCTCCGTTCCCTTCTAAATTCCTTTGAGGGCTGAGGTAGGCAGAATCCGCTTCTGTTGCTCGTAGCCCAAACATCCGAGATTACAGGGAGCCTCTGCCTCTGTCATGAGTCTGGAGGGAAAACTGGCAGGAAGCTCCTTGCCTGGCCACGTGCCGGAGCCAGAGGCTGGTGAGCTGTGCTGTACCTTCCCCGGTGCCGGCCCAGAACCACGCCCAGAACCACGCCCGGGCGTCAGCTGCCTCAGCTCTGTTTCTGCATCAGTGGCTGTCCTCGTGATGGTGGTGGCTTTAGGTGTCCTGGGGCTGTTCGATTCCATGAGGTCCCTGGGGGTTGCGTGGAAAACGGGGTTGGAGGAATGCTCGGGTCTCCGTGCTTCTCTGCACTCAATCATACTTGCTCCTCCTTTACCCGTTCTGTAGATTTTCTTTGTAAAATTTTGTTTGAGACATTCCATTTCCTTATGAAAATGTTTGAAATTTACTACTTTGGAGGACTCAGCTCTTGAGAGCCTGCCCAGATGGAAACTCACAAAATCTGGTTCTGCTTTGTCCCCAGCACTGGCTGTCCTGGGCCTGTGACTGTCCTTTGGCGTCTTCCACGGGCACAGAAGCTGTTTTTCTGCAGAATCGGAGCTGAAACCTCAGCTCTGACCATCCCATCATGGGGTCACGCATGACTCAGCTAATGGATAAAGTTAATGGAGTTAAGATGTTTGCAAGGCGACTGCCATGGGAAAGAATGGCAATGGAAACCAGCCACTTCCGGCAGGATGCTCCCTGCAGGTTTGGGGAAGCCAGCTGCGGTCCCCCAAGGCCGCTGGTGTCACTCCCCTGTGCCCAGGGTGCCTGCTCCCACCCCTGGGAGCAACAGCTGCTCCGGTCTCTCTTCCTGTTGCAGCCGAGGCAGCAGGAGGGCAGGAATTCTGAGACGGCTAGGCTGCCGTGTGCAGCAGACAGAGGATGAGCCAGCACGAGGGCAGGTGGGGCTGAGCGCCTCCGTGAGCAATCCCAGGAGGGGCAGGGAGTTGAGAGCCTGGTTTTGGAATTCTCGGTGCAAGGGGATGGATGAGGTGACGACAGGTGAGCACGGAGGACCACAGACAAAGCAAGTGACAGAATATTAGCCCTCGCTCTCAAGACTGGTTAGTTTCAGGACGGTGATGTAGAAAAGGCTTCTGGTTAGTAACCTATAAATACTACGAGTGGGCCAGCACCGTGGCATAGCAGGTGAGGCTGCCAGGATCCCATGTGGGTCCCGGTTCACGTCCCGGCTGCTTCGCTTCCAACCCAGCTCCCTGCTTGTGGCCTGGGGAAGGCAGTGAGGACGGCACAAGTGTTTGGGCCCCTGCTACACCCACGTGGGAGACCCGGATGACGCTCCTGCCTGGCCCAGCCCTGGCCATTGCGGCCATCTGCGGAGTGAGCCAGCGGATGGAAGACCTCTCTCTCTCTCTCTCTCTCTCTCTCTCTCTCTCTCTCTCTCTGTGGGACTCTGACTTTCAAACAAATAAAATGTGACACATGATAGAAGCCACTTTCTAAGCCGCTGTCCACGCCAGGCACCTTCCCCCAATGTGAATCTCAATCTGACAGCACAGGGAGCTCCTGCCGGTGTAGCCTTTGCCCTGGTAAGGATTCCGCTGTCTGTCTTCCCAGTTGTCTGCAGGCAACTACCAAGCTTTGCACCCAGGAGATGCTCGACAGGTGCCTGTGGGAGGGACGAATCGCAGCAGCCATGACACTCGCTCGTCTGAGCCCCTCTCAACGCACATCTGAGAGCAGCGCGTGCTCCAATACCTTTTTTTCCAGTTTTTTATTTAATAAATGTGAATTTACAAAGTGCAACTTTTGTATTGTTGTGGCTCTCCCCCCCCAACCTCCCTCCCTCCCGCGGCCCTCCCCTCCCCCACTCCCTCTCCCATCCCGTCCTTCATCGAGTTTCATTTTCAATTACCTTCATATACAGAAGATCAACTTAGTATATAGGAGCAGCCCCGCAGGAGGGGAAGGCACTGGGGCGGAGAAGAGGGGGCCAGGGCCAGCCGTGCTGCTGGGGTGGCCTCCGTCTGGGAGACCGGGTGCTTAATGCCGCGAAATCTGAGAAGCCACGAAGATGTGACCAACAGCCAGCCTCGTGGGAGAGGACAGTAAGAAGTATTTAGTCATTGGCTCCCACTTCCCCGGGTTCAGAGATTTTCCCCGTGGGGCATGACTCTTGCACATCTGGGTTGTGCCTATGCGGGTAACATCTGGGTTCCTGTGGCACCCTGTGCTCTGGCCTCGTCAGAAGCCGCGGGGTGGCGGTCCTGAGAGTGAGCTCATGTGTCACGTCCTACCGGGGTGACGATGGTACCTGGGTGAAGTCACAGGTGCCCACGGAGAGCCGATGGTCGCTCGGTGCCTGGAGCAGGGTGTGGAAGCCACCATCTGCATTGGTCACCTGCACCGCCCTGCATCGTAACCAGCCGTCAGTCATCTCATTGATGTGTAGAACAAGACCGTTCACTTCTTTGGAAAGAGGGGCGATCTAGTATAACGCCAGTCGTGGTTCATTTAGGCGTAGACGCCAGACCCAGTCTCCACAGACTTAACCCCAGAGGGTTAGCGTAGTCACCACGGCTGCAGATGGGCAGCCACTACCGATATTCCTATGTCCTTTTCCCGTTCTTCCTTCTGTATTTTCGTACCTTACGGAACCACATTCCTGGGCTTACGTTGCTTGCCCGGGGATGGGGTGGGGATTAGATGTGCATCCTGAGGGGTCTGAACCCTTAGCAGACTGGCAATTTTCAGGCCATAGCAGCTGGATTTGCCCTCAACAGTCGCCTCTAGGAGTCCTGGAAGCACCAAGCCGTACCCTCGGACAGCTCCCATCCAGACACAGGCGTCACTGCCTCCGTGCTGTGCACCAGCGGTTCTCAAAGCAGCATCAGCAGACCCCTGGTGGCTCCTCCAATTCTCTTTTAGGATTCTGCAAGGTCAAAACTGTCCTCACAATAACACTAAGAAAATTTCCCGTGCAAACATTTCCAAACAATTTATGTGACTGCTCGACCCTGCTGGAGGCGGGACATCAGCTGCCATGGAGCGTGGCATGCCATGATGACCTTCCACGGGGCACAGTGTGGAGAGGGGGAAGAGCCACCGTGCAGGGGAGAGACCTGAGAAACGTGGCCTCAGACAGGTGGTCAAGGTCAACATCAGACAAGAAGTCGTGGGAGCTGCACGTGCCCCACACAGGCCGTGATGGGAAGGGTGCTTGTCCCTTGGGGTTACGCCCCCAAGCCTATAATCAAGACAGAAGAGCACAGAACCCCAGTTGAGGGGCAGTCCACAAAATACGCATCCGTTCTGCTCGAAACCGTCAAAGTCAACATGACTAAGGGAAATCGGGGAGCCAGGCACAGCCAAGAGAAGCCTAAGGAGAACGATGATCAGCTCATGGGGTGAGCTGGATGGATCCTGGAGCAGAACACGGGCGTTAGGGAAAGCGGGGATGGTCTGAGCTTAAGAGCAGCGTCTCAGAATCGGAGCCCTGGTCGTGACAAATGTACCGCTCTGACGCCAAGGGGAGGGGTGGGGTGCCGGATGGTGAGCCCTCCCTGTGATCTCTGCAGCGTGTTGGTACAGGCTACAGTTAAAAATATTGATTTGTATTCTTGTATTTGGCAAGCAGCAGACTTTGCGTGCTGCCCCAGCGCACACGTGTACGCCCGTGCGGTGACCGTGAGTTCTGGATGCATTCACTGGCCTAATTGTGGAGGCAGATTATTGTCTTGTAGACTTCACTTTTGTAGGTATCACTTTATTCCAATTCCATATTCAGATGTGTCCAGGAATTGTTATGTTAATTTATTCCTGTTAGATCGTTTCCTGCTTTCAAACCTCAATGGAAGGCAGGAGTCTTGAACTCAGAGTCTTAGGGCTGAGCTGACACCTTCTTAGGGGCGGAACACAGAGATGTGGAATAACTGTCTTCTCCAGGCTTCCAGCCAGCCTTGCAGACTTTAAATACACAGGTTTTTGTCAATTATGAATAAAGCAGGACACAGGTAAAGTAGAAAGCTTCTTTTAAAAACCCACTAAGGGGGCTGGCGCTGTGGTGTCGCTGGTAAAGCTGCTGCCTGCAGTGCCGGCATCCCATATGGGCGCCGGTTTGAGTCCTGGCTGCTCCACTTCCGATCCAGCTCTCTGCTGTGGCCTGGGAAAGCAGCAGAAGATGGCCCAAGTGCTTGGACCCTGCACCTGCTTGGGAGACCTGGAAGAAGCTCCTGGTTCCTGACTTCGGATCAGCGCAGCTCTGGCTGTTACAGCCAACTGGGGAGTGAGCCAGCAGATGTTAGACCTCTCTCTCTCTCTCTCTCTCTCTCTCTCTCTGTGTGTGTGTGTGTGTGTAACTCTGACTTTCAAATAAATAAGTCTTAAAAACAAAAATCCCTCTGGGACATTTGCACCTTTTGCACTGTGTTCGCCTTTTCCCTCGTGGCACAAAAGCAGCAGAGCCAGCACCTTGCGGGGATCTGGGCGGTGACGTCATCAGACGCTACCAGAGACCCGCACTCTCCATTGTCTCCAGGGACGAATGATTCCTGGTGTTACTCTTGACTCTTGAGTGCTTGTCGGCTGAGCGCTCTGAGTGGAGTGGAGAGGACGGCACAGGGTATCTCAGCATGCCCGCACCCAGAAGCTCGCCTGGAGAAGGGCACTCACACTCTGAGCCAGGAGCTGAGCTGCTCTGTTTCCGTGGAACACGGCTTCACCTGAAAGATAAATGACGAAGGAGATCTGGTCATTCACAATGCTGATCACATGCAGGGAGACACCGGCAGGATTTAAGTTCAGTGATAAAATTCAAACTTTCTTTTCTTTTTTTTTTTGACAGGCAGAGTTAGACAGAAAGAGAGAGACAGAGAGAAAGGTCTTCCTTCTGTTGGTTCACCCCCAAAATGGCCTCCACGGCCAGTGCGCTGCGCCGATCCGAAGCCAGGAGCCAGGTGCTTCTCCTGGTCTCCCATGGGGTTCAGGGCCCAAGGACCTGGGCGATCCTCCACTGCACTCCCGGGCCACAGCAGAGAGCTGGACTGGAAGAGGGGCAACCGGGACAGAATCTGGCACCCCAGCTGGGACTAGAACCCGGGGTGCTGGTGCCGCAGGCGGAGGATTAGCCTAGTGAGCCACGGCGCCAGCCAGAATTCAAACTTTCAAGCACAAATTGGAGCTTCCCACAATGGTCATGAACTCGTGGAAACCTGGAGCCTGAGTCTGTCCTCTGGGACATCGAGACGTAGAACTTACTTTAAATTCTTCACTTCACCTGGTTCCCTAACAGTACCATCACTGTGTTATTAGCCTCTGAATGGACCAGCTCTGAGTCACAGGGCGTCTCCTTCTAGTCTGCAAGTCTAGTTACGTCTAATTACGCCTGCTCGCCTGGGTCGGGTGAAGCCTGGCAGTGATTCACCGTGGGGCAGAGACTCGGGAGCTTTGGCCGGTCCAGGGCTCGTATGGTGAAGCCTGGTCCCTTTACTTCTCAATCTTCAGAGTGTTTGGTGCTTCAGTGGGAACCTTGGTGGGCTCAGTGACCTGTGGAAAGTTGAGAGATGTTTGTAAGTGGAGCCTGAGATGGAGTCTTGTCAGATGATGTATTGCAGGGAACTTGAGCAGAGGGGTGTGGGGGGTGCTGGGGAAGGGGGGCTGTGGCTGGAGCAGCGCGTGAGTTGCATCTTGGAGGTGGTCCCACTCTGGGGCAAGGGATCTGGCCTTTTGTACCAGTCAGGAGTGGCCTCCACATGTGAATGGGATCCTCTGGGCCAGGAAGCTGTCACCGTCCCCCGGCACATCTCTGGCGAAGGGTGACTGAGTTCTCGGCAGTCACTTCTTCCAGCAGCTGGGGGACAGAGATCCGGGCAGAGCCCCAAGAACGGGGGCTGTGTGTGCAGGAGAAAACGCACATTTGGGGAGGCCAGCAAGATGGCCGTGCTGCCCGGGTTCCTAGCCCAGGACGCACGTTCTCCCTAGGGGATTCCAGCCCTGGCCAGTGGAGGCCCTGGCACCAGTTCAGGCGTGAGTTGGATCTTGGCGCTTTGTCCAGAGACCAATGCCTGGAATAGTTCCCTTTGACCCCTCGCCACTTCAGACTCACCCTGGAGAAGCCCCTGTATATGTGTGTGCATCCATGGTGGGTCGTGCAAGTGGACTTGCCGTCAACCCAACCCGTTCACCATCGGGTGGAGTGCGTCCTCTCCATCTTGGCCGGCAGAGTACCGCGCCCATCGTGTAGAACGCGATTGCTGCTTGTGTATTCTGCACAGCTAGGCCTGCTTGAAAAGACGGTGAAGGCAGAGAAGCGGGAGGACTGGCAGCAGGCACATCCTCCAGCGGGTCTCTACACGCGAGGGATCCTAGGAGGGTCAGAGGGCAACGCTAGGCAGCAGGCGAGGGAAAGGCAAGGGACGCGTCTGGCTGGGTATCTGGGCTTCAGGAAGTCTTTGAGGGCGTGTGCTGGGGACAGCGGCAGGTGTACAAACCCCGGACTGCTGTGGTTTCTGCCGGATGAGCTGACGCTCACCCCACCCGGTCAGCACACACCTGGGCACAGAATTACAGAAGTGGGCGTGCACTGGCTTCATTTGGGTTCCGGGACACTGAGGAAAGAGCAGGAGAACCGAGCTACGGGAGCTCTGTCCCCGGAAGCTGTTCATTGATCAAAGCCCGGGGCCCAAAGAGGCTTCCGAGCGTTTCAGCCTAAGGTGCCGTGCTACGGAGAGATGATTGAGCAAAGTCAGCCTGACCGTGAATGAACTTGGCCTGTGAGGCTGTTTCATGCCAAGTTTCTACTGCCTAGGGAATGACTGCGGCAGAATGTTTAATCAATAGTTGGAGAAGCCAATCAGTTTTTCATCAGACAAAAATGCGGTGATAGTAATATTCGGCCTCTGCAGTCCACTCTTCCTCCTCATCCGATAAGATAAAAAGTCGTTTTCTCCATGAGCAGGATGGTGTCTCCCCAAGCACGTTATAAACAGGAAGTGCGGGGCGTCTGTGGTTGCTGCCCCCCTCCAGCCAGCCACCTGCGTCCCACACTGGACGGGCCGCCCTGTGCTCAGCAGCTTCGCCAGGCACGGAGGGAGCCGCTGGCGGCCTAGGGTTGTTTTGTTGGGAGAACAGGGCGGGCCCCTCAAGATGCCGACTTCAACACTAAAGAGAAAACATTGTGTCTGTTTAAGAAGCCACAGAAGTTTGACTAGACCCCAACCCTGCACCGAGTACCCGAGGAAGACTAATCACATAATCCCCCATAGCTGCTGCACTGACGTTAGGCGGGATGAGCCAGCACTTCTCTGTAAGATCCCAGGGAGGGAGGCACTCGTCATCCTCGTTTGCTAGGTGAGAACGGGAGGCAGGGAAGGATCAGCTGGCCCAGAAGTGGCCATGCTGGGATTCGGACCCAGGCACTCTGAGTCCAGCATCTCCAATGTTCCCGTTGCGGTTTTGGACCCAGGGGCTGGGCGTTGGCCCTGCTGGGGCAGAAGGAAGCGATGCTCGGGTCCTGCGGCCACGGTCCAGCCACGTTCTCCGTAGGGCAGACCACCCTGCAGACAGGACAAAGGGAGGGACCACTGCCTGTGCCGTGAGTGGCGCCGCCCCTTCCCAGGAGAGGTTGGTGCATCAGGTGGACAAGGGTAGTCTTCACTCACACCTGCAGGAAGCCGGGTGAAGGGAGCGCTGCTTAGGGAGTCGCTGTGTTGGGGCGCATCGAGACCCCTGCCCGGGCTGCACCCCCCGGCAGCTGTGTGACCCAGGGAGAGCACACTCCTCCCCTGGTCGTGGTTTTCTTCCACTGCAGCAACGAAGCCTTGGCGGGCAAAACCCGAGGCAGGTGTGAGTGTCCGGGAGGACTGGCCAACGCTCAGACCCGTCCACAGTGGAGGGCAGAGCCGGCCTTGTGATCCGTTTGGGAAGGAAGGATTGCATTGAAGGGCTATTGAAAATGAATTAATGAATTAATCCCATTATATCAAACACTAGAGTAACTGAAAATGGGTTAAAGAGCGACATGTATAGACAAAAGTGAAACTCCTGAGAAACAAGGGGAGTCCTAAGCAAACGTTAGATTCAGAACGGAAAAAGATTTGCAAAAACAAAGGAAGAAATCACAAAGGGAAAGATGCCTACGACTGTCCAAGTGAGAAATTTAATCCAATAGAAACGTAAAGGAATTAGTTAACATAAAGGCTTAAGATCTCTTGCTCATCTTGTAAATGCTGGTCCCTGGATGCCACGTGAACCTGTCTCGCTTGTTCTACTTTACTCTTTGAGGATGTGTGAGGCCGGGACTCACGTGTTTGTTCCGCACGGTGTTAGCTCTGCTGTTGGCCTGTTTTCTCCATGTTGGGGTGATCGGCTCTTCCTTCCTGACGTCTTGGGGGTCAAGCGTGTGGCTCCACTGCTTGGCATGCCTGCTTCCCAGAGCGGAGTGCCTGTGCGAGTCCTGGCGCCACCCCTGACTCCAGCTTCCTGCTAAGCCCACCCTGGGAGGCATCGGGACCCTGGTGAGAACACCTGGGACCCTGTCATCAGTTCTGGGCCCTGGTTCAGTTCTGGGCTCTGGTTCAGTTCTGGGCTCTGCCGTCAGCCTGGGCTGTTGCAGGCACTGGGGAGGGGGCCAGCAGATGGAAGATCTCCCACTCACTCCTCTCGTTCTCTCCACCTTTCCAAATAAAGAAAGAAATATTTTGGAAAGTATGTATATTAAGGAAACTCACCATTTATTTATTTATTGTAGGTGGCAGTGATTTTTACTTAGTTTATTGCTCGTGATTTAAAACGCTTGAGTGGAGCTTCCTTTTAATTCTTAATTTTTTTTACTATATAATAAGTTTATATCTTTGAATCCGGTTCTTTTACTTTATACTTGTTGGCTTTGAAATCACTTGACCTCAATATTATGAAAGGTTTCATTCAAAGTTACTCTCATAATCTTATGATTTTATTTTGTTTTTAAAACTCCATCTGGAATTAATGTTGATACTGAGAGTGAGCCAAATATCCCCTTTTATTTTACAAATGTCCCAAGAATGTTTACTCAGTTCTTTTTCTCTGCTCTTTGAAATGAGGACTTTATGATAAATGAGATTCTCGTATCCTATTTCTATTTCTTAACTCGCATCCTATTCCATTGACCTTCCTGTCTATTCCAGTTGGTTCTGTGCTCTGCTACTGCCATTGATATGTGTTTGAATAGCTGATAGGATAGATGGGGGTTAAGCAAATCTCCTTTCTCCCACTCTAGAATTTCTTTATCTTTTCTCCTGTCTATTCTGTCATGCTAATATGCTCAAGTCCTTTGTGGATGTACCTAGAGAAAATTACTATTCATGGTGTCTCTGTCAAAACAAGGCATGCATCTTGTTCTTCACTTTAGAAAGTTTTTTAAAAGTTTATTTATTTATTTAAAAGTCAAAGTTACACAGAGAGAGAAGGAGAGGCAGAGAGAGAGAGGTCTTCCATCTGCAGGTTCACTCCCCAAATGGCTGCAATGGCTGGAGCTGCGCCGATCTGAAGCCAGGAGCCAGGAGCTTCTTCTGGGCCTCGAACATGGGTGCGGGACCCAAGGACTTGAGCCATCTTCTACTGCTCTCCCAGGCCATCGCAGAGAGCTGGATGGGAAGTGGAGCAGCTAGGACTCGAACCGGCATCCATATGAGATTCTGGCACTGTAGGCAGCGGCTTTACCCGCTATGCCACAGCGCCGACCTCAAGAAAGTTTTTAAGCATTGAAACAGCATACACACAAAGTTAAAAAGTCAAATAGCACAACACCATAGCA
Organism: Sylvilagus bachmani; assembly: GCA_015711505.1. NCBI lineage: Eukaryota > Metazoa > Chordata > Mammalia > Lagomorpha > Leporidae > Sylvilagus > Sylvilagus bachmani. The sequence goes on along the minus strand of CM027399.1, from coordinate 162,038,463 downwards.
GAAACAATGTTCCTTTTTAAAAGTCTTCTAAAAGAGTTTTATTTTAATTATTTGAAAGAGTGACAGAGAGGGTGAGAGAGACAGACAGACATAGGAAGAAAGACAGATCATCTGTCCATTGCTTCACTCCCCAGACAGCAGCGACAGCAGCGGCTGGGCCAGGCTGGAGCCGGTGCCCCAGGACTGTACCCAGCTCTCCCACGTGGCTGCAGCAGGAGCAGCCCAGGGAGCCCACCGCTGCGCTGTTCTCATGCTCTGCAGCCCAGCTGATCTGCCGCCTCTTCTCCCCTGTTTCTCCTGCATTTGCCTTGTAGACGACACCAGGCTGGAGCTGAACGCGGAGGAAGGGGCCACCCCACGCCCTCTGTCCCCCTGCATACGGTTTCTGTCCTCTGGTTTTACTTCAGAAGCTTCCAGGCTCTTGTGGCTGATCACCACGGTGGTTTATCATTTACACATCTTTACAAACTTTCTCCACAGTTGCCCCAGGGTCTGTGATATGTATTTCTGTTTTAAAATCTTTATTAATATAGATAGAACAATTTCATGTATTTCATAGGTGTAATTCTAAAAACACACCCATATTCTCCTTCCTCCATATCTCCCTCCCTCAAGCCCCTTCCTTCCTTTCTTTCTTTTTGTTTAATTTTTGCAAAAACATAATTTCAAACCACTCTATGATCACAGGCTTAATGCACTACTAACCATAACATCCAACAAGTGAAAATAGAAAGACCACATTTCCACATGAGTATAAACAAGAGCTAAAAACAACAGTCAAATCAGAGTTGTTCCTTTCATTCCTATACATTTCTGTGTTCTATGTTAACTACCACATATCAGAGAAAATATAAATTTGTTTTCTGGGACTAGCTTATTTCACTAAGCATAATGGTTTCCAGTTGCATCCATTTTGTTGCAAAAAGCAGGATTGAATTCTTTTTTATGGCTGAGTAGTATTCCGTACTGTATATATACCACATTATCTTTATATGGTCATCAGTTGATGGACATCTGGGTTGATTCTATATCTTAACTATTGTGAGTTGAGCTGCAATAAACATGTGGGGAACCACAGGCCGGCCACCTGTGGGGACCTTCTCATTGCACTGCCTCATCCTGCGGAGCAGAGCAAGGTCAGGGTAATGAGATGGGATACACCTTGACCTGATGAGATGAGACACACCTTGACCTGAAGGGACTTGCAGACAATCTGATGAGATGGGATACACCTTGACCTG
>CM027399.1:161989847-162036722 GCA_015711505.1 Sylvilagus bachmani | reverse complement strand
AACTTTGAATCATGGATATTTTGCATAACCTCATGGAAACAATTTGGGATTAATATGAAATTTGGACACATGAACTTTTTGCACAGTGAGGATATTTTGAATAGGAACATTTAAATCAAAGCTAACAGTGAAGAATTTATGGTGCAATAGTTACTTTCTTGAGTAAATTCTGATGGACCAGATATAATTAATTGTTCAATTTTGGGGCCTCAAAATGAAATACTTCCTCTTTTCCACTTGATTACATTGGAATAGTTTGCATCGAGGACGCTTTCTTCATTTGTATGCAGAGTTCATAGCACAAATCCTGGTCTGTGCCCTGAGTTTGGTGGCTTTTCCTGTCAATGCACCTGCTACTGTACATTTCTCTTTTTTGACCATTATCTATTATTTCTGCTCAATTTGATTTCCCTACAGATTTATGAACACCTAAATTTAGGAAGAAACAGTTATTTCTTGCAAGACATTAGCCAATAACAACTTTTACACTGCATGGTTGTAACCACCATCGGCGTACTTCGCGTTGATTTCGTTCTGTAAATATGAGTGACTGTGAATTGGATACGATTTCTGTGACTGTGAAGACCTATGACAGCATTTTGAGAAAGTTCTTTGTGAACGAGAGGGAGGGGAGAAAATCAGAGGGGCGGTGGGAAGGTAAGGATGGAAGAGAAAACAATGCTAGCGAGGAAGACAGAGAGGCAGCAGGTGCAGTAAATGAAAGTCTTAGAATTAAAATATAGTCAACTGGCACACACAGAGAAACATGCAGTCCTGTCTTCCTGTGTCTGGATTATTTCACTTAATGCTCTCTAGCTCCACCCGTTTGCTGCGAACGTCAGGATTGCAGTCTTTATTGTGTACAGGTAACAGTTCTTGTGTGTGCACGCCGCATCTCTGTGCTCATTCCTCATGGAGGGACACGTAGTTGATTCCACGTCTTGGCCACTTGGTCCGCTGAGCCCACTTCCTTCTGATGTAGTCCCAGGTGTGGGATGGCTGGGTCAAGTGGAGCTCTCCTTTTAGTTTCTGAAGAACCCAGCAGTGCTCTCCACAACGTCCTCACTAATTGGCATTTCCACCAGCAATGTGCGAAGGCTCCCTAACTTAGAAAAGTCGCTACCTGTGGCCGGAAAGGCTGGCGGGAGGAGAGACTCAAGGCAGGGGCTCTGGTAGAGGGACCGACACCCAGCCAGCAGCAGCAGGTCCCGGTGTCCCATGGTGCAGTGGGGCGGCTGGGCTCACACTAACGTGTAAGAAACTGGAAGGAGGGCGCTGGCAGGCTCCAAACACAAGCTACAGGTAAGACGACAGAGGCTGCTTGCCTGCCCGGATGAGCTGACACTGTGTGTGTGAACTGTGCACTGCACCCCACAAAAATGGACATGCATCGCAAGCTACTCAAAATGGCAAATAATAAAATGACTTAAAAAAAGAATAGATTCGCTTAGTGGGGTGAAACACTATGAGCAAGCACTCAGCCCCACTGCTGCCCGCTCCGCCGGGAGGCGCTCCCCTCTCCTCGTGTTCGGGGTGCGCGTTCCCCGGGCTCCACCTGTCCGCACAGAGGCTTCTCCTGAGCAGGGCCAGCTTCTGCCTTGGATTTCACAGCAGCGTCTCCGACCGCTCAGTCCAGGTTTCTCTCCTTCTCAGACAGACGGCTCACTGTGACCAAGTTCCTTCACACCGGGACGCAACGACCACGGGGTGAGCCACACAGACAGTGTTAGAACCAACAGAATGCTCCGCCTGGCCGTCCGCACCGCCCTGGACAGCGCTGCCTGGTCACCGCTGCAGGGACTCCTGCACCAATGTCCCCGGGTACGCGGCAGCATCTGCCCCCGCTCCACGCCTAGGCGCCCCCAGATGCAAGCAAAGTGATCTTTTCCAAAGCCATCTTGGAGACTGCAGCCCTACAGAGACCGGAAAACACCGAGGGACGTGCACGGTCTATTGCTCCCAGCCCTGTGTCTGCTGTGGAGGAACGGTGTGTCTTCCCTGTGGGGGGCGGGTAGAGTGGGCGGTACCACTGTGCTCCTAACTGCGTGTGCGAAACACATGGAATCTGTATAAATTGTATAATATTCAATATTATAATATATATAATTATATAACATACAATATAATATATACATTGTAATGCATAATATATAATTATATTATATAATATACAATCATATTATTATAATTAATTATTATAATAATTATATTATGTGTAATATATTATATTTATTGTATAATATTTATTATGTATTTATATATGTTATACACAATTTTAAAGATTGAAAAAAACTTCAACCAAAGAAAAATTAAGTGCATCAAAGGAATGGACAACGATTTTCAGAATGGATGAAAATCAAGCGCCAAGAAGCTTCGGAAAGTGAAGAACCAGAGACAAGAGAGCAGAGGATTGCCTCCAGGACCTGACCCAGCGGCGTTAAACCACTCATTTAAAACGCTCAGAAGCATCGGCTTTTCTTACGACACGTGATCCATTTCGTCTCCCACCACTTTCCAAGCTGTTTATTACAATGTCCCCAGCGCAGCCACCCCACCCCATATTGCAGGGCCTGGCTCCACCCACTCCTCTCCTAGCTTCCTGCTAATCGGACCTGGGAGACGTCACCGTGGCTCAAGGAGCCGGGTTCCTGTGAAAGTCGCTGACTGAGCTCCTGGCTTCGGTTTCAGCCTCCCCCGGGTGGGGCCAGAGGACGGGACCGGTCTGTCTGTCTGTCTCTCTTCCTGCCTCTCGAATAACATTAACTAATTAAATAGCAGTTTACCCAACATAGGGAGCAACTTTGCCCCAATTGTATACAGTTGCTTCTTCAGCAAATGGTGACGTGTCTTGGAAACTTGCACAGTGTAAGTATCCTTGAAGAGCTCCTGTGGGGACGGGCACGGGGGCGAGTCCGGGGCACTGGGGAGCAGGAGCCCTGGGCGAGGGGACACCCCCTCGTGTCTGCTCCCTCAGCTCCCCCTCCCCACTTCTCAGTCCTCAAGATGCCACGCACGGAAACTTTGGTCCCAGCCCGGGGTCTGAAGCGGGTGTTGTAAATGCCGTCCCGGGATTAGGCCCTGAACGCGAATGATGACGTTCAATCTCAAGAACAAGGTGTGATTATGCGCAGGTGAGAGGTGGACCTGAGCCCTGGACGCTTGGGCAGCTCGAGCACCTCGTGCCAGGCGACACATCTGACGTGTGGAAGCTTGAATGAAGACCGGATCCGTCTGGTTCTGCAGCCACAGCTCCGTGTCCGGAGCGCTGGGCTCAGCCGCAAGCCAGTGTGCTCTGTGGCGGCACTGGGCTTGCACTTGTCGCTTCGCTAGCATGTGTGAGCCTGTAAACACTACTCTGGGATTCGGTTCAGTTCCAGTCGGACGCGGAATTTTAGCAGGGAACGCCAGAGTCGGCTTCTGTAAGAGGCCAGTGGCCCCACGTGAACTGGGGGGCGCCTCCCTGCTTGGAGCGAGGTCCGTCCCTTCCTTACATTTTGTCCTTTGTTTTACGGGGTTCGGCGTCCGTGTGCCGCTCTCCGTCGGCATTCCTGGGGAACGGCCAGTTTATTTCCTGAGCCGCAGCAAGGACGTCTTTGTTTTCCCTTTCATTTCCTTGGTTTAAGCGCTTCCGAGAAGAGGAGCTAATCCGTGTGCTGGTCCAATGTCTTCTGGAACAAGGGCCTGGAGCAGCTGGGACGCATTTGATGGGAAGGCTGCTGGTCCTTGTGGGACAGCCTGAGCCAAGCCCTCCGTGCTGGCAGTTTTCCTTTGGCCTGTGCGGTAGCCCCCCACGCCCACCCCGCTCCTCCTGGGCCCTTCAGCACCGGCTCACAGGGCTGTGTGCCCTCCATGGTAGCTTGCCAGCGCGCTCCCTCCTACGCCTGCCTCTCAGAACTACAGCCTGGGCTCAGAAAGAGTCTGGGTTGGTGTTGTGGCGTCGCGGCTAAAGCTGCCACCCACAATGGCAGTTCAAGTCTCAGATGCTCGACTTCTGATCCGGCTCCCTGCTAAGGAGCCTGGGAAAGCAGCAGAAGACGGCCCACGTACTTGGGACCCTGTACCCACGTGGGAGACCTGGATGGGACTCCTGGCTCCTGGCTTCAGCCTGCGCCAGCCCCAGCTGGTGGGACCATTTGGGGAGTGAACCAGCAGACGGAAGCGCTCTCTTTCTCTCGCTCTCTCTCTCTGTTACTCTGCCTTTCAAATAAATTAAATCTTTTTAAAGAGTAAAAGAAAAAGTGTATGCAGCCAGTTCACTAGTGAGAAAAGGAGAAAATAGATCGTTACCCATCTCCTCGCTCTAGTTTGGTTGTTACTGGTTTGGTAAGAGGTTTTGTCTCCTGCACAGATACTTGAGGCTAAAGATGAAGGAGCCGCTGACACACCGAGGGTGGGGCAACTCCCCAGGAGCCTTCTGTTCCACCTCACAGTAGTCGAGAGGAGGGGCGGCAGCGGCGTCTCCCACGCGTGACGCCTGTGTTCGGAGTCCCGGGACCCTCGGGATTGTTGCCTGGGACCTCTCCACACGCAGCGTGGCTCTGGGCCTGGAAGGGACCCGGCGGTCTTGGTTGGTGGAGGTGTTCCTGGAGGCTCCGCGTTCTTCTCAGGTCTGAGCAGGGAAACTCGTCTGGACTCTGCAGCCCGGGATGCAGCTGGAGATGCAAGTCTTTGATCCCCACTGCGCCCAGTGCTGCCCCCTGCAGGACAGAACTGCAAGGCCACTCCAGGAGCACCCAGGGGAGCTCACAAAGCTCGGGGAGGGGAGGGGGCGTTTGGAGGGAAAGGGCTTTTTCGGAGGCCATTACTTTTGTGCCATCGACAGCGGATGGGCTTGAGCAGTGCATGCTGGGAAATGGTAGGGAGTGCTGTGTGCACCCTAAACCGTGGAGTGGCCGGGGCAAGTTCCCCTAATTAGTCCTCGTTCCTTTGCATAGGATTCTGCCTCTTGGTCTGATTGCAAGCGGAGAGGTGGTGTGCTGTGTGCACTTGTGCAGAACCCATCTGCTCACACAACCTCCCCGTGAAGCTGGCCCGGGGGCGGCCCAGCACCTGGTCACCCTCTGTGGGCTGTGGGACAGCAGCCGGGTTCTGGGTGCTTCCGTCCTGAGACTATCCGGACAACGAGCTCTTGCCGGTGATACGCTATTCCCACAGCCTTCAAAAACGAATCCATCTTCAGACCCTGCAGCTTTATCTGCATTTGTGGGCGAGGAAATTGGGGCACAGAGAGTCAGTCGCCCTCCGAGCACACAAAGCTGTGGAGCGGGGACTGGGACCCCAGCCCAGCAGTCCTGGGCTGCCTGTCTTGGCATCGGCTCATGGAGGCCACGATTCTACCGTGCTCCGCTGGCCCAGACCCACGGCCTGGGGTGGGGGTGGGGGTGTACCCATCCCCAGGTGGAGAACAGTTTCTGGGCATTTGCTGATGGCCGCCTCTGTCCAGGGTGAGGGTTCTTCTCGTATTATTAGCAGCGCTGGGGTTGGGGTTGCATTTCCTTTGGGAAAGAATCTTGATAAAGATCTACTGACTCTTGGAATGATTGTGGATTGTTTTCCCCACTTGCCTTGGCCAGGGGAGTGGCCCGATGGTCACTTTGCTGACCTGACATGGATGCAAACCTTCTGGACGGGGCTGAGCTCTGGTTGGCTCCCACGGCTCTCACCCACGCCGTTCCTGGCTCCCAAGGCCCTCGCTTTAACACCAGAGAGGACCCGCGCGGTGAGTCACTGGCCATGACGCCATCGGGGCCTCCACACGCACCCCTGAGGCCTGAGAGCGACTCTGAGCCTGGGCAGCGCTGGCCGGGCCCCGTGGGTCTCCTCATTTCAATGTGGCCCTGGGCCCACTGCAGGCCCCCAGGAGACCAGACCGGCACCATCCGGCTCTCTCCCCGTACCTTATGTTTCCTAAGATCACCCCCTCGCAAGCAGCTGTGTAGCTACATTTGATCCAAACCCCTTTCATCTTAATACTGAGTTTGAAAATTGCCAAGTGTGTTTGGAGCAGAACAAACGTGTCCCTCCTCTTTCCACTAGGACGCCCCCACCACGGCTCCTGTTCCCCAGCGCTCGTTGAAGGAGGCCCTAGGAAGTGTTTCCAGGACTACAAATGCTCTCTGAATATGCGTTGTTTTAACTTGAGGATTTTACTTTTTTTGTCTTTAGTAGATTAAAAAAAATATGGCGGTGAAGTGTTGCCTTTCTCCCACCATGCACCTGGCTGTGGTGAAGGCCAGGAACCCACAGCTTAGCCAGGGAGTCCCTGGGACAGAATGCTAGGTGGCACGGTGTAGGTGCAGGGAGACAGGGGCCACAGTTGGCTCTGATTGCCTCAGGAGGGTGTGTGTGTGGCAGGCTGAGGGGGTGAGATCCATAACAAAGCCCCACCCCCCCAACACCGGAGGCCATGGTGGACGCTGAGTGGCGAGGCAAAGAAAGAGGATGGGCAACTTACCAGCTTAAGTTGTAATTTGGACACAGATTCAACTAACATCGTGTTTTGACACATTCCAGAAGGTTCTGAGGCAAGATCACCCTGGGGTGAAGCAGGACTGATCTGATAGGATGGCAGAGGTTGACCCCCAAGGGAGCTCAGGGCACGACCAGCAGCCCTTGCACCAGCCACTGTTGAGCCCGTGGGTGATGGGAGAACCTCTTCTTCCTCCACCTAAATGTCCCCCGTGGTCCACGCAGATGGAACGTTCTGGCTCTCTCTCCTCACGGGAAGTGCAGGGGTACGGAAGGGAGAGGAAGTAGTCCCGGGCCTCATTCCCCCCAGCACACACCCCAGTCCCTTCGCTAGCTCCTCCCCCAGGAGGAGAGAGGCTGGTTACCGGGTCAGCTTCTGGCTCTCTCTGACCATATTTGTAGTATGCTGGTGTCTCGTCTGCATGTCTGCACCCTTCCAAAGTCATATGTTTAAACTCTTACTTTAGAAGAAGATTTATTTGGCTGGCGCTGCAGCTCACTAGGCTAATCCTCTGCCTGTGGCGCTAGCACCCCGGGTTCTAGTCCCGGTCGGGGCACCGGATTCTGTCCCGGTTGCTCCTCTTCCAGTCCGGCTCTCTGCTGTGGCCCGGGAGGGCAGTGGAGGATGACCCAAGTGCTTGGGCCCTGCACCCCATGGGAGACCAGGAGAAGCACCTGGCTCCTGGCTTCGGATCTGCACAGTGCGCTGGCCATAGCGGCCATCTGGGGGGGTGGGGTGAACCAATGGAAGGAAGACCTTTCTCTCTGTCTCTCTCTGTCTCACTAACTGCCTGTCAAAAAAGAGATTTATTTATTTATTTGAAAGTTGGAATTACAGAAAGAGAGAGGGAAAGACAGAGAGAGATCTTCCATCCTCTGATTCACTCTCCAAATGGCTGGGCCAGGGTGAAACCAGGAGCCAGGAGCTTCATCCCCGTCTCCCATGTGGGTGCAGAGGCCCAAGCACTTGGGCCATCCTCCACTGCTTTCCCAGGCCATAGCAGAGAGCTGGATTGGAAGTGGAGCATCTGGGACATGAACAGGCTTCCTATGGGATGCCGGCACTGCAGAAGGTGGCTTAACCCACACTGCACCACAGCGCCGAGCCCACCACTCTTACTCTTCAAGGTGATAGCACTTGGAGACGGGGTCTTTGGGAGGTCATGCGGTCGTGAGGGTGCAGCCCCATGGTGGATTAGTGCTCTAAGGGAGAAAGGGGACGAGAGAGCTTTCTTTCTGCTGCCTCCCTTCCACTACCACTCCCTCCCCAGGAGGATCCAGAGGAAGGCAGCTGTGTGCAAACCGAGGACCAAAGCTGCCAGTGGATCTGCGATGGCCAGTGCTGTCAGGGCGCCTGGCCACGTCAATCGTTGCAGCAGCCCAAGCTGAGCGAGTCAGTGGGCAGCCGTCCATGGGGCAGCCCCTCATCCCCACCCCCCGGCCTCTGCTTCCTGAGTCCAGCACACAGACCACTAAGACCAGGGTCCTTGGCTGCACTCTGCTTCCCGATGGTCGAGTGGACTTCAAGTCCACCTGAGAGGCTCAGGTGGAGCAAGAAGCTGCCCTTGGGGCGCCCATCTCTGAGCCACATCCTCGTGTCAGCCAGAGAAGCTGTGCGTCTTGTGGGGAGCAGGAAAGGAGGTGGCCAAGCCCTGCTCTATGCAGACGAACCTGTGTTGCTCCCCACTTGGCCACGGACCTCCGTGTGACTCACCCCTCGGAAGGGTTGCTGGAGGGGACGAGCGGATGACAGGATTTGGGTGTCAGTGGTCGCTGTCCATGGCAGTCTGGTAAACAGGTGGCCAACAACTTGGGAGCTCGGAGGCTGGCCGCCACCCCACATGCGTTCCCGGCAGAGACGTGACTAACATCTGGCACTGCCCTGCAGCCTGCGGCGAGCACATACAGGCACGAGGAATGGGGATTTTATTGGCTGACTCACTCGGGACCATGAAATTTCAGAACGGCTGCTCTTTTTATGAGAAAAATTTGACTGGATTAGGAAGGCGCACACCATATCAATAATCAGATCGGTATTTGAACAAAGCTATTGAACAACTTGAATCAGACAATGCTCACTTCACGCAGGACACACTGAACGTAGGATTTTTACCCAGGTGGCCCAATACTGTGTCATAGAATAAGCCAAAACAAAATTCAAAAGGTAAAATTTTATGTAGAGTCTGTTTTCTGAGCACTGCATAATTGAATTAGAAGCCAATGCAAATAAAAGATCTGGAAAGATCTTTGACTCAGAAACAGACGCAACATATCATGCTGATGGAATTCAGAACTGTGTGGATGGGATACACTGGGACTTTCTAAAAATTAAAATTGCTCCTGTCTTGGTGGGGGTCTTGTTTCCACATAGACATTTGTCAAAAGCCATTGAGTTGGGGCTGGCACTGTGGCATAGTGGGTAAAGCCACCGCCTGCAGTGCCGGCATCCCATATGGGCACTGGCTCAAGTCCCGGCTGCTCCACTTCTGATCCAGCTCTCTGCTGTGGCCTGGGAAAGCAGTAGAAGATGGTCCAAGTGCTTGGGCCCTGCACCCACGTGGGAGACCTGGAAGGAGCTCCTGGCTTCTGCCTGGCCCAGTCCTGGCCATTGTGGCCATCTGGGAGTGGAACAGTGGCTGAAGTCCTTGGGCCCCTGCACCTGCATGGGAGACCCTGAAGAAGCTCCTGGCTCCTGGCTCTGGATGGGCCCAGCTCTGGCCATTGTGACCATCTGGGGAGTGAACCAGTGGATGGAAGATCTCTCTCTCTCTCTCTGTCTCTGCCTCTGCCTCTCAAATAAATAAATAAGTAAATATTTTTTAAAAAGCCATTGAGTTGTCCACATAAGTTATGTGCATCACACTGTATAAATGTTAATTAAAGAAAACAACTCAGGCAAGTTTTCTTCCCCTTCTACGACAATGACACAACAGACCCGGGAAACTTCACGTCTTCCTGTGCGCCTCTGTCCCACCAGGAGCTGTGCTCACTCTCCCTCTGACAGCCCAGTGACTAAGCAGGGTCCAGAGAGGTGAGCTGGTGCCCACTGGAAGCAGGACAGTCCACCACACACACCCTCCTGAGGCAATCAGAGCCAACTGTGGCCCCTGTCTCCCTGCACCTACACCGTGCCACCTAGCATTCTGTCCCAGGGACTCCCTGGCTAAGCTGTGGGTTCCTGGCCTTCACCTCTGTCTCCACGGGGGAGGGCAATGAGGTTAGCATCCCCCGGTCCTCGGGGAGTGAGAGGCGGTGGATAACCCCCTCCACTTAGCATCTACTGGCTCCCCGAAGTTTCTGTGGGGGCAAATCCCAGCTACCGTGGTGCTGACCCCGTGGCAATGCCTCCTGCAAGGGTTTCCCTCCCTCCTTGTCCTCTTCCGCCACTCCCTGAGGTCAAGGGCAAGTCCTTGTGTCAGCTCTGCTCTCTGGGGGGGGACTCGTTAAGCGATCGCGATGTCAGATAACCACAGTACAGCAGAGACTATGCCAACGTGGAAGAGCAGGAGCCGTCTCCTGCACAGTCGGACTTTTCCGCCTTTTTAAATTTGAAAAGCAAAGCAGAGGTCTAAGATTCGTCTTCCTTGTGGTTGCAGAGGGGGTGGGCTCCTGCTCCGGGGAGCTGAGCCGAAACCACACCCAGTGGAGTGGGGGCTCCAATGGCAGCTCCATAGTTGCCTGAATCCAACATGTGGCTTAGTTACTTTGTATTTCCTTTACGTGAAAACAAAACAGAGACAGCGAAGTGCACTGTGCCTGCTCCGGGTCCTCCCTCCCCAGCACATTCTGCAGTTCCCCTGCTGTGCCCGTAAGTAAAAGGCGGATGAGTACCGGTGAGGGGCTCCGGCAGGAATCAGGAGGGACCCTGACACCTACCCGTGAGGGGCTCCGGCAGGAATCAGGAGGGACCCTGACACCTACCCGCTTTTCCTAAGTTTCAAAGAATCAAAAATAACAAATGCGAAGCTGTGCTATTTGGGTTCAATGTTTCAAGGCTGTGCATATTGAAATTCATTATGAACGCCGGCTGTGTCCAAATATGAAACCATTGCTAAGTCCTCATGATTTAGAATCAAATTGGAAGTGCGTGTCAGTGTCGTTTCCCCCAAGAAATGAAATCCCTTCATTTTTTGCCAGATGTGAATCACAGCAGAGATCGTGAGTGTTAGAAAAAGGAGGGGAGGCACGATGGCCAAGGAGACCCGGGCCTTGCTCTGAGCCAAGGAGACCGGGGCCTTGTTCTGAGCCAAGGAGACCGGGGCCTTGTTCTAGGCCGCCCACGGAGGCCGTTGCAACCTTCAACCTTGCGAGGAGCAAAGAGGCCATCAGGAGATGCATTTGACCCAGCCCTCCCAAACAGCACCTGTGCATTCTCGTGTCTCCCTCCCAGGGTGGCACCTGGCACAGAATTGGAGACGGTTTCCCACCTACTCCTCGAAGTCCTCGCGTCTCAGACACCAGCCCTGCAGCCCTTTCGGAACTGCTTGTCGGCGGTTACCGAGCGCTGAGTCTGTGTCGCTGGTGAGAAGCACCGCCTCAGTCAGCTCCGTAGAAACCCCAGGTCTGTGCGATGGACCGTGACCGAGTGAAGAGTTTGATTCCCGAGACTCCCCTGCTAAGGCTGCCCTGGAAACTAACGGCTGTAGGCCACCACCGCGCTCACTAGGCTAATCCTCCGCCTGTTTTGGAAACAAAACTTTTTTTTTTTTTTTGACAGAGTGGACAGTGAGAGAGACAGAAAGGTCTTCCTTTGCCGTTGGTTCACCCTCCAATGGCTGCCGCAGCCGGCGTACCACGCTGATCCGAAGCCAGGAGCCAGGTGCTTCTCCTGGTCTCCCATGGGGTGCAGGGCCCAAGCACCTGGGCCATCCTCCACTGCACTCCGGGCCACAGCAGAGAGCTGGCCTGGAAGAGGGGCAACCGGGACTAGAACCCGACGCCCCGACGGGACTAGAACCTGGTGTGCCGGCACCACAGGCGAAGGATTAACCTATTGAGCCACCGCACTGGCCGGAAACAAAACTTTCAAGATTTCAGAAACAAAACTGTTAGAGCTCATAAACTAACTCAGGGAAGCAGCAGGTGCAAGATTGACATCAAAAATCGGTTGAATTTCTATAAATCAACAATGAACAACCTGAACAGCAAACATGAATGGAGCTCCATTTACAATGGCATTGAAAAGAATAAACGACTCAGGCGTTAACTGAGGAGGCCAGAGACCTATATACTGTAAAATACAATGTATAACTGGAAGAAATCAAAGAAGACGTACATGTTCATAAATGGATTCCTTGTCCATGGATTGGAAGACGTACTATTGAGATGTCAATAACGCACAACTTTATCTATGTGTTCAGGGTGATCTTTATCAAAATATTCATGATATTTTTTGAAGAAGTAGAAAAACACACCCTAAAATTAATATTGAATCTCGGGATCTCAAACAGCTAAACCAACTTTGGGAAAGGATGACAACCTGGGGAATCCACACTTTCTGATTTCAAAACCTGCTATGGGCCAGCGCTGCGGCTCACTAGGCTAATTCTCTACCTGCGGCGCCGGCACCCCAGGTTCTAGTCCTGGTTGGGGAGCCGGATTCTGTCCCAGTTGCCCCTCTTCCAGGCCAGCTCTCTGCTGTGGCCCGGGAGTTCAGTGGAGGATGGCCCAGGTGCTTGGCCCTGCACCCCATGGGAGACCAGGAGAAGCACCTGCCTCCTGCCATCGGATCAGCGCAGTGTGCCGGCTGCGGCGGCCATTGGAGGGTGAACCAATGGTAAAGGAAGACCTTTCTCTCTGTCTCTCTCTCTCACTGACCACTCTGTCTGTCAAAAAAAAAAAAAAAACTGCTATGAAACTGCAGTAATCAAAACAGTGTGGTGTTGGCATTAAAAAGACACATAAGCCAATGGGATAGAATAAAAGCCCAGAAATAAACCCCTGCACACACGAGCAAGCGATTTCACAAGGGCATTGAGACAATGTTTTTCAACCAGTGTTTCGGAGACTCGGTATCCAAACAGGAAAGAATGAAATTAAACCCTCACCTAAAACTCTATATGCAATTATCTCAAAACAGATGAAAGAAATCTAAATGTAAGAGCAAAACCTACAAAAAACCTTGGAAGGAAACCTAGTGGGAAAACTTCATATGTTGGTTTTGACAACAATGTCGTGGGTGTGATGCCAAAGACACAGGCAACAAGGAAAGAGAAATAAATTGAACTTCATGAACATTTTTAACAAAATCTGCCCATCAAAAGACAATATCAACAGAACAGAAAGGCAACTGCCTATTGGGAGAAAATATTTGCAAATCACAGAGATGATAAGAGATTCAGAATATACAGAATCCCTCAAACTCAACAATTAAAAAACCAGATTTTAAAGTGTGCAAAGGACTTGAACAGATCTAGACAGAAGGTATAGACAGCTATAGAAATATAGAGATGTCCAGTATCAGAAATCATTAGGGAAACACAGATCAAAGCCATTGTGAGTAGGATCAGGGTGGGATGACTGTTTTTAAAAAATGGAGAGCATGTTGGAGAAGTTGGAATCTTGTGCACTGCTGGTTGGGATGCAAAATATCAGTGCTGTGGGAACCAGCATGACAATTCAGTAAAAATGTTAAAATGGAGCATTATCACATGGGCCAGCAGTTCCACCTCTGGGTATAGACCCAAAAGAAGTGAACACGGGATCTTGAAGAGATAGTCCTACCCACATTCAAAGCAGATTCATTCACAATAATACAGAATCAACCCAAGTGTCCAGGCATGGCTGAACCTTGCGCACATAGTGCTAAGTTAAACAAGCCAGTTACAGAAAGACAGATATAGAGAACCTCTTATATGAGATACTTAGAGTGGTGAGAACTATAGATACAGGGGCCAATGTCGGGCCACTGGCTGCAATGCTGGCGTCACGTGTGAGCCCCAGTGGGAGTCCCGCTGCTCCACTTCCCATCCAGCTCCCTGCCCATGCACCTGGGGAGGCAGCAGGAGACGGCCCAGGTGCCACCCATGTGGGAGACCAGGATAGCGTTCCACGCTCCCGGCTTTGGCCTGACTGCTGTGGCCACTTGGGGAGTGAACCAGTGGATGGAGGCTCTCTCTCTCTCTCTCTCTTAGAGACAGAAATATGAATGGCAGTTGCTAGTTTCAAGAGGTGCGAGATAGATGACAGTGATGGTTACGCAACTATTAGTGTATTTAATGCCACTGAACTACAAATTTAAAAATGGCTAAGATGGTAAATCTTACACATATTTCAGCACAATAAAGAAAATGGGGAAAAAAGTAGAAATACCAGTGGAAACTTTTAAAAGTAGAGCTCTTTGGGAAAAGAGCCCAGCAGCTTTTTAGAATTAAAATACACTGCACTGTGTGGCCAAGGATGGGTAGTTATTTATCACAGCCATATTCATATTTTCCCCAAACTGGAAACACAATGTTCCCCAGTGGTGGACGAGTGAATTCCCCATCCACTCACAACCCAACGGCCGGCAGTCCCAGAACAGAGCGAACCATCGGCATCGGCAGCTCCTCACCAGCGTCTCTGGGAGAAAGCCCCCCCACCCCCGACAGGAGTTTCTGAAACTGGAGCGGTTGGACGGCGGCTCAGGCAGGACTTCCCGGATGACCCACCTCACCGGAAGCTAACACTGCAGGGGCCTTACTTTTAGAAAATAAGATGTCAAAGCTCGTGGAGAGAAACCGGCTGTGAGCTGGCAAGCCGTCAGCTTTGTTCTTCGCTGGTCAGAGAGCTCGGCCAATGGGAGTCACTGTGGTTGAAAACCATATCCAAATGCCACGACCACAGGGAAGAGCCCCTGCCCTGCCCCGAGCGAGTCTGTGGCGTGGATTCCGAGTTACTCCGTGAGTAGAACATGCTCTTTGGAAGCCTTTAATGCAAAATAAAAATTAAGTGCCTCCCTCAACACCCCTCACCCTGCTCAGCTCATGTCTGGGAGTTTCCAACGATCGTCCTTCCTGGCGGCTTCCCGTGAGCTCTTCCTCCGTGCATGCAAATACTCACGCATGCACCACGGGAGAACCAGAGGTCAGGTGAGCTCATTCGTCTCTGAGGATTTAGATAAAGCTGGCTGGGGCCTCAGCCACATGCGGGGGAAACCGGGTTCCCGAGGGGTGAGGGACAGATGCTGCCCTTCCTGGGCCTGCTGGTGTGCAGCCTGTCTTCAGGGAATGACTGTATCGTTAGTGCAAAACTGTGCGGAGTTGTTCTTGAGCCTCAGGTGCAGAGGGTTGAGTTAATGGCTCTGTAGTCCACGATCACTAATATCCGTGACCTGGGCCCATCCTTTCCCTCCCTAAACATGGCTCCCACTCCGCTTCTCCACTGGCCACACCATCCTGCGTTCTCGCACGAGCATCCTCAGCTTCCAGGTGTTCCTAGGAGCCACGTGCCTCCGCGACGGACATGAGTGGTCGCGTGTCAGCTTCTTGTCGCTTTCCCCGTGGAAACTGATTTTCACTGAGATTTTCCCTAGAACAGCACCCCCACAAGGCATTGTGGGATCCGCAGACAATGGAGGGATTCTGTAGCATCCGTTGGTTGCCCCTTCTTCTAGAACCTTCCACCTTTTAAGGTCCCCTCCCTTGAGTTCCCCTCAAAAGCTCTCCACTGTCTCTGCTTGGACTCTGTCTTTTACGATTTTTTAAAAATGTATTTGACAGGTAGAGTTACAGACAGTGAGAGACAGACAAAAGAGAGAGGCCTTCCATCCACTGGTTCACCCCCCAAATGGCCACAACACCCGGAGCTGCACAGATCTGAAGCCAGGAGCCAGGTGCCTCTTTCTGGTCTCCCACGCGAGTGCAGGGGCCCAAGGACTTGGGCCATCCTCCACTGCCCTCCCGGGCCACAGCTGGACTGGAAGAGGAGCAGCCGGGACTAGAACCGGTGGCCATACGGGATGCCGGCGCCACAGGCGGAGGATTAACCCAGTGCGCCATGGTGCTGGCCCCTGGACTCCATCTTTTAAATGCTCAGAGAGCCTCCAAGTCTCCTTCCTGCTCTGTGAGGCAGCGGCCTGAGTTGCTCTCGACATCAGAGGAGTTGTGGTGTGCATGAGTGGAAGGCCCCAGCCTCTGCCTCTCTCCCACTGCAAGTGGAGGAAACGGTAGGTGACACATTTGTGTCTCCACACGTGTGGACATGGACGCTGCCACTGGAAGAAATCAGTGGTTCTAGACAAGTTTTCACATTGAATAACACGCAAGGCGCAAGGTGTTTATGGTGCATCACGTGCAGCACCCACTGTCCCCAGCCACACGCAAGCCGACAGCTGCTGGAAGACGGGGTCTGTGTTACACCGCTCCTCGCTCCTGCAGCCTCCCGTACCTGGCAGCTGCCCCAACGCCCTTGTGCTTTGCACGGGGGGCCTCTGCGCTGCATCCTGTGGGCACAGCAGGGAAACAGGTGCATGATTGTCCGGGAGGAGAGAGAGGCAGAAGCAGGTGTTGAACATCTCTGGGCTGTGTCCCGTCGGGAAGCAGCAGGGTCCCGCAGGAGGGCGTGGAGACGAGCTGGGGTAGGAGTGCAATGGAAGAACAATGCAGAGTCAAGGGACGTCAATGTGGACGTCAGGTGTGCGTGGGCCTCGGGGAGATCAGGGCTCTGCAGAGGAGGGGCTGCACAGTGGACTTCCCTGTGCCGCCAGACTGAGGGTGATTCCATCCCGACGCTGTCCGCCAGACACCCAGAGACACAGGCGGCGTCAGCTCCGTGTTGCGCCTGGGAAGTCTACACAGGAAAGGGCTTTGTTTAGCTCGTGCTCCCAGAGGTTGGGAATGAAAGACCAAGCGACTACGTATGGCGAGGGCCTGATGCGGCTTCGTTCATGGCACAAGGGAAGGCAGGCTGGCCCCGTACAGCACCGGTCCAGCCCCGTGAGAACCTGCAGGAAGGCACGGATCCCTCTTAATGACCGAGCCGCCCCTTAAAGGGCCAGCAGTGCCACAGGGCCATCAGGTGCAACAAGAGGTTCATGGTAGAGCAGCCATATTCTAGCCACAGCAGGTGGCACAGCTAAGAGGACACGGCCTGGCCCGGACCTGACCTGGAGCCTCAGGAGGCGCCAGCTGTAACCCTGACCCGGAGACCTCACGTGGACGGCAGGCACGCAGCCTGCTGAGGAAGCCTGCGCGTGCCTGAGGCTTTGACAGCTGGGGAAGGGGAGACTCCAGGGAGTTTGCTTTTAAAACTTCCAGTGGGGGGATTCCTTTTGTAGATCTAATAAGAATGTGAGTTTCCATTTTCCAAGGGACTAAACAGACTTTCTTATTTGAATAAGTTATTCACTAAAGTAGAACTTGATATAAATATTTGATTCTTGAAAAAATCAATATATAAGGGCCGGCGCCGTGGCTCAACAGGCTAATCCTCCGCCTAGCGGCGCCGGCACACCGGGTTCTAGTCCCGGTCGGGGCGCCGGATTCTGTCCCGGTTGCCCCTCTTCCAGGCCAGCCCTCTGCTGTGGCCCAGGAGTGCAGTGGAGGATGGCCCAAGTGCTTGGGCCCTGCACCCCATGGGAGACCAGGAGAAGCACCTGGCTCCTGCCATCGGATGAGCGCGGTGCGCCGGCCGCAGCGCGCCGACCGCGGCGGCCATTGGAGGGTGAACCAACGGCAAAAGGAAGACCTTTCTCTCTGTCTCTCTCTCTCACTGTCCACTCTGCCTGTCAAAAAAAAAAAAGAAAAAAGAAAAAATCAATATATAGGGTATGGTGTCGTGGCACAACAGGTCAAACTGCCACCTACAGCATTGGCAGCTCATGTGAGAGCCGTTGTGAGTCCCAGCTACTCCACTTTTGATCCAGCTCCCTGCTGGAGGCGTTTAAGAGATGACTGGCCGGCACCATGGCTCACTAGGCTAATCTTCCACCTGCGGCGCCGGCACCCCGGGTTCTAGTCCCGGTCGGGGCACCGGATTCTGTCCCGGTTGCCCCTCTTCCAGGCCAGCTCTCTGCTATGGCCCGGGAGTGCAGTGGAGGATGGCCCAGGTGCTTGGGCCCTGCACCCCATGGGAGACCAGGAGAAGCACCTGGCTCCTGCCATCGGATCAGCGCAGCGCACCAGCCGTAGTGGCCATTTAGGGGGTGAACCTATGGAAGGAAGCCCTTACTCTCTGTCCCTCTCTCTCTCACTGTCTAACTCTACCTGTCAAATTAAAAAAAAAGAGATAGAGATAGAGAAAGAGAGAGAGATGACGTGCAGGCTGAGCAGGATCACCGTGTGCCGAGGAGCAGGCAGGAGACACACCAACAGCGGGGGTGGGGGTCTGCTTTTCTAGATCCCACGGATGGGGGGGCGTGCTATGTTCCTTCTGCTCCTGGCTTGTTCTACGTGACAGGACGACCTGCGGTTCCAGCCATGTCCCCCTAAGTGACAGGCTCTCGCCCAGTTTCTGGCTGAGTCGTATTCCATTGGGTGCGTGAGTCAGATTTTCTGCACCCTCCTGTAAGCGGATGGAAACTTGGGCTGTTGCCGTTCTTGGCTCCTGTGAATCGAGCGGTGATAAGCAGTGTTGGGGAGAAGGGGGTGGTGGGTGGCTGGCCAGAGAGAGCAGAAGCAGGTTCTGGTGCCCCGGGGCTCCGTCCGCGGCCATAGGCAAATTTCGTGCCTCAAGAAAGCTCGAGGGAGAGGTTTTGCACGTGCTCACCGCAAGAAACGAGAAACGTTTCAGGAGACAGGTGTGCTCACCCTGACTTGAACTTGACACAGGCATGCGTGTGTCAGAACAGCACGTGGGGCCCCATGCATGCGTGTGATTTTTACGTGTTGATGAAAAATGTTAGAGTGGGAAAGTGGCAAGAAAAGCCCCAGTCGCAGTTGGATGTGATCGGTGCCCACCACAGTGACCAGATTCACTCGTGCCCAAGTCCAGCACTGAAATACAGCAGGAGACCAAAGTCAAGTGGACTGACCTCACTGTCCGCATCTTACAGACGAGCCCAGCTCCAGACTGTGCGCGTGGGAATGATTTCCAACACACAGTGAGGTCTCCGAAGTTAGCAAGACGAACGCCATCTCCTTAATGAACACGCATGCAAAGACCCGAAAGGGAATGTCAGTAAAGTGAGTCCAGCGACGTCTTTCAAAACCTTTTTCACCCAGTGAGATTCACACCGCCGCCACCAAAACAGCCATGAACAGATTCAAAGAGAGACTGGTAGGAGCTGCTCGTATGAGTAGAAGAAAACATTTAGTGAAACATAGGTGAGAAAATAAGAAGATGCCCCTAGCCTGGCCCCAGGCACCCACCAGAAACCGTAGCAGAGCCCAGTGCAGTGGCGAAGGCATGGAAATAATCGCGTTAATTCCCTTCAAGGTCAGAGAGGCACACACAGAGTGTTCCTGCTGTCGCAGTTCCTGCTGACCGTCCCAGGGGAGCCTGAGACACCGAACTAACAGAGGAGAGGCAAGAATGGGAAAAGAAAGAGCTAACGGTCGTCATCGGCGGACGCGACGGCTGGCGCGCGGGATTAAACGATGCTACAGACCACTAACAGCAGATAAGCAGAAGGCTTCTACTCTCAGGAAGGACAGACTCCAAGTGCAACAGCGTTGAATACCCACCTCATTCGTGGCAGCATTCCGTGGAGAAGCTTCCAGGAGCAGCCAGAGAGTACAAGCTGCCGGAAGAGAGGGGGTAGAGCAAGCTGGCGGAGGCGTGACACGGTGCCTTAAATAAGCGGCGAGAGGGAGAAAGACCACGATCATGTTCATGGAAGAGGAGCCTCCCAGCTGCCCCCTAACCGCTGTGCAAACTAGTGCTAGGCCAGTCAAACTCTCACCAGGGCTTTTTAATGGATGTGACAAACCAGTTCTAAAATTTGTGTGAAGAGGAAATGGCCCCAATCGGCCGGGCTATTTAAGAAGAGTGAGTGGGGAGGACTCACACATTAAATAGGGAGACGTGTTCTGAAGCGCTGACACGTAGAACAGCGAGTTGCTGGCTGAGACACGCACCCTGCCGGGGCCCAGGCTGACATCCAGGAAAGACGGTCCCACACGGACGGGGCTGCGCCACGCGTCACGGCTGGGGTGGGATTTGCAGGGCGGCGGGCAGGGGGCAGAAGCTCAGGAAACAGCAGGAACAACAGGACTGTGATGGGACACGCAAAACCTGGAAAGCTGGAGACAACGTGACGTCGGCATCTACAGAGGAAGCAAGATGTGCCTGACCAACTGGAGATCGGAAACGTTGTGCAACAACAGCAAAGATCGACGCTAAGACAAATCACAGAGAAGGGGGCTCACACGTGCGTCGGAGGAGCATTTGGGGTCAATAAGGAAAACCTTCAAGACAGGTAGGGAGGGAAGGAGGCAGCTGGCCAGATACATGATGGATGGACTTCAGATAAACTCTCCGGGGCCGGCGCTGTGGCTCAGTGGGCTAAGTCTCTGCTTGCAGCACTGACATCCCATATGGGCACCGGTTCGAGTCCCAGATGCTCCTCTTCCCATCCAGCTCTCTGCTGTGGCCTGGGAAAGCAGTGGAAGATGGCCCAAGCGCTTGGGCCCCTGCACCCACTGGGAGACCTGGAAGAAGCTCCTGACTCCTGGCTTTGGATCAGCGCAGCTCCGGCCATTGTGGCCACTTGGAGGAGTGAATGGCAGATGGAAGACCTCTCTCTCTCCCTCTCTCTCTCCCTCTCTCTAACTCTCTCTCTCTCTGTGCCTCTCCCTCTCTCTAACTCTGCCTTTCAAATAAATAAATAAATAAAATCTAAAAAAAAGGAAGGCAGCAATGGGGCAGGGGCTGGGGAGACCTATAATAAAAAGAAAGAGATAAACACTCTAACAGAGAAACAGACAAACACAGGAACAGACAACCGAGAGTAGACTGCACCCGGACGGGCTCTCCAGCGTTCGAAAACATGCTCACGTCACTGTTGCTGGGCCACGTGGGTGCTCACGTCACTGTCGCTGGGCCACGTGGGAGCTCACGTCACTGTCGCTGGGCCACGTGGGTGCTCACGTCACTGTCGCTGGGCCACGTGGGAGCTCACGCCACTGTCGCTGGGCCACGTGGGAGCTCACGTCACTGTCGCTGGGCCACGTGGGTGCTCACGTCACTGTCGCTGGGCCACGTGGGAGCTCACGTCACTGTCGCTGGGCCACGTGGGTGCTCACGTCACTGTCGCTGGGCCACGTGGGAGCTCATGTCAGTCAAAACCAAGCCATAGATTGCTGCTTGTCTTTTGCAATGGCCAAATCTTAAGATACGGCACTAAAAATAAAAGCCTATCAGACAGAACTAGTTCTGCAAAAGTTCTCAACTAGTCCTCTTACGTCATGAGACCCACGAGCACCATCCCCTGGCCCTAGGCGTAGCCGTGGCTGCTGAGCCACGGAACAGGCAGCCCCGGTCCACAGCACTCCCGCTTATGCCCCTCCCACCTGTCCCTTGTCCGGCCCGCCCTGAGGTCCCACGGCTGTCACTCTTCACTCTTTCCTGAGGGCAGGGGTCAGCTGGCCCCCTTGGGCGGCGGTCACCCGTCTCCAGATATGAAGGAGTGAGTTTCCAGGCACTGGGGTCACCGGGGGACGGGTCCCCAACAGCCTGCTCCTAGGGAGGGTCTCGGGCGGGTGCGGCAGACCCCAGGACAATTGTGCGGGTGACGGGTGGAGGCTGGGCGTCTGAGAAGGCCTCCTCCATCGGCACACGGAGCTGAGGGCCTGGGGAGCCTCCGCCAGGCCGCCAGCGTGGCCGCTCCCGGGGCTCCGGCCCAGCACTGTGCTGTGTGCTCAGCGGCGCCCTCCGGGACGTCCCGCCCACACAGCCTTCCACAGAGCAAGAACACTTGAGCATCCTTTTTCTTCTTCCTTGCACTCGCCTGCCAAATCCTCCCGTCCCTGTGGACACGTTCTCCCTCCCCTGCAGACTCGGCTGTCTGAGACACCGTCCATCGCACAGACGGGCTGCAGCCATCCCAGGGGACCAAGGCGCGAGGCACTGTGGTCACCCCGCGGGGTGCAAGCCGGAGTCTGCATTGCCTGATTCCTCCTCGTGCCCCCCCACCACGTGACGCTGGCCCAGTTACGCGGCCTTTTTCCAGATTCCCTAGAACCCAGGAGCCGTTGGCCCCGCCTGCCGAGGGCATATGGGAAGCAGCAGGGAGGGGCGTCCCCAGGGGGCCACGTCCTGTTCTCCCAGAGCCTCTCTTCACCCAGGACTCCCTGAATCCTTATTTGGTTGTTTACAGAAAACGCTGACAGCAGCAAATATACAAGGGAGGGGCTCACAGCCTCCCAGAATTCAAAGGAACCAGAGGAACACAAGTCGGGCCTGGGGCCGTGGCCCAGCAGGTAAGGCCGCTGCCTGCAGTGCCGGCATCCCGTGTGGGCGCTGGTTCAAGTCCCGTTTGCCCCACTCCCGATCCAGCTCCCTGCTAGTGCACCTGAGAGGCAGCAGAGGACGGCCCAAGTCCCGATGGAGTTCAGGCCCCCAGCCTCAGCCTGGGCAGCTCCGGCCGTTGTGGACATTTGGGGAATAAACCAGTAAATGGAAGATCTGTGTGTGTGTGCATGTGTGTGTGTGTGTAACTCTGCCTTTCAAATAAATAAATCTTTATTTAAAATAAATAAAAGGGGCCAGTGCTGTGGCATAGTGGGCTAAGTCTCTACCTATGGCACTGGTTCAAGTCCCAGTTTCTCCACTTCCCATCCAGCTCTCTGCTGTGGCCTGGGAAAGCAGTGGAAGATGGCCCAAGTCCTTGGGCCCCTGCACCCACGTGGGAGACCTGGAAGGAGCTCCTGGCTTTGGATCAGCCCAGCTCTGGCAGTTGCCACCATCTGGGGAGTGGACCAGTGGATAGAAGACCACTCTCTCTCTGTCTCTAACTCTGTCTCTCCATTAAATAAATAAAGTCTTTAAAAAAAAAAAAAAAAGGAAAACACGTTAAGAATTTTAGCGCCTCTCTGGTTTTCCTGTACATTCCGTAACCCGCACACGCGTGATTCGTACTCCATGCTTTTCACAAGCGTCCAGCATCCGTTTTCTGGGCCAGCAGGTGGTCTTCAGAAACGTGGTCTCAGCCTGGCTGGTTCCCTAGCACTCAGCCCATCGTGACTGCTGGAGACCCCACAGGCAGCCCGCTGAGCCTCAGCCCAGGCTGCGTCTCCCACGTTGTCTCTGCCTGCCCGGCAGGGAGGGAAAGGACTTTGCTACTCACTTTCCAAGTTGGCCACAGACTCCTGAGTACCACGTTCCCACGGGTGGGGAGGGGGCCGTGTCTCAGGGCTGGATCCTGGGGGTGTCTGCGGGGCCGTCCCATGGGCAGAGAATCGGTCATTTTCCCTGCGATGGGAGAACCCCAGCCCCCGTCCACCTCCTTGTTAGTGCAGACCACGTGAGGCGGGGCTGCCCCTTGGGAAGGAGCCCACAGAAGAACCACGCGGGGCCGCACTCAAAGGTGCTCTGAGAAGGCGGGAGAGGCACACGCACTGCACGGCGCTCCACCGCGCGGAGCTAACGCCCAGCAGTAGGCAAGCAGGGACACTCAGAAAACCATCAAGGAGCCGCAGGTTTGGGGAATCCCATGTGCGCTGATGACAACGTACGGAATTTAAGTGTACCGCATTCGGTGCTTCACCGCTGTGTCTGACAACCGCCCCCCCCCCCCAGCCTCACGAGCCCCTCGTCTGTCTCACTACCAGATCCAGAGGTTGCTCTGCAGAGGCGAGTGCTCCACCGGGGACAGGAAGTAGAGGGGGTCGCGCCAAGTCAGCCGGGGAGTGCTCCACCGGGGACAGGAAGTAGAGGGGGTCGCGCCAAGTCAGCCGGGAAGGAATCTTGTGACAGCAGAACCAGGATGCAGCAGCCCACTCCCGCACACGTGGCTCCGTGCTCCCTGCCATGTGCGCGCCGGCCGCCAAGGGGGAGGGAGCATCAGGATGAAGCCAGGCCGGGAGCGCCGAAGCCACCAGTCCAGCACACAGATCCTGGCGGCACTGCTTGACGGCTGAGGGATCGCGACCAACCTCCGGTCCTCAGTCTTCTCACCTGCACAGTGGGTGCAGTGGTCAGCGACTGGTGCGATTTGTTGGGGGCGGGGGTGACAGGGTGCAGGGCTCAGAGCGCAGGATCCACAGTGGCCCTGGAGGGGATGGCATCCCCGTCCCCGCCTTTCTACAGAGGACTCGGGGTCCAGGGTGCTAAGACACCTGTTCAAGGGTGGCGAGCACTCGGGTTCCGCTCCTTGGGCTGGAGGGACGGGAACCCTCTGCTGCACTGAGGTGGCCACGCCCACAGGAAGATGCTGGGGCGGACAGGGTCACTGCAGAGGGGTGTCCAGGGCTGTGCTCAGTGAGTTCGTGACGTGACGTGGACGGAGAGCGTGGGCCCCTCCATCCATGGAGTGAGTACGGAGGCTGTGTAGGGTTGGTTGGGAGGGGAACCTGCATTGCTGGCTTGCAAGGATCCTGTCACCCAGGAGGCTGCACCCAGTTAACCTCCATAGGCGTCCCCAGGAGCAGGAAAGGTGTCATTTAAACACGGCTGAGCCTCATCCCAGGAGGACGGGCTGCGGGAACTGGGCGCCCAGCTGGGACTCGCTCCCTGGACAGAAATGTGGAAAACAGCCTACAGAGCCGAGCTGTGACTCATCGGCCAGTGCCCCCGCGCTGCAGCTGGGGCCCAGGCGGCCCCGGCTTCTGATTCATGTTTTCCATGGAGCCTGGGGGGAGAAGGGGGGCTAGAAACCGCCTGGACGCGGCTGCAGCGCCCACGGATGCTGGCGCACGGCTGCCCACGGTCAGCAGGGAGCCTGGAGCCGCCTGCTGCCTGTGTTGCTCGCCCAGCTGCCGCCGGGCTCCTGCGGATGGCCAGGGACGTGGCTGCACTCACATGGGAGACCCAGTGACCCAGAGGGGTTCCCCCAGGCCACCAGGCCAGCGCAGGAGGGAGTCGCGGCCCCCGCCGGGTGGGGCGGGGGAGGGGACCCTCTGGGCTTCATGTGGTTGTGGTTTTTGTTCCCGCGGGCAAGTTCTGTGCACAGAACACCACATGGTCCGCATTAGCGGCCCGGCTGCCCCCGGCCCGCCCCTCCGGGAGCCGCTTTATGGCCCAAGTGGGTGAGGACGGGTAGAATTTGCCCTAATTACAGGGTTTGTGTTCCGACTGTGGGGGAGGACGGGACCACAGCGCCCTCCCTGAAAGCCACCAGGGGTCTTTCATCTGGGAAAATTCTGCTCGGGGCTTGCAGCTGTGCCTCTGGGAGTGCAGATGCCTAGGGAACTTTCCAGAGGAGCTGAGCCCTGGCCCACAGCTAAGAATGATGGAGAGAAAGCCTGTGGCCAGCCAGGGGGCTTTCCTCCGCAGCTCCCAGGGCTCCGCCTATGCCCAGGTGGGCTGCGTGGCCTGGGACCGGGACCGGAAGCGGCCCCTCATCCCCTTCCCGTGGCCTGGGGAGGGGAGTGGTGCTCCTGGCTGCACAGCCTGAGGGAGACCATCTGTGCACAGGGAGCACCCGGACAGGAGCCAGCTGGTGCGGGGACGGCCGCCCGCGGCACTCGCCCCGCTGTGTCCCCGCTGTGTCCCCGCTGTGTCCCCGCTGCGTCCCCGCTGCGTCCCCGCACTGCGTGCTGCCTGGGGGACGGTTCGTGTGCTCTCCCCACCAGCAGCCACCCAGCACCTTGTATTGTGGTCCCCACGGGGAGACACAAAGCCTAGACGCTCACTCAGCCAGAGCCCTCCTGACCTGTGCAGGGGGCCCCTGCCCTGCTGTGGGGTGCAGCAACTCCCTCCTCCTCCCTCCGCAGCCCCAGTGGTCTCCTTCCTCGCCACCTTGGCCCGACCCTGACCCAGACCCCGTCCCTCCAAGCACAGCCTGGGCAGAGGTCGAAGGCCAGGACCAGTCGGGGTGCACTGTGTCCGGAGCAGTTTGGGGTGGGGGAAGGAAGGGAAGAGGTGACAAGGACGGGGGTCGTGTTTGCTGTGGGTGCTGGGAGACGGAGCGCTGGGGACATTCAGCGGAAGCAGCAGGGGAGAAGGGGCTGGCAGAGCCGGGGACCCGGGCCCCGTCCTTTGGCCAGGGGCTGTCCACGGTCACGTGCGGCTGTGCTGAGGCCCCGCTGGCAGACGGCTCTGCTTCCTGCAGGGGGGAAGGGAGAAGGAGCCGAGCAGCACAGTCCTCCTGGGCCCTTCAGCGGCAGACCCTGGCCCTTTAAGGTTTCAAGGCCTGGGACCCTGCACAGCCCCAGCGGATGCGCCACTTCGCTGCGTTTCAAGGGTGCCATCTGGTGGAAGGCGGGGGAACAGCAGGTGCCTGGTCCTCAAGATTCTCATTCAAGGCGCTGGTGTCTGGGGATCCTCCCTGCCCCAGGCTCCCCCTGAGGCTTACTGAGCACCGAGGGTCAGAAGAGCTTCCTGTGTCCCTCAGTGTCCCTCAGTGTCCGTGCCCTCTCGGCAGCAGCCCCGGGCAGTCGTGCCGTCAGCCTCTCTGTAGCTCCACCTGTGAAATAAATAAACAAAATTTTTTTTGTTTTTGTTTTTGTTTTTGACAGGCAGAGTGGACAGTGAGAGAGAGAGACAGAGAGAAAGGTCTTCCTTTGCCATTGGTTCACCCTCCAATGGCTGCCGCGGCCAGTGCGCTGTGGCCGGCACACCATGCTGATCCGAAGCCAGGAGCCAGGTGCTTCTCCTGGTCTCCCATGGGTGCAGGGCCCAAGCACTTGGGCCATCCTTCACTGCACTCCCAGGCCACAGCAGAGAGCTGGCCTGGAAGAGGGGCAACCCGGACAGAATCCGGTGCCACGACCGGGACTAGAACCCGGTGTGCCAGCGCTGCAAGGCGGAGGATTAGCCTAGTGAGCCTCAGCACCAGCCTAAACAAAATATTTTTTAAAAAAAATAGCAGACTGATACCAGCAGTCAAGAGGTGTGGCTACAGGACTGAGATGTGATCCAGGCATGGATCCTGAGCTGGGGACATTGCTCCGGATGACCCAGGCGGGCACTGGGCCATCGCAGGTCCACGTAACAGGGCCAGGCACCGTCCAGAGGAGAGGTGGGGATGGAAGCAGCGTGGGGCAGGTGCCGTCACATCAGAGGAGGAGCCACAGCCCAGGGAAGTCTCTGGCCCTTGAGTTGCAGAGGGGAAACAAGCAGTCCCTGCCTGGGGCCCCAGCAGGGACTGGGTCCTGCGCACTGCCGCGGACGTTGGGCTGTGGTTGCCGTGACAACAGAGGTTCCTCTTGTCGCCAGCGCTGGGTTTGCATCATCCGTGACAGTGGCCCCAGAACCGAACACGGTGTGATGTAAGAGGCAGGATGCAGACACTGCACGGTCAGCCCTGAGCCGCACGTGGCCTGCGGACCTGGCGTGTCTGTTTATCTGTGGCCTTTACACTGCTGTCAAGTCGTGTTTTTCTTTTAAATATTTATTTATTTATTTGAAAGTCAGAGTTACACAGAGAAAGGGGGGGGGGTCTTCCATCTGATGGTTCACTCCCCAGTTGGTGACAATGGCTGGAGCTGTGCCGATCCGAAGCCAGGAGCCTCCTCCAGGTCCTCCACATGGGTGCAGGGGCCCAAGGACTTGGGCCGTCTTCTACTGCTTTCCCAGGCCACAGCAGAGAGCTGGATCAGAAGTAGAGCAGCCAGGACTAGAACCAGTGCCCAGATGGGATGCCGGTGCTTCAGGCCAGGGCGTTAAACCGCTGAGCCAGAGTGCCAGCCCCTATGTCAAGTGTTTTTAAAAATTATTTTGTCACCACCTAAAAATCACGCCGTCTGCAGTGGGCCTCAGGATCTCCAGTTGTCTTCGCGTGCGCGAGGCCTGCATTTCCACATGGTGACAGCTGGCTCCGGCTGGCCAAAGCCTCCTTGCAAACCCCTTGTCCTCCCACACTCTTCCAGACTTTCATTTGGGGGCCGGCGCTGTGGCACAGCAGGTTAAATCTCCACCTGCAGTGCCGGCATCCCATATAGGTGCTGGTTCAAGTCCCGGCTGCTCCACTTCCAATCCAGCTCCCTGCTACTGCGCCTGGGAGAGCAGTGGACGATGGCCAAGTGCCTGGGCCCCTGCACCTGCGTGGGAGACAGGGAAGAAGCTCCTGGCTCCAGAGCTTCCCACCTCTGGCCGTGGCAGCCATTTGAGGAGTGAATCAGTGGATAGAAGATCTCTCTCTCTCTCTCTCTCTCTCTCTCTCTCTCTCCCCCTGTCCCAGCTCTCTCTCTCTCCCAGCTCTCCCTGTCCCAGCTCTCTCTCTCTCTCCCAGCTCTCTCTCTCTCTCTGTCCCAGCTCTCTCTCTCTCTCTCTCTGTAACTCTGCCTCTCAAATAAATAAGTCTTTCAAAGAAAAAAAACTGCAATTTGAATTCTTGTTGGTGTTGCACATGCCTGTAATTTGAAGAGACCACACAGAACCAGAA
Source organism: Sylvilagus bachmani (assembly GCA_015711505.1). Classification (NCBI taxonomy): domain Eukaryota; kingdom Metazoa; phylum Chordata; class Mammalia; order Lagomorpha; family Leporidae; genus Sylvilagus; species Sylvilagus bachmani. The sequence goes on along the minus strand of CM027399.1, from coordinate 162,008,851 downwards.
GGCTGTCGAGGACAGCAGTGACCCCCTCCCCCCTCGGCCAAAACCTCCGGGACTGAGGGTGGGGGATGGGGGAGGGGAGGAGGGAGCTACAGTGCCCCAGGGTGAGCGCTGCCCAGGACTCCGCATCCCACATCTGAGCGCCACTTCCAGTCCCAGCTGCTCCGCAGCCGATCCAGCTCCCTGCCACTGTGCCTGGGAGCAGCAGAGGATGGCCAAACGCGTGGCCCTGCACCCACCTGGGAGAGCTGGGTGGAGCTCCGGGCTCCTGGCTTCAGCCTGGCCCAGCTCTGGCTGTTTCAGCCATTTCAAGAGAGAAGCGACAGATGGACAAACTCTCTTCTTATCTCTCTTTTTCTAAAAAAGATCTATTTATTTATTCATTTGAGAGGTATATATATATATATATGTGTGTGTGTATATATATATATGTATATATATATATATATATATATACAGAGAGAGAGAGAGAGAGAGAGAGAGAGAGAGGTCTTCCATCCACTGGTTCACTCCTCAAATGGCTGCAATGGCCAGAGCTGTGCTGATCTGAAGCCAGGAGCCAGGAGCTTCTTCCTAGTCTCCCATGCAGATTTAGGGGCCCAAGGACTTGGGCCATCTTCCACTGCTTTCCCAGGCCACAGCAGAGAGCTGGATCGGAAGTGGAGCAGCCAGAACTCTAACCAGTGCCCATACAGGATGCCAGCACTGCAGGTGGAGGCTTAGCCCACTACACCACACTCTGGCCCCCTTCCTCTCTCTCTTTCCCATTCAAATAAATAAATAATGCCTTTTTAAAAAACGACTGCTTTTTGTATTTCTGAGCCGTGCAGGGCTTTGGACCCTGGGTAGTGCCCACTGCCCACTTCTTTCCTCTGAGTGCTCAGGGTGTCTGTCGGGAAGTGCCCTCCGCAGGCCCAGCCCACCCCCTTCCCACCCGCCCAGCAGGGCTCCGTCACTGCAGGGCTCACTCACCCGGCCTGGGGAGGGTCAGTCACCCCCCACCCCGCACGGCCTCTGCCCGCCGCCAAGAGGTGCAGTGAACACGGCTGCGGCAGCCCACGCGGCACTGGGCCCCAGTCCACTTCTGTAACAAGTCGGAGGTGAGCACTCCAAACCATGAAACGCACAGCACGGAAGGTACGCAAGCCGCTAGAAGCCGTGATCACGCATCAGGTTCTGTGCACCGAGGTTCCCGTGTGTCTGCGCTTTCACGTAACTGGCACCGCAGGTTTGTCTGCACAAACGTGACTGCAAACTCAGGAGTGGCGTGCTGTGCTGTGACGTCACAACAGCCACCATGTCACCCGGCAACAGGCACTTCCAAGGTCTGTCACGGTTTTATGGGACCGTTACATACATGACCTGATGTAGTCTTCACAGTTTATGTATGTGAAGGAGTTAGAGAGAGGGAGAGAGACAGAGAGAGAGAGAGGGAGAGAGACAGAGACAGAGAGATGGAGACAGAGAAAGAGAGAGACAGAGAGACAGAGACATAGAGACAGAGAGACAGAGACAGAGAGATGGAGACAGAGAGACAGAGAGATGGAGACAGAGAGACAGAGACAGAGAGACAGAGACATAGAGACAGAGACAGAGAGACAGAGACAGAGAGACAGAGAGATGGAGACAGAGACAGAGAGACAGACAGAGAGACAGAGAGATGGAGACAGAGACAGAGAGACAGAGACAGAGAGACAGAGAGATGGAGACAGAGACAGAGAGACAGACAGAGAGACAGAGAGATGGAGACAGAGAGACAGAGAGATGGAGACAGAGACAGAGACACAGAGAGACACAGAGAGAGAGAGACAGAGAAAGAGAGAAGACAGAGAGAGAGAGAGGTCTTCCATCCACTGGTTCATGCCCCAGATGGCTGCAATGGCCAGGGCTGGGCCAGGCTAGACCAGGAGCTTCATCCAGGTTTTTCACGTGGGTGGCAGAAGCCCAGGCACTTGGGCCATTAGCAGGGAGCTGGATCAGGCGTGGAGCAGCTGGGACATGAACAGGCACTATGGGATGCTGCGTCACAGGTGGCAGTTTTACCCACGGCGCCCCAACACCAGCCTGTGCAGAATACATTTAAAGAAGAAGAACAGAATGTCACCTTTCTGTAGGCCAGTCTCTGTTTCTATCCCCTCCCAAATTTCCATATGTTCATCGGCCCCTCAGTCCGACAGTGACCAAAATGTAGCTCTCTGGCACAGACCTTAGCGCACAGAGGAGCTATAGGGTCGTAACCCGTGAGGTGTGGCACCGTGTTGTTGCACCAGCTGTTGGTGAGGACAAAGCCATCGTACAAAGCTCATCACGCACCTGCTGCTGGTGGCTGGGGGTCTGCTTCCCAGACTTCAGTTGGCCTGATGGAGCCGGGGGCTCTCCAGAGACGGGGCCAGTGTCAGGAGAGGAGAGGCTCGGCCTGCTCCCTGGAACCACCCAGAGCAGCCCGAGCGAGGTCTTGAGGGCCGGAGAGCCAGGAGCCCTGCAACGAGGCCTGGGGTTGGGGAGGCATCCATGGGGTGTGGACGGGACCGTGGGCATCAGAGCCAGGCTGCCTCAGGTCTGCGAGTCAGCAGGCCCATAGCTTCCTTCCAGAATATTCAGCTCCCTCTTCAGCGACTGGAGAAGACACCAGCAGCTACCCCGTAAGGCCACTGTGCAGCTCTCGTGTGGAATGATCCAGAATGAGACGTGGCTGGAGCTCCTGGGGCTTCCCTCCCAAGGGCATGGCTCTGTGGCCAGCTGGTAACACAGACCCCACTGCTGAGATGTGCAATTTTTTAATGATGTTGTTTATTTATTTGAGAGGCAGAGTTGCAGACAGGCAGAGAGAGAGAGAGAGAGAGAGAGAGAGAGAGAGTCTTCCACAGCTGGTTCACGCTGCAGATGGATGCAATGACCAGAACTGGGCCAGGCCAAAGCCAGGAGCCAGGAGCCTCTTCCTGGTCTCCCACGTGGGTGCAGGGGCCCAAGCACTTGGACCATCTTCTACTGCTTTCCCAGGCCATAGCAGAGAGCTGGATGGGAAGTGGAGCAGCCAGGACTGGAACCGGCGCCCGTATCAGATGCCAGCACTGCAGGCGGGGCGTAAAGTCCCACACCACAGCGCCGGCCCCTCCTTCACGTCCTGCTTTGAAGCCCCCGTCCGCGGACTCTGACGCTGGGGCCCTGCAGGCACCGTTTCTACTGGCGACTTTTCTTCTGTGTCACAGTTTCCTGCTCCCTCGCAGCTCTCACGACTGTGACGAGAAGTGGGCATTTTAGAAAACATATTGTAGGGGCCGGCGCTGTGGCATAGCAGTAAAGCTGCCGCCTGCAGTGCCGGCGTCCCATGTAGGCACTGGCGCATCCGCTCGTGTGGGAACACACTGCAGCACAGGTGGTGTCCTGCCCCCCCCCCAGCACCTCTTGTCCCCGCTGTGCGTCCCAGGCTGCGGCGGGAGTGTTCCGGCTTGGCCATGCTCGCCCTGTGCACAGTGCACAACGCACCACACTCGCAGCGATGCTGGGAGCTTACCCAGGGCCACTAGCAACAGGGATTCCTGGACAGGAAAGTGACAGACATGTGGTGGTGACCCTCAGGAGCCCGGGGGAGGGGAGGCGGGAGAAACACACACAGGCAACTGCAGACGGCACACGTGCACAAAGTGTTGCCCGTCTCAGCCCTGACTAATATGTGAACGTCTGTGCAGAGTAGGCTACTTTGATGTCAGTCTCCTGATTGGTTCACGTAGAATACCTCATTAGCATGTATGGTGGCCTCTCTCCTTTAGAAACACAGAGAAACCCTGAGCCAGGCTGCCCTGACTCCTCCCAGCTGCCCTGACTCCTCCCAGCTGCCCTGACTCCTCCCAGCTGCCCTGACTCCTCCCAGCTGTTTCTCTCAATAGACGCCCTTGGCTTTGCTCACCCATGCTTGTTCAGGCGTCTCGTTCTTCGAGGTCACGAACCCGGCAGAGAGGAGCTGCGACCCGGGAGACCACGACAGCCTCTGCGACCCAGGGGCCGTACACAGGAGCTGTGCCACGTCTCGAGAACCTGCCGCACCTCTGGGGGACGAGACACGGAGCCAGCGAGACTCCGCCTGCCGGAGCACCTGGGATGTCTCACGAGTCAGGGTCCTCTGTTCAGTTGATGGCTCGTCCACCTGTCTGCTCGTCCACCTGTCCTGCTCGTCCACCTGTCCTGCTCGACCACCTGTCCTGCTCGTCCACCTGTCTGCTCGTCCACCTGTCCTGCTCGTCCACCTGTCCTGCTCGACCACCTGTCCTGCTCGTCCACCTGTCTGCTCATCCACCTGTCTGCTCGTCCACCTGTCCTGCTCGCCTCGCTCCCATTTTGACAAGAGGGAGGAGGGCGGGAGAAGAAAGAGAAGAAGTGTAGATTGGGTGTTGCAGAGGTGAGAGAGCTTCCTGGAGGAGGAGGCGGTCATAGGAGAGAGCAGGGTGGAGCGGGATCAGAGAGCTGAGGACAAGGGACAACGGCTGTAAGTCTGAGAGAGGAAGAGCCTCCCTCTGCCCATAAGTCTGAGAGAAGGAGAATCCCCCCAACCTGTCCATAAGTCTGAGAGAGGAAGAGCCCCCCTCCGCCCATAAGTCTGAGAAAGGAGAGCCCCCTCCCCGTCTCCCTGGCGCCTCCTCTGCTCCCCTTCTGCCCCTGAGCAGCTGTGTCTCGTGGGCCACCCCCACGTCCTAGACAACCACCGCCAGACCTATAAGTTTCATCCTTTGTGCACGGATTTTGTGACACGGTGACATCCGATGAATTCTTGAATTTGCATCGAGTGTCCCAGTTCTCGGGCTCCCCCCGCACCAACCCAGCCAATTGTTTCATTTTTCAAAAGATGTCCCGACAGTCTCCACCACCCAGGAGCTGGGCAGGGAAGACCCGCATGGAACAGACAAGACAGCTTCTGACGGCGGAAGGCGGCCGGGGATGCAGCCTCTCTTTCAGATTCCCGTTGTAACGAGAAGAGCTCGTCAGAGTGCGTGTTCCAGAGACTCACCCTCATTGCGTGTAACTGAACCCCTGCACACACACCGCCCAGTGTGATGGGGAGCCCTCCCGACACAGGGGCCTGGGGGTTGGGGGGGAACCTGTGATGGCCCCGGGCAGGGAACGTGGCAGAAGCTTGATGTCCCACATGGCTCTTGCTCGCTCTCTCTCTCTCTCGCTCTCACTCTTGCTCTCTCACTCTCTCTGCCCCTCTTTCAGTGTTTGGGATTGTCAGCTGAAATGATCTGGGTCTAGCTGGAGAATCTAAGTTAAAGTTTAATCAGCTAGTCAAGGTGAGGGCTCAAACCCAAGAGCAGGCTCCGTGGACTGCCCTTGAGTTTCTGTCTGACTCCGGGTTTTACGCTCTTCCTCACCGGCCAGATGCGCATGCAGTGAGTGAGGTTTGAGTCGTGGTTGTCAATCACATTAAAAATCAGAGACCTGCCGGCGCCGTGGCTCAACAGGCTAATCCTCCGCCTTGCGGCGCCGGCACACCGGGTTCTAGTCCCGGTCGGGGCGCCGGATTCTGTCCCGGTTGCCCCTCTTCCAGGCCAGCCCTCTGCTGTGGCCCGGGAGTGCAGTGGAGGATGGCCCAGGTGCTTGGGCCCTGCACCCCATGGGGAGACCAGGAAAGGCACCTGGCTCCTGGCTCCTGCCATCGGATGAGCGTGGTGCGCCGGCCGCAGCGCGCCGACCGTGGTGGCCATTGGAGGGTGAACCAACGGCAAAGGAAGACCTTTCTCTCTGTCTCTCTCTCTCTCACTGTCCACTCTGCCTGTCAAAAAAAAAAAAAAAATCAGAGACCTCCGGCGATAGTCACGGAGCTGGCTGTTGATGGGGGCTACCTACACTTCCTGGCTCCCACATTACCTGTCTGTGGGGAGAGCCGCCCTGAGACAGAAAGCCGCCCACCCTGCGGGTGCAGCGGGAGCTTCCTGGGCACGCCCTGCAGGGTGTCTGCCCGTCCCGGAAGGCCTCCCAGGCGACTCAGGACTCCGCAGTCCCCGCTCTCCTCTGAGGTCCACGCTCACCCTGGAGCAGCCCCGGCCACACAGGAACAGCCACGGGAAGAGGGCCGAGGCCTCGCCAGCACGCACCGCCCTCTTGCCTCCCGCGTGCGAGCGCTCCTTGGAGTTCAGCCTCCCAGCGCCAGCCCCGCTTCGGACGCCAGCAGCTCCAGAGGGAAGCTCGAGGCGGAGCCGGAGCCGCTGGGCAGCCCCCCACCCCCCGACAGCTGGTCCCAGCCCCTGAGCTCTGGGGTGACTTCTTTGTAGCATCAGAAAACAAAGACTATTCGCAGCAAACAGAGTCCTCGCCTGGCCCTCGGCGGCGGGTGGGGAGTGCCACCTCCTTTAGTGCATGAGGGAGCTGAAGCTTCCCCCTCCCCGGGGCCACAGTGGAAGGGGGCAGTGTCGCCTGCTCGGGGGATTCTGCCCAGGGGCCCCTGGCCATCCGCCCTGCTCCCCGAGCCGACGCCGAGAGCCCTGCTGCAGGGCGGCTGCTCTGTCCTTGGGGGTCTTCACGCCAGGTTGAAGACCTGGGCAGACAGGGAAGTCGGGGCAGCCTGGCTGCAGGCCGTCACTCGGTGGGAGACTCCCCCGCTGTGTCTGTCTCCGTTGGAGATCCTGATCCTAGCTGATGCAAGCAGGCCCCTCCCGGAGCCCCCCACAGCCACTGCCCACACACGTGTTGACCGCTGCTCCACTTCCCGGAACTGGCCGGCAGCCTCAGGCCACGAAGACCCTGCCGTTGTGAGCGTGGGTTCTGGGGGCTGCTTGCTGGGGTTGCGTCCACTGTCGCCCATCCCGCTCCGCTGCACCTGCTGGGCATGCTCCCTCAGTCCGTGGGCAGCACCTCCCCCGAGTCAGCCTGCCTGGTGTTAACCCACGTCCCAGCCCCGCTCTACTTGTCTGCAGGCACTTCTGGGGGAAGTTCGGAGAGAGCAAGTGTCATCTGGGGACAGCCAGACTGACGACTGGTGGCGGCAGGGACGCGTCCCCGTGGGGTGAGCTGGTTTGGGCAGCCTGGCTCAGAGGAGAGCGGGGGTTGGGGCGGCATCGGCCCGGCCACGCTGACCTCACTCTGGTTTGGTCGCTTGGCCAGGAGGCAGCGGTTCCCTCGGGGACGTAGGGCCCCAGGGCTGGGGCGCGGTGGGCGTCCAGGCTTGGAAACCCCAGCGCTCGGGGCAGCTTGGCCCTGCCGGTGTGGTCAGGGACAGAATGTTAATGAAGAGGACTGTGTGTCCAGAGGATGCAATTTTCCCACCCACAGTTGAAGGCCACCGGCCAGAAGAGGATCCCTCAGACCAAGGAGAAGATGGACCGCGGGAACATGAGTCAGTGGCCTGGGCCCTGGGGAGAGCCGCAGCGACTAACACGACCATGAGGGTTGTAGAAGGTACCACGTGCCCACCTCCGTCTACGACGGCAGGAGCACAGGAACCAGTCGATCTCGTATCGTACTCAGAAAGACGGAGGCAACCTAGAAAGACCAAGGGAGGCGCCCACAGCTCAGGGAGCACCGGGCTGGGCCCCCGAGCCCAGCACTGAGGCTCCCCCGCTGCGTGCCCCGAGCTGCTCCTGCCCACTCCGCCTTCACAGCTCGGGATGCGCCAGGGAGGGACTTCACGTGAAAGTTACATTGCTTTTACTGCATTGGTATAAAAGTACCGAAAATTGCAAATTAGCTCCTAAAGAGGTAGAATTTTAGTAACCCCTTTCTTCTTCTCTTTTCTTAAGATTTATTTATCTTATTGAAAGGCAGAGTTACAGAGAGGCAGAGGCAGAGACAGAGAGAGAGACAGAGAGGTCTCCCATCCGCTGGTTCACTCCCCAGATGGCCACAATGGCCAGAGATGCGCTTATCCGAAGCCAGGAGCCAGGAGGCCCCTTCTAGTCAGTCTCCCATGAGGGTGCAGGGCCCAAGCACTTGGGCCATCTTCTGCTGCTTTCCCAGGCCACAGCAGAGAGCTGGATCAGAAGTGGAGCGGCCAGGACTTGAACCAGCGCCCATATGGGATGTTGGCACTGCAGGCAGTGGCTTCACACACTATGTCACAGAGCCAGCCCAAACTCCTTTCTTTTTTAAAAAGGATTTATTTAATTACTTGAATGTCAAAGTCACATACTGCGGGGGGTTTGGGGGAGGGGTCTTCCATCCCTGGTTCACTTCCCAGCTGGGCACTACGGTGTGAAGCCAGGAGCCAGGAGCTCCCTCTGGGTCTCCCATGCAGGTGCAGAGGCCCAAGCACGTGGCCCGTCCTCTGCTGCCTTCCCAGGCACGTTATCAGTGAGCTGGATCAGAAGTGGAGCAGCCGGGAGTAGAACCAGCGCCCATAGGGGATGTGCCGCAACACCAGGCTCCTAAGTAACTCCTTTCATTGGTTTCCGGATGTTTCTTTACGGTCTTATAAGCTAATTTGGGCTGGAGTGTTGTGCAGGTCTGTGGAACTGCACTGGAAACGAGGCCCTGAGATTCTGCACTCTGCTACCAGCGGAGCCGGGCTCCTCCCGGAGAGTCACAAGAGAAGCAAGGGAACAAGATGCACAGCACTGCGACACGGGCCCCGCCCACACCCGCTGCCTTTTCTTCCTGGTCTTCTAGATGTCGGTAAATAGTGGTGAGGGCACACGCATGTGTGTGTGCACGCGTGTGTGCACATGTGTGAGTGTGGATGCGTGTGAGTGTGCGTGAGCGTGTGTGTGCATGTGTGAGTGTGGGTGTGTTCGTGTGTATGTGTGTGAGTGTGCATGTGAGTGTGCGTGTGAGTGAGTGTGTATGTGTGTATATGTAAGTGTGCATGAGTGTGTGTGGGTGTCTCGTACAAATGCTCAAACCTGGCGCTGTCTCTCAGTTCTTCAACTCAACACTGCCTCAGCGGCGTCTCCGGGTCACTGACCCGCTCGTCGGGAACGCCGTGTCAGGGATCTCTGATGGTCCGTGACGTGTACTCGTCACAGTTGGTCGAGTCCCTGTGGTCGTAGTTCAGGATGTTTTCCGCAAGTTTATTATCAGGAGATCCCGCAGGGAATCCGCTTCGCTTTTTCCGTGTTTCGGTTCCGTCCTCAGAAGGGAAGCCCAGAGAGGAAATTTAATAAAGCATCGGAACGTTTTTTAATCTCGTAAAGTTCATTTTTAAAAAATGAAACAACTTGTTTTCCTGCCAGCGAGCGCATAAACCGCCTCTCTCATGTGCCCCCTCCAGCTCTGGGCCACCTCACGTAGGTGCAGGAAAAGAGGGAACAAACAAAACACCTTGTTGTGTGGGGCCCGCTGCACACGCAGCAAGGCGCGGGGATCCGGCCACAGACTTCAGGGGAACGGCTTCCCGGGCCGGGTGGGAGCTGTGTCCTCAGCCGCCCGACGCCCGGCGGGGTGGACGCGCCCCTAAATCCTCCTGGTTAAAGCCGCACCCCACCCCCTCCCTAAGAGGTGGGGCTCAGGGAGAAGCGCCTGTGTCTTCCTGAGGGTGGGCGGCCAGCAGCCGGCCCGAGAGTGACCCCCGCTCAGCCCCTGGTCCTTGCTCTTGATGGCGAGTGGATAATCCAGTGGGATCCGAGCGAGGGAGATGGGACAGAGTGGCGGGTGTGTGTGTGCGTGCGTGTGTGTGAGCCCTCCATGTGTGTGCGTGTGTGTGTGTGTGTGAGCCCTCCGTGTGAGTGTGTGTGTGAGCCCTCCCTGTGAGTGTGTGTGTGAGCCCTCCGTGTGAGTGTGTGTGTGAGCCCTCTGTGTGAGTGTGAGTGTGTGTGTGTGAGCCCTCCGTGTGAGTGTGTGTGTGTGAGCCCTCCGTGTGAGTGTGTGTGTGTGTGTGAGCCCTCCGTGTGAGTGTGTGAGTGTGTGTGTGTGTGACCTCCGGCTCTGAGGACACAGCACACGCCCATGCCCCCAATGGGACAATCGAGAACAGAAGAAGTCCACAGGAGACGGAGACGGCTCTCACTTGGACGCCCGTTAGTAAACGTCCTAAGAGTGGTGCAAACACAAAGTCCGTGTTCGGCAGACACCACTGTGACAACTGTCGCAGACGCTCAGTTGGTGAGGATTTGCTTGGTCCCTCGGGGACGCCCCCTAGAGAGTGGCTAATCCCCAAGGGAGAGGGAGCCGGCTCAGAACCCAGGTGGTAAGAGCTGTCAGCCTCCTCGTGCGCTCAGGGCGGCTGCCAAGGCCTCCTGGGCACCAGCGGTGGAGCTCTGTCCCAGCAGAGAAGACATGGGGTGAACAGAAAGGGTGAGCCTGCAGGGTTCTTCCTCTGTGTCAAATCGTGGGAGACCCAGGGGGGACACGTCCCTGGGGTTGAGCAGCCCCGGGGGTGGGGTGGGGGGACACGTCCCTGGGGTTGAGCAGCCCGGGGTGGTGGTGGGGGACACGTCCCGGGTTGAGCAGCCCGGGGAGGATTCGGGGCCAGACCCCGGCCAGGGCAGCGGGGAGGGGTGGAGGTCAGCCAGCGGCCGGCCCGCGGCACTCGTCCTGCGGCTGGGAGTGGGCTGCCGGGCCTGTCACACGCTGACACGGGGGGAGGCTGGCCGGAGAGCAACTCCCGCTGTCGGAATTGCGCTGTGAGCTTGAAATGACTTTAAAGTGAAAGAGAAAAACAAGGGAAGAAGGAAGAGAGAGGAGAGACGAGCAGGAGGAGGGGTCGAGCTGGCGACAAGGAGCGGCCCCGCGAGCCACGTGTTCGCGGGTCGCAGATTTTTCCCGATGCCTTATTGATTGCAGAGAAAAGACACAAGGAGGCAGAGGCCGATGGGGCCTGCGCTTCTCCTCCATGTGACGGGGGCTCGGGCGAGTCACTGGGACCCCCGTGCTTTCCTGGGGGACCAGGGGGCTCCCGTGCCGACGGACAAGGTGTGTGTGTGCTCACCTGTCTTTGGCTTTAGGTAAAAAGCCCCATCTCTGAAGATGGCCACCTCTGTGCTATTTCTCAACTGGAAGCTGTGCACTGGTTTGCTGCAATTCACAGCTCATCTCTGACGGAGACATCGGTCCCTCCTCCCCGCAGACCTATCACTTCTCTGCCTGTGGAGCCCGCCATAGTCCCCGAAGGAGACCGGGAAGATCCAGAGAGCACCCAGGAGAAAATCAAATCCCGCACTGTCACCTTGGCGACACCCACGGCGACAGCCCCCTGGGGACGCGTGGGGCGCGTGGCCGCAGTGGTCGGGTGCTTCTCCCTCGCGAAGATGGAGGTGTGCCCAGCCGTCTGTCTCTCTGTAAACAATACCACCTTTTCTTGTTCTAGATCTTGGCACGGATCTCTGGCTGTTTCAATGGAGGCTTCTCAACGTGGAGTTGTGGTATTAAAAATACTCCCCTTTTTAGGATTCTACACCCTTAATAAAGTGTCATCTTTTTGAATCTTTATTCTTGGTGCTTCCACCAAGTGTTAGACGTTAGTTGTTAGTCTTTTCCAAGTTCATTGGCTGTGGCTGTTTTACTTAACAATTTGTCCATTGAATTATACTCTTTACCCAATTAAACTGTTATTTCTACCTTCTCCTAAGCAGTGTGTGTACTTGACTCTGGGTTTTCCATTCTTTTTCTCCTATATTTTTTTTTGTGCCAGGATCACAATATTTTATTCAAGGCCTTTTTGCTGTGGTTCAGTATTTAACAGTGCCAATGACCCCTTGTAATCATTTTATAAAATATTACTTTCTTGACTATTTTTATCTGTTCTTTCTGGAAGATAAATTTTGGCACGATGTTGAGGTGTTTCAACTTTTTTTTCACTGGGAATTTGATTTATTTATCACTTTGGGGAAACTGAAATTTTAATAATACCAAGCCTGCCAATAGGTCACACGGTTTTGTAGATTCCTTAAAAACTGACTAAAAATATGAAGTTTATTTAAAAGATTTGGCCAAGCTGGCTGGGAGAGGGAGCGTGCTTTAGCATTGAGCAGTGGAGCTGACAATCACCCAACACCGATAGCTTGTGGCCAGGGAGAGGTCAAGTTCAAACCCTTGAAATGTGCCTCGACTGAGAAGAACTCCAGCAGTTACAGAAACACTGGACAGAGAATGATCCGGAACCTCACAGGAGCCTGTGCATGATGCGGGCACCTTCAGGTGGGAGGGGAGCTCCCGCAGCTCAGTGAAGAAGCAGGTCAACCGGGGCGGGCCGGCTCCAGTCTCGGGGATGATCGGATAACTGGGCTGGGCCATGGGGTCCCTGGAGGGGAAAAAGGCTGACCAATGAGAATGAGCTAAGGATGAGTCCTCCAGCTGGCTGTGGGTTTGGGCAGAAAGTGAAGCAACCATGAGAAGGCGGGCAGTCAAGCTAGGTTTCAGTCTCACCGGATCCCGGGTCTGAATTCACAGCGTGCTGTTTGGTGCACACCTCAGACTCCACTGATGTCCTTCTCAGAGCTTCCACACAAGCTTCTGGCTCAAGACAGCGCCCTGACATTCCACAGCGTTTGTACCATTGCTCTACCAAATCCCCGCTAAGAGGACCTAACAGAGTAACTGAACTCTCCATGAGCGCGGAGGGACAGGAAAGGAACCACCCAGACCCCTCAGTCCCTGCTGTATGCAATGAGAAATGGTGCCAGCAACAGCAAGAGGTTGCGGAGGGGCAGCCACCCCACGCTGACACAGGACAGGGGCTGCAGTTCACGGGGGCGCCGTTCACGCACCGTGGATTTCAGCTCCGCTGTGGCCCCGGTCTGGGGCAACCTCAGCCCACACAGCTGCCTCCAGAGAGGCCGACAGGTGGCCGTGAGGGCAGCACGGAGGCAGCCGGGTGGGCTCCGCAGCACTTAGCAGCGATGGAGAGAAAGCTCGGTGTCCCGGTCAGCAAGGACAGCCACAGCGGGTGGCAGGCTCAGAGTGGAGACCGTTCCAGCACAGGTCTCCCTGTTTGTGCTGCCTCCCTACCTTGTACACCAGTTCCATCAAAGCCACCCAAGAAGGAGCCCAAGGATGCTGTCTCTCCATTCTTTTACGTGGGGTAGCTTTTCCTGAGTCAATGCTGAAAGAAGCAGCAAAAACTCACCACGTTTGATGGATGAAAAGATGATCCAACCAGAGGAATTGGACCTCCATTTCAGGAAAGAGAGGGAAACTTTAAGAAAAAAGGAATCAAGATAAAAAAAAATTTGAAATACACATTCCAAATGAAACCTTCTCCAGACGCAATGTGAAACAAGGGACAATTCTGAAAGTATTCTATACCCAGCTAAATTACCAACAGAGGACGGAGGCGAAACGAAGACCTGTGCCCATCTGGAGTCGGAATACTGCCTCTGGGCTCTCTGGGGTCACAAAACTGCTTATGAAAAACTCCAAAGAGAAATCTAAGGAAAAGGAAGACGTGAAATTCAAGAGTCAGTGGACATAAAGCAAAAAGAACCTGGGAAAAGCTGCAGCGTCCTGGTGTTGAGATGAATGGCGGATGGACAGTGGAAAGGCCACTCACTGGGTGGGAGCAGGTGTGTGTGGCCCATCCAGTGAGGAGACGCCTCTCAAGAACGTATGCGGAGCTCCTGAGCATCGATAGTAACAAACTAGGAAACCGATGCAAGAGTAGAATGGGCAAAGGGGGCATCCAGTGACTGACTAGCATTTGAAAAGATGCTCAGTGGGGTAGTGGAAGTTCAACCCCCTGGGACTCAGCACACCCGTCAGAGTGACAGCCCTCAAAGGGGACCAGGCAGTATCGAGTGCTAGCAAGGACATGGACCAAGTACAACGTCCACACAGTGCTCACGGGAGTATGAACTGGTAGGACCATGCTGGGATCCTCATGGGGGTGTGAACTGGTAGGACCATGCTGGGATCCTCATGGGAGTGTGAACTGGTAGGACCGTGCTGGGATCCTCATGGTGGTGTGAACTGGTAGGACCACGCTGGGATCCTCACGGTGGTGTGAACTGGTAGGACCACACTGGGATCCTCATGGGGGTGTGAACTGGTAGGACCGTGCTGGGATCCTCATGGTGGTGTGAACTGGTAGGACCACGCTGGAAAACAGCAACTCTGGGACCCCAGCCTGAGCTCTGTCATCTGGGGCTCTGGGCACTTGGGGACTGCCCTGTGGGCTGTGGTTTGGAGGCAGTCAGGGTCCCAGCTTGACCCAGGTGACACGCTCAGGCTCTGTGTCCCACCCCGGGGACCGAGGGCCGCCATCCATCCAAGTAGAGCTGGGACTACAGCGGGCAGGGGTTGGAGGTCCTGCATCCACTAGGGGGCACTGTAGGGACCAGAGGCTACCATCATCCGGCTCCTGCCAGCCGATCTACGGATTGCTGATCTGAGCTGGCTAAGCCTTTGTGGTGGGGGTCATGTTGTGCACTGTCCGTGTCTGGTGGCAGCCCTGCCCCCTACCCTCAAGAAGCCAGCAGCACCCTCCACCACCTACCGCGGCAACTGCCAAACGTCTCTTGTGAAACAAAATTGCCCCAGTTGGGGCCACCAAGTCAGGCACCATCCCGCAGGGTGGGTGAGCTCTCCAGGCTCTGGACAAGTGAACGTCCGTTGTGACATCACCAAGCCCACAGTGGCTGCTCCCACTGCCCCACATCACAGCCGGGCCCTGCTCCAGGGCTGCGGGGGGCTTTTCTCTAGAATCCAGGAGAAAGCTAAAGCCTTTGTCTTCTTATCTCGCCTGTAGAGATATTGGAGAGCACTCGGTGTTGAGGAGAGAGGAGGGGTGCAGAACCCAGCGCCCTGGTCCCCGTCCGTGGGACGTCGAACCGTGACCTGGGGACCGACAGTAGCATGGAGCCGGGACCTGCTGAGGAATCCGAGCCTTGATGCTTGCAATGGAGCTGCTCTTTTCCTGTGTGGGGGTGAGGGGTGTACAGTGCCCTCCCCTCCGCACCCCCACACCACCATAGACGGCAGAGACAACAGCAGGAGCAAACAGGGATGTCCCGGTGCACAGGCAGGTCGACAGCTTCACCCTGCCGAAAATAGAAGCCCAGGCTTTATAAACACCCCCTGAATTCACGCGGGGCAGCCCCACATAAACAAACAGGTGTGGCTGCTGAGAAAGGAGCCCTTGTGGAGCCTGGGCAGCCCCGTGGACGGACAGGCGCCAAGCGGGGCCAAGTTCACGACCAATTCCGCAGACCTGACGTCACCAGGAGTCAGTGGAAAAAGCCCTGTTCCACAGCCTCGCCCTGAGACAGCAACTTTAGGGGAGGGAGCGCGGGACGAGGGCAGTGAGGGATGCGTGTGTGTGAACACGCACTGAGTCACACACATGTGCAAGACAGGCCTTCTCACACACATGCACACACACTCAGACACAGTCATGTGTGCAAGACAGGCCCTCTCACACACATGCACACACACTCAGACACAGTCACGCATGTGTACAAGACAGGCCTTCTCACACACATGCACACACACTCACAGTCACGCATGTGTGCAAGACAGGCCTTCTCACACACATGCACACACACTCAGACACACACACATACACATGCACTCAGATACAGTCACACATGTGTGCGCACACAGGCCCTCTCATACACATGCACACACACACACGCACTCACAGTCACACACGTGTGCACAGGCCTTCTCATACACCTTCACACACACTCAGATACAGATGGTCACACACATGTACAGACACACAGGCCTTCCCCAACACATGCACACACACTCAGATGCACACACACACTTAGATACAGTCACAGAAGTGTGCACACATACAGGCTTTCTCATATACATGCACCTCACACACAGTCACATGAACACATACACTCAGATACAGACGGTCACACGTGTGCACACAGGCCTTCTCATACACATGCACACACACACAGACATGCTCACATATTTGCATGCACATCACACACAACACAGACATGCCTACATGTACATCACACACGTGTCACAGATGAGCCCACATGTACATACATCACACACGTCGCAGACATGCCCACACGTGTGCATGCCCACCACACACACTCTCTACCCACTCAGCTCTTCATCCCTGTCACAGTCCCCTGGAAGACCCAGGCCCCCCGGGGGACGGGGACAAGGCTGTATCGTGACAGCTTGGCCAGACCCTGCCCCTGCCCTCCTCCCTCTGGGGCCTTTTGGGCCACACCAGGACTCGGGACTCTGCACTGCTCACGGGGCCAGCAGGGGACCTGAGGTGGGGGGGATCCTGAACAGCAGTTCAGGGAGGAGGTGCGGCAGGAGCCACGCTGGGGCCGGCACGTGTCCCGGTCTGTGTGTGGCCCCCGGCTCCCTGCAGATCCGTGTCAGGGAGGAGCGGGTGCTGTGGACAGCTGCTGCGGGGTGGCCATCCTGCCCCAGGGAAAACCCAGTCCCAGCGCCAGCCTCGCTCGCGGCCACAAGTCCCAGCCCCAGCCTCACTCGCGGCCACCACCGGCCACAGCTCTCGGAAGTGCCTTCACTTTGGCGTGAGTGACGCCGGATCCAGCACGCAGACCGGGGAGGCCTCCAGCTGAGAGGTGCTGACATCTCAGGACAAGCGGCTACAGAGGCAGGATTCTCCGGAGTGACCCCGCGGGCTGTGTGCGAATACGTTTTTGGAGGCAAAGGGAAAATAGAACATTCCAGCTTTTAGGAATGTGCACAGTTGGGAGACATGTTGGGACTGCTTCTCAGTGGAGCCCAAATCCAGGGCCGTGTGCTAGGATTTCCTGTTAACCAGGCCCTGCCCCACCTATGGAGATAGCATTATGATGCATCTGGCCTTTGGGTGCACCTGTGTCCACGTCAGACCCAGGGGAACTCAGGACCCCGACCCCTCTGTCGCTGCAAACTTCAGGCTCTCTGCAGCTCCCCATGGCCCCCCCTGGTCCAGAGCTTGCTCCACACGCAAACCTTGATCATCCCGAAAGTGACGCTGAAGCCGCGGGCTCTCAAGTGGACCTGGGAGAAGCTGGGGGCCAGGCTGGCTTGGAGACTCAGCTGGGCCCAGCAGCCCCTGATACTAATCCCAGCAGTGCCCCAGACTTCAGAGAGGCCTGTCATCCCAGATCGGGTGCTCATGGGGCTGCCGCTCCACAGACAGCAAGAATTTGCCAGCCAGAAGAGTCTAGGGAGAGAGAGACAATGGCGTGTGTGGGAAATGGGTTTGGGTTCACGCTTCCTGCCGGAGCTTCAGCAGGTGGTTTATGCTTTTACGTACGTACGGCGTGTGCCCGTGTGTGGTACTGAATGCATTCTGAGTAGGCACAGGTGACCGGACCAAATCCCTCTTTCTTTTCCCTTTCATGTTCTTTTTTTTTTTTTTAATATTTTTTTTTTATTTTTTGACAGGCAGAGTGGACAGTGAGAGAGAGAGAGAGAGACAGAGAGAAAGGTCTTCCTTTGCCGTTGGTTCACCCTCCAATGGCTGCCGTGGTCGGCGTGCTACGGCCGGCGCACCGCACTGATCCGATGGCAGGAGCCAGGTGCTTCTCCTGGTCTTCCATGGGGTGCAGGGCCCAAGCACCTGGGCCATCCTCCACTGCACTCCTGGGCCACAGCAGAGGGCTGGCCTGGAAGGGGGGCAACCGGGAGAGAATCCGGCGCCCTGACCGGGACTAGAACCCGGTGTGCCGGCGCCGCAAGGCGGAGGATTAGCCTGTTGAGCCACGGCGCCAGCTCCCTTTCATGTTCTGATGAACAGAAGCCACTGCTGAGCCTGTGAGCGCCTAGGGTGGCTGTTCAAACAGCCCAGTAACACTCGCTGCGGATGCCGGACACCGGCCTCCAGGCTGCTGAAGTTCCAGTGAGCTGGCCCTCCACGGCCCGCGTGGCCAGAGGTCTCAGTTGACTGTAACAGAATGCAAAGGGGAAGAACAACCAAGGGCCCGCTGAGCACGGGCACCGGGCTGAGTGGGCTTCGCCCTGGGCGAGCGAGCACCGGGGTCTCCTACCGCAGCGCCTGCGCCTTCCAGACGCCAGTGGGGACAGCCGCGGGGCTCTGTCACTATTGGTGGTGCTGCGTCCCCTGCGGTGACTTCAAGCCAGCAGGCAGGGTTCCCAGGCTCTGCACTGGTGTCCCGGGTGTCCGGTTATCAGACCCAGAACTGGCCGCAGCAGCCCCGCCTCTCTGCCGCCCCTGGAAACCCCAGGCCGTGCCCCTGGGGCAGACCCCGAAGTCTAGGATCATCCTCACCTGTCAACAGATTAAACCTTCTCTTTCCTTTACCCTCAACCCGTGTCCTTGCTACTTCGATCCCACACGGGCACGAGGACAGAGCCCTCGGCAATGAGCACATTTTTGAACTTGGATGAGACCAGAGTGGCTCAAGGTTTACACTTTAAACTTGAAAGAAACAAACTCTCCTCTGTGCTGGAAACGTTCAACCAATCAAACAAAAACACCGGTCTTTTTCTTGTCATCCGGAGGAAAACTATTTCTAGACTTGAAAATTCTCCCATTTTCCAAGGCTGGCAAATTCCTTGCGATGGGCTGCCACCAGGCTCCTCAGTGTGGTAGACTCGCATGTGTGATGTTCGTAATCTCGCCGTGGTGTCAGCAGACGGTTGAAGCGTTCGCTGCCCCTCCCTACTTTTGTCTAGACCAAACGAGGCACACATACACACACACACACACACACACACATACGATATGGACAAGTGTGCGCAGGCAGGGGACGGCAGGAGTGGCTGTCCACACACACACACACACACATGATATGGACAAGTGTGTCCAGGCATGATGGCAGGGGTGGCTGTCCACACACACACACACACGTGCTCACACGATATGGACTAGTGTGCCCAGACAGGGGACGGTAGGAGTGGCTGTCCACACACACACGTGCACACACGATATGGACTAGTGTGCCCAGGCAGAGGATGGCAGGAGTGGCTGTCCACACACACACACGCGCGCATGCACACACGATATGGACTAGTGTGCCCAGGCAGAGGATGGCAGGAGTGGCTGTCCACACACACACACGCGCGCATGCACACACGATATGGACTAGTGTGCCCAGGCGGGCGGCAGGAGTGGCTGTCCACACACACACACACACACACACATGATATGGACTAGTGTGCCCAGGCGGGCGGCAGGAGCGGCTGTCCAC
>CM027399.1:161972001-161989347 GCA_015711505.1 Sylvilagus bachmani | reverse complement strand
TGTCACTCCCACCTCTGCCCCGTGGTCATGGCTGTACCGTACCCCAGGTCCCTGCACCACTGTCACCTGTACTGGGAGCGTTGTCACTCCCACCTCTGCCCCTGTGGTCACCAGCTGCACCGTACTCCAGGTCCCTGCACCACCGTCACCTGTACTGGGAGTTTTGTCACTCCCACTCTGCCCCCGTGGTCACGACTGTACCGTACCCCAGGTCCCTGCACCACCATCACCTGTACTGGGAGCTGTGTCACTCCCACCTCTGCCCCTGTGGTCACAGCTGTACCGTGCCCCAGGTCCCTGCACCACTGTCACCTGCATTTGGAACTTTTCTCTCTCCAGAACTTCCCTTTCAGGAGGACGAAGCTCCCTGGCCCGTGGAGCGGGCACGGGGGACTTTCTCCAGTCAATGAAACATCAGAGATGGGAGCCAGCTCCTGGCCCTACTGCCTTCGTCTGCCAGGTGCTGCGTGTGGTCCCACAGCAGGAGCGCAGACACAGCCCTGCTGTTGTGCAGCACTGAGACGGAAGAACCGTGCGCTGGGCCAGCAGGACTTGGCTTACCCTGATGGCTGCAGGGGTCTCCACAGCAATTAGTGACCCAAACGCCCATGTCACCCTCCTTCCAGACCGACGGCTTAAGTAAGACGACGGCTCTGGACTTACAAGGATGTCCCTAAGGGTAACCGGGACAGGCGGTAGCAGCTATTGAAACGGTGCTTTCTACACAGCAGGCACCTTGCTAGGAACCCCCCGTGTTCTCCCACGGAACCACACGAAGCCAACTTAACGGCTGAGGAAACAGGGAAAGGTGGTCTCATGCTGAAGAGCAAGAGCGGGGGCCCAGGGCCGCGGCTCCCTGAGCACCACGCCACCCCGCAGATCCAGGGCCACGGCTCCCCAGCACCGTTCCACCCTGCATGTCAGCAGCTCGTCCCCAGGGCTCCTCCCTCGGCCTCCCCAAGGCAAGCGTGTGCGATGCAGGCAGACCCAGGCTGCAGCTATGATACTTCACTACTGCTCACCAGGTACTCACTGCCCCTCACCCCACACGGTGGGCAGAGTCCACTCCCCTGACCTCTGGGCAGTGTGTGCCCTGAGCGGTGGAATGCTGGCCATCACGTGGATGGAGGCCTCACACAAGCCTGGACTCACAGGGCACAGTCAGCCCTGGTGTCCCAGGCACCTGCACACCTGGTGTCCCAGGCACACCTGGCTCCTAGGAGCAGCGTCACGACAGACGTGAAGGCAGGATGCTGAGGACGTGGGCACGTGGCTCCCAGTGGAAATCGCAAGAGCTTCCTTTATCACTTGAGGACATCTCACCATCAGGAGAGACTGCCGGTTTCTACTGGCCGCCCCGTATTACTAGTGCGTTTCTCTGGTGTTGGGGCACTTCCAGAAGTAGATCCGGGAGAGCGTTCCGTGCGCAGCAGGTGTGTGCACAGTGCAGTTGAGGGGAACAGCTAGCGAGGGTCAGAGGAAAACGTGAATGCTGGATGCCTGCGATCCGCTGCTGCCCCCACACCGCGGGCCACGGCTGACGGCAGCTGGAAGACGCACCGTCACATAGCACGCTGGCCTGACAGTGAGACCTGGATTCTCACTTAGGGGGTTGTCGCGTGTGAAACGCCACTTGGTGACAGGCAGAGCCTCCGTACTCCAGGTGAACATAGTAATAGTTTCCATAGTATTTCCCTAGGTTCCTTTGCCATCGCCCCCTCTGAGACACAGGGCATGGTCTAGACGGAGAGGCTGCAAGTCCTCGGAGCAGCCCTGGAGCGTCAAGGCGCCCGGGTGCCCCCTGGATGCTGTCAAATGCAGACTCGGATTCAGGAGGTCTGAACTTGGGCTCCCAGGTGAGGGCCAACGTGTTCCAGGGAGCAGCCTTGGAGAATCGGGACTTTCGGGAACAATCCACAAATTTTATTTTGTCCCAATTGATCCTTTGATAAAACTTGGATTTGCGAGTATTTGGAGTTAGTACCTGACGAGAGCTGGTTGTTTCACATCCAGTGTTGCGATCAAAGACGGGAGTTACGCACTCTGTCTGTGCAAGGCCAACTGGATGGTCCCTGATGACACTGAAGGGCTGGACCAGGACTGGAGCCTGCAGCTGTGGCCACTGAACTTGTCCACGGAGGGCCACGTCAGTAACCTGCCCCAGCCAGTGCCCAATGTCAGCAGCATTTGGCGTCGTCTATTTTGATTTTTTAGATCGAGCATAGGTTTGGATCTGATTTTCTGAAGTGATGAAATACAGGTTTAGGAAAACCACCCCCCAACCCAAAATAACACCTTGGCTGGAGTTTTCCAGGCTTTTTTTCCCTTTAATTTTAGGAATTCAGGGGCCACTGTTGTGGTATAGTGGGTTAGGCCACTGCCCATGATGCCAACATCCCGTATGGGTTATGGTTTGTGTCCCGGCTACTCTACTTCTGATCCAGCTCACTGCTGACGTACCTGGCAAAGCAGCAGAGGACGGCCCCATTCTTTGGGATGCTGCACCCACGTGGGAGAGCCAGAGGAAGCTCTGGGCTCCTGTCTTCTGCCTGGCCCAGCCCTGGCCTCTGTGGCCATTTGGGGATTGAACCAGCAGATGGAAGATCTCTCTGCCTCTGCCTCTCCCTCTTTAACTCTGACTTTCAATCAGTAAACAAATCTTCTAAAAACATTACTAAGAATTCAACTCCAAATTCACAGATTTTCTGTCTTGCCAAGTCTTAGCAAAATCATTCATTCCACTACCATGAGAAAAGGATTCAAATCTCAAAGGCTAATCAAAAAATTGAAAAATAAAACCATCTCCTCACAGATGTCTGATAACTTGAGAGCGCTTTCTGCAGGGACCGGCCTCAGCCACAGGGACTAGCGTGAGCCAACAACGATCATGATCCGATTTCCAAAGAATGGTGTGACCCAAACACCAAGTGAATTATGGGTGCATACTCCGAACAACAAAACACCAAGTGCAGTGAGCAGGAGACTGACACAGATGTCCGGCTCTGGTAAAGCCACTGGCTTCAGATATCGCAGCTCAAGAGCCGGGCAAACACAGGGTCGGTCCCTCATTTAGTTTTTCTTGTTGGGACCCTTCTGCTACCTGGAGTGGGGATGGGTGGAGAGGCAGGAAGCTGCCCTGCATGGGTGCCTGTGTCCACACCAGTGGCTCTGCGCACACGAGATCCAAGCACAGCACGAGAACAGGTAGCCGTCATGATGTGGAGGATGGAAGATAACGCTCAGACCCACAATCTCTGACTCTCTTGAAATTGTTCCATGTTGAATTGCCTTGGGCCAAATGAAGACAGCTGAAGATGTGTTCACATCCTTGTGAAATGGGGTGAGAATTCTGTGAACAAGTCTGCTGGAGACAGGCTGCCAGGTTCAGAATTTCTTGGCCTGTTCCCCTCTGACTTCATTCGCTGCCCAGGCTCGCAAACAAGCCCATCCAGCCTTTGCATCGTGTGGCTTAGCCGGCACAGGACACCCACGGGAGAGTGGCTGCCTTGTGCACTGTTTCGGAGCAGGACGCTTCGCTCTCTGTCCTGAGCTGCTCTTGTGGAAGACTGGGCACAGGTACACGATTATTAAATCAAAACCGTCTTTGGCGAGTCCTCTCATGTGACTCACACATGGAAAACGCTCCCTGGTTCCTTCTTTCAAAATTAAGAATAAAACCTTTTCCTACAGCTCCACCCAGGAGAAAAATCATAACTCATAATCAGGGTGCACTCTGCTCAGGCGGGTGCACGGAACATGGCTGCTAGAACCCACTCCTTTCTAGAAAAGATGTTCAAAGAACTGGCGTCCCCGGGGCTCAGCTGACCCTGGAGAACGGCGTCCATCACAAATGTCAAAGCACATGTCCAGCCTGGCTATAGCTTGTCCTTCAATGGCTAAATAAAATTATACAACCCTTCCCACTACACTTTGAAAGCTTCCTTGATGCAAAGAAGTAACAAATCCAGAGGAAAGTGATTATTTCACTCAACCACAAATAAATGATCAGATTACCCAAGGTCATTAACTCCAGTTTCCTCACGCCGCAGCGTTACCAGTAGCTCTCACGGGAGAGGAATCCAGGCACGACATCCTTTAACAAGGGGTACGCACTCCAGTTCCAGGGCCGCTCCAGCCAAGGGCCTCTGTGCCTTGGTTTTCAGTGCAGAGTTTAGTTGTGCAAATCCCCCAGACACACTAAAGCGAGAAGACTCCTGGAGAACTGATCTCACTCAGCAGGTAGAGCAGCCCTTGGCGCCGTGGATGAGAGGCAGAGGGGATGCATGCAGTCAGGTGGAGATCCGGGCTTCCTGCTTCTGCCACACCAGGCAGAGATGAGGTGAAGGGCTCAGTGCACGGACGCTCCTCCAAACATCTTCTTCTGTGGCAATTTCTCTCAGTTTCGAGGGTATCTGACAGGATTCTCACTGTGTCTGAGACCATCTAGAATACTCCTGCCTGCTCTGTGTGCCCTGGTCACAGGTGGGTGCTTGGAACGTGACTGGTCCAAATTGGGCTGTGCTGCAAGTGTGATTTCAAAGACTGAGTATGGAGAAAATAATGTGAAGTATCTCAATACTTTTGATGTTCTGTTGGGGTTGGGCTAAGTTAAATATACTGCCAAAGTCAATTTAATGTTGGCTGGCACAGTGGCGCACTAGGCTAAGCCTCTGCTTGCGGCACCGGCATCCCATATGGTTGCCAAGTTCAAGTCCTGGTCGCCCCTCTTCCAGGCCAGCTCTCTGCTGTGGCCCGGGAGAGCAGTGGAGGATGGCCCAGGTGCTTGGGCCCTGCACCCCATGGGAGACCAGAAGCACCTGGATCCTGGCTTCAGATTGGCACAGGGCACCGGCTGTAGGGGCCATTTGGGGGTTGAACCAACGGAAGGAAGACCTTCTCTCTGTCTCTCACTACCTCTGCCTGTCAAATAAATTTTTTAAAAGTTAATTTAATGCTTTTTCTTTTTCACTTGTTTGTTGTGGGCACTAGAAAATTTTAAATTACATATGTCAGTGGGGAGCATTCTCACTCCACCTCTCAAGTAAGTAAAACTTGAATCACATACAGGGCTCACTTACACATTTCTATCCAACAGTGGAGGTCTAGACAGTTAAAGAGCTCTTCGTGTTGAGTGGAAACTGGCCTTTCCTAACCTTCTTGATCGCGCCTTCTGAGGCGATAAACAAAATTCCTCCACAGGCAGTCAGTCCAGCATTTGAAACAGTCCTCATCCCCTCCCCATCTTCTCTTCTCGCACTGGATAGCCTGTCCCTCTCACAAACATTCCTTCTGTGACACGTGTTAAAAGATTATTTATCCAGAACTTGGAAACTGTCAGAATGATATGTGGCTGGACAGTTTCTTAAATTACTTCAGTAACTCTCACTGAGCTCTCTCGGGGACTCTAACTCAGATACTGCAGGGCCACAGAACATCTGTTCCCTTAGCAGCCATGGGTAGTTAGTGAGCACTTAACTTTACAGAAGTGGTGTGCTTGCAAACTGAGACTAACAGTGAAAATTCCACACGTATAGACCTCTGGGGTTAGTCCCTGTGTTCTGATGGTCGGGGACACAGCTTCACGCTGGCTGTGGTTTGGTCCAGAGTATAATCCTCACTTGGAGGGAAGCGGCTCAACCCATCGACTGTTATCCTCACGTGGCCTCCCACGCTGAGCCTTGAGTAGCCACTCCTCCACCACTCCATCAGGTACAGCGCCACGTCTGGGTAGGAGAACTTGAGGTTAGTGGATCTCAAGGTTATGCTGCTACTGTCACACCTCTGTTCTGTAAAATGGGTCCCAGGAACCAACACAATCTCCTGTATGATTCCTTGGCCACAGATCAGGAATATTATGTTCCTGGAAGGTAGTGCTGGGGAAGGCACCATAGTGCATGGGAGACCCACAATTGGTGTAGCCACCATTTCCAGTGAGGATGGAACACTGCTCCTTGCAGTCAACTTGCTATCATCAAATACAGTGGGCTACCGAGGGCTCCACACCGTCTGCTGATGCCTTCTTAGCAGAGGATAACTAGGTCAACCTCGGTGACAGAGAGAGTACCCGTGCTGCCCGGCCATGCATAACACCTTCTTTGCCACCATAGTTACACTATTTATGGGACCCACATGCCAGCACAGGTGACTGACCAACATGTAACAGAGAAATCAGCTCATGCAGTTGGTGGGTGAATCTTCCCTCTGCGGGATGTTCTCTGTGGGCACGGCAGGAGAATCTGAGGATCTATACACTGTGTGCCCACTCCTTTACGCCCGTCTATGTGCCTTCTTCCCATACACGTTCAGTTTTCTGATCTTGTTCCTGCAGGTCTTGACCAACCAGCCTTATCATTTGCCGTTGCCTTAAAAGGCCACACTGGAGGCTGCTGCTCTCTCTGTGCAGTCAGTGGCCAGACACAACGCTCAAAGGTCTTGAAGAGTTTTCCCCTTCTGCTGCCCTCGATGGGCACTTCTGGGTGGCTCTGGGCCACAGCCACGTGCTGTTTTGGGACTGGGTCAACACATGGACATATGTGAACCAGGCCTGGGATCTTCCCTCCAGCATCTGCTCAGAAGAGAGCTCCCACGAAATGACTCGAGTCGAGGGAGAGGTGTTGGTGCCGTCGAGGCAGGAACCGTCAAAGTCTTGGTCATCTGCTTGTGCAACTTACCTCCCTTGGCTCTGCTGTCAGCATCACCATTTTCATGGTGTAACGGATGGTGGCTGCGCCCACAAAGCTTTGAATCTAATAGCTAGTTACAGCCCAGTTGCAGAGATCCTAGTGTTAACCGTATTTTCCTTTCTGATACATTCTAGTTAGTTTTTTTCCTGTTTGCCAGATACTTTTGATTTATCTTCTTCATTCTTTCTACTTTCAGTATCTTTTTAAAAAAAACTTATTTATTTGAAAGTTAGAGAGAATGAGAGAGAGAGAGAGAGAGAGAGAGAGAGAGAGAGAGAGAGAAAGAGAGAGAGAGAGAGAGAGAGAGAGAGAAAATGAATATGAACTAATCTTCCATCCACTGCTTCATTCTCCAAATGGCTGCAATGGCCGGAACAGGGCTGATCCGAGGCCAAGCAGTGGGATTTCTTGTGAACCCCAGCACGTGGGCCGTCTTTCTGCTTTCTCAGTCACATTATCAGGGATCTGGATCAGAGTGGAGCAGCCAGGACTTGCACTGGCGCTCACAGGGGACCCTGGCGCCACAGGTGGTGGCCTTACCCGCTGTGCCACAGTGCAGGCCCCTCAGCATTTCTTTAAGTATATTTTAAAAACAGAATTTTGTAAATTCAAGTAGTTTAGTGGAATAAACATATTATTACAATGCTTAAATGTGATAAAGTACTTAAATATATTAAACTAATTGATGATTAAAATATTGATTATAAATTCATTCTCTGGTTTTGAAGAACACACAGTAAGCCACACAATAAATAAGGCATTTTTCAATTTATGCTGATTATGTTGTACAAAAGAAACCCAACAGCAGGAGCTCAATGTATGCTTCAGGTCTTCTGGACAAATACTTCCAATGTGTCCACTCATACCTCTCCCCAACCTTGAAGGCAGCTAGCGGATTCAGAGGAAACAGTTTGGTTCAACCTTCCCTCCCCTCATTGTCAGCGATTTATTTACGTCTTCTCTGAGTATGCAAAATAGTAACACAATTCCGAAAGTCAGGAAGGTACAAAACAGAAGTAGCACCTTCTCCACAACCGAATTCTTTCTACTGCTTCCCCCTTCACTCCCTTCCTTGTCCTGAAAGTGAACGATTTCATCACTATCTTGCTGTCCTCCCATAGATGGGCAATTCCATTGCTTCTCTTTACAGAAAAAGAAGCATATTCTACGCCCTTTATTTACATTTACTGTTTTTCCCAGACAATAAATTCTGGAAATCACTTCATATCAATACTTGTACACATTTTCTAGTGATGATTATTTACTTAGCTCTTATTTACTTCAAAGGCAGAAAAACAGAGAAATCAGTCTTCTGTCTGCTGGTTCATCCTTCAGCTGCCTGCAGCGGCCAGGCTGGGCCAGGCTAACAATGGGAGCCAAGGACTCCCTCCAGGTCTCTAAGTGGACAGTAGGGACTCATGTACTCCAGTCATCAGGAGCTGCTTCCCACACATTAGCAGGAAGCCGGGTCAAAGACAGAGCAGCGGGACTACAGATCTGGGGTGTCCCAAGGACCTGGTTGTACCAAACTCCACCAGAGATACGCCATCACTGATCCACACATCTTATGTATACGTATCTAGGTTCTTTTGAATATTTTGCAATTACAAGAACTGCTGCCAAAAATACCCTGGTGTATACATATTTTTATTTTATGAGCGCTCTACCTTCAGGATAAGTCCCTAAAGGTTGAAGTCACAAGATAAAGAGTAAATGGCACGGGGCCGGTGCTGTGGCGTAGAGGGTAAAGCCGCTGCCTGTGATGCCAGCATCCCATATGGGTGCCAGTTCGAGTCCCAGCTGCTCCTCTTTCGATTCAGCTCTCTGGGATCCAGTTCACTGGGAAAGCAGTGGAGGATGGCTCAAGTGCTTGGGCCCCGGCACCCACGTGGGAGACCGGAGGAGGCTCCTGGCTCCTGCCTTCTGATCAATATGCCCACCTTAGGAGTGAACCAGCGGATGAAAGACCGACCTCTCTCTGCCTCTGCTTTTTGTAACTTTGCCTTTAAAATGAATCTTTTATTTATTAAATATATATAAGATAAATAAAGTAAATAATAAATGAGCGTGCAGTTCAAATTTCCTTCTGGAAGGATGGTTCCAACTTGTATTCTGGCACAAGGTAAGGAGAACCCACTACCCAGAGCTACACAGAGGACCTAGATACACTCTGGTTTTTGCCAGCTAGATGGGTCATAAATATTAATCCAATGCATTTTTAATTTGCATTTATCTTACAAATTTGAACATCTTTTTCTATGTTTATGGTACACTCTTTCAATGTTTGTGTGTGTGCACACAGGTGAATTTTCTGCTTAGATCTTTTGTTTTGAATGTGACTTGTCCTCTCTGAATCCCAGGTTGAAATCTGGTCCCCAGGCACCCGTGCTGAGATGGCAGCATGCTTAAGAGGCGATTAGATCAGAAGAGGGATTAACGCAGATCTCCAAAGGTGGATTAGCCATCTTGAGCAGCCTGTTTCAAATGCAGGTCCACCTCACGTTTTGCCCCTTCTGCATACTCCCTGTCGCCCGTCCATTTTCTACCATGCATTTATGCAGCACAAGGCTTCCCGGCTCCCCAGCCTGCAGAACCATGAGTTACATAAACTTCTTTCCTTTACAAATTACCCCCACCGTGTTATAGCTGCTGAACACGTACTAAGTTTCCCGGGGATCTAAGACACCGCCTTTATCTTTCAGGCCATTTCTGTACTTGGGGTCCATTTCTCATCTCTGTTCCCTCCCAGTGACTGTAAGTAATTCATACTCCAGTACTCTTGCTGTCTTTAGACTATGTTTCAACATCTGGTATGGCTTAGGCCCTACGTTCTCTTAACCCATAGTTTTTCTTTGCCTTTTTGCAGGTTTATTTTTGCAATCAGATTTTCGCTCTCCATACAAAAGCTAAACTGCTGTTAACTTAAGAGACAACTGACATATATTTTTTGAAGACTTAATTAACTAAAAGTTTAGAGAGAGACCCTCCATCTGCTAGTTCACTCCCCAAAGTGTTGCAACAGCCAGGGCTGGACCAGGCTTAAGTCAGGAGGCAGGAGCTTCACCCAGCTCTCCCACGTGTGGAAGGGGCCCATGTGCTTGGGCAATTTTTCACAGGCTGTTAGCACGGAGCAGGACTGGAAGTGAGGCAGCCAAGACACAACCAGCACCCATCTGGAGCCGGCGTCACAGGAGACGCCTTTACCTGCTATGCCACAACACTGGCCGGACAGCTGACATCGTAATGGTATTTAGTTGTTCTGGTCAAGGACAAGGAATTTCATTCCATTTTATCAGCTCTGCTTCAGGCCTTTCAGAAGGATTTAACGGCTGCTCCTCACATGGATTTTACACATCTTCTAAAACTTACCCTGTATTTGACCTCCTTTGTTTCTATTATAAATGAGAATGCGATAACCTGTCATCTAAATAAAGGAAGGCTACTGATTCCTGCAAGTTGATTTACAGCTGCAACGTTACTGACTTCATTGTAAAACAATTCCTTTATTAAGTACCTTTTACTTGATACATTAGGATATACTGCAGTTACGTGTCAGTCACAAGGCTACAGCTCAGTGAACCTTCGGACAGAGACACAATGAGGTCAGCAGCACCCCAGAAAGTACCTGTGCCCCTACCCAGTCACCACTCCGCATCAGCACACACGAGTTCCAACACTGTGCTCCAGCTGTTATGCACACACACAGGAATCATAGAATAGCCTCTTCTGTTTTCTACACAGCACTAACCTGCAGATTCATTCACTTGATCATCTGTGGTTGCAGCCCGTTATCATTGGGGTATCTATCTTACAACTGAACCACAGTCTGTCCTTCTATGTGTAATGCATTGCTATTAGTTTGGGACTGTTTTAAAGTGACAGTCCTGGATACACACTTTATTGATAGCATGTAAATGTTTATTGGAATGACTCCCAGAATCTTGTCATGAACTATCCGTATGTTGACTTCACACTGTCCCACGTGGTTTTGTCAATTCATACTGCCACCAAGAGGGCACGAGCACCCATTGCTCCACATCCCTATCAACAATTTACACGGTGTGTCTCTTCATTTTGGCTGTTATAGTGCAGGCTGTGGCATGACATCCAGGTTTTAACTTTCATTTCCCTGAAGACTAATGAGGATTTTTATGTTCACTGCTCATTGACAGCCTTCTTGTAAGATACTCACATCTTGGCCGGCGCTGCGGCTCAATAGGCTAATCCTCTGCCTTGTGGCACCAGCACACCAGGACGCCGAATTCTGTCCTGGTTGCTTCTCTTCCAGTCCAGCTCTCTGCTGTGGCCCAGGAGTGCAGTGGAGGATGGCCCAAGTGCTAGGGTGCTGCACCTGCATTGGAGACCAGGAGAAGCACCTGGCTCCTGCCTTTGGATCAGCGCGGTGTGCCGGCAGCAACGGGCCTGCTGCAGTGGCCATTGGAAGGTGAACCAACGGCAAAGGAAGACCTTTCTCTCTGTCTACTCTGCCTGTCAAAAAAAAAAAAAAAAAGATGCTCACATAGCCATTTTTAATTGCTTCACTGGCTTCTAAGAATTAATTTGTAGGTTTTTATGTATTCTCCATAATCATCTTCTGTATCTATTAAATGTTTCTTCTGCTACAACTTTTCACTCTGCTCATGTCTTTTAATTATTTTTGTGGTTATTTATTTTCCTGGACCAACCTAAGTTTGGAAAAAATATGTTCCTATGCCTTCCTTCAAGCATTATATCCTTTTATATTTGTGATGAATCTGGAGTTAAAAGCTAAAACTGTATTCTCCAGTGTGAGTGCCCCATGCAACAGCATAATTCACTGGGAACAGTAATCCTGTTCCCTGCTGCGCTGCAGTTTTACCTTGAATGCGACTTTCTAAGTGGGTTGTCTGGACCTCGCTACTATATTCCATTGGCACGTTGGTCTACCCTTGTCATAGCAGCAAGTTAAGTAGCTTTTCACATCTTGATCTCTGGTCATGTCAGTCACCACTGTCCTTTCAAAAGACTAGCTGGGCTAATTGTGGCTTTGAAGAGTCCTTTATGAACTTTAAACTCAGACTGTCAATCCTAGGGGGAACTGTTCTGCAGCATAGCAAATGCATTGGATATTAGACCACAAACTGAGTAGGATACTCAAGTGTTGCTAATTTTCTCTTAGCCACACCAATAAACTCACTTTTTAGTCGTTAGTAGATTCACCTATTTTTCCCAGGCACAAAACTTCATCTGTGAGTAATGCTGATTGTACATCCTTATCCCTGGGCTGTTTCTGTATCTTAATACGCTGACCAGGATTTCCAGTGCAACGCTGAATACAGGAGGTAACAGAAGGTATCTTATCTCAGCACCAACCCGCAAGCTCTCAGTAATTCTCCATTCTGTGTGAAGTCTGCTGCCAATTTTCCCATGAACACTTACTGGACGGAGACACTTTTATAAGAGTTCTTCATTATGAATGGGTATTGGACTCTGGGATCACTGGCAACTTAGGTGCTGGATGTGTACTGTCTTGAAAAACTTTTCAAAAATATAGTCTGCTTCTAGTAGGAGAATAAATAGGGTTTCTGTTATTCCATCCTGCTTGGAACCATTTCTTTAGGGGCTCTAGAATCCATTTGTCTGTATGCAGACAACCACTGTATGACTCTTCCCTGTTAATGCAACACATCATACTGAGTTTCTCATGGCAAGTTACTATGTCATCCTTCAAATAAATTCCATTTGGTCAAAACAAGTCTTTTCACTACTGCTGGACCTGATTTTCTAACATTTAGTTTTGGATTTTAGCATCAATGTTCCTAAGTGTAGTGGCTTGAAATTTATAATATTCTAGCAGCATTAAGTTAGCTGTCATTTACTCTACTTGGAATACTTGTGTAAAGACACTGTATTTCTTAAATGCATATATAAATTTATCAATGTCCCTGTCTGTGGGGAGGATTTTAATAACCAAGTCACTTTCATACCTATTAAGATATGAATATACTTTTAAAAATATTAAGTGCCCTTTTCAAAGATTTTTTCCAATTAAAATTTTCACATTTGTTGGCATAAGACTGCCCTATCATCTTCTAACCAACTCCTGATTTCCAGTGTGTCCAGTTTGTGTTCTCTCCTCATTTATTGGCCTTTTAGGGATTTGTCAATTTTGTTCATCCTTACAAAGCACCAACTTCTGTTTTTGTGTTTCCGCTGTGTTTTGTTCACTTTTTCATTGACTTGCTCTTTATTACGCCTCACTCCTTTTTGCTCTAGGCTTACTTTTGAGAGATTAGTTTACCATTTTGCCTCTTTACTTCTCTAAAACTGATTTTTTACTTTTGAAGATTTTCTACTTTTTCAGCATATACATTTGTCTCTGATCAAACCCTGGGCTGAATTTTGTTTCATTATACTTACACTTCATTAAATTAAAAATTTTTTTATCCATAATTTGGAAATACTGCATCCTAAGCAATTAAATTTCCTAGTAATTTCTATTTTTTTGCCATTTTTAAAATCTTACTTGCATTGCTGTGAATAAATGTGATTTCTATTCTTTTTAAGTGTATGAGGGCTTCATGGTCCAGTAAGTGCTCAATTTTGGCAAATGCCTGGAACAGCATGGAAAGTGTGTCGTCTGTCACTTCCGGGTGCAGGGTTTTACGTCACTCAGGTGAGTGTCACCTCCTCTGTGCTCTTCTGGCTGGTGTTCTGATGACATCAGCAACTGAGAAACATGGTAACGTCTCCCAATACAGTTGTAGATGACTTTTTCCTTTTGGGTCTGTCAATTTCCTCTTACATTAGATTTTATCCCTGCTGTGTTGAACTGACCTCTTGGATGGAATGACAGTCCCCAAAGTTGTGCATCTCTGAATCCGCTGAACCTGTGACTGTATTAGGGTGTTCAAGAAAGGGTCATCCATCAAGCTGGTTGAGAAAATTGGGCTGCTAATTGGCTTACCTTACACCTGGGTGATTATGCCTGGTCTCCCAATGTAATCACAAGCATTAACGGTGGGAAAGGGAAGCAGAAAAGAATGAGGGGCAGAAGTGAGGAAAGGACTCAGTACAATGCTGGCCTTGAAGTGGAGGTGCCCAGGACTCATGGAATGTTGCGGCCTCTGGAAGGGGAGGGAGCCCTGTCGTCTCACGTTAGTCCACTGATGCCCACATGGGACCTCGTCCTGCACAGCTGTGAGGTAAACCTTGGTGTTGGTCCGTGCCAGGAAGTTAATAGCGATTTGTTACAGCAGCAACGGGAAACTGATGCAGCTTATTTTTCATTAAAAATCATTTTCTGGACGGGAGTTGGAGTGCAGCAAGATGCCGCCTGTAGCACGCACGTCCCACACAGGCACTGGTTTGAGTCCTGCTGCTCCACTTCTGACCCAGTTTCTTGTTGATGTGCCAGGGAGGGCAGTGCAAATGGCTGAAGTTCTTGGACCCTGCCATCCACGTAAGAGACCCAGGTGGTGCTCCAGGCTTAGGCCTGGCTGAGCCTGGCTGCTGCAGCCATTTTGATGGAAGATCTCTGTCTCTGTTACTCTGCTTTTTAAATAAATCTTTAAAACAAATCCTTTCTATAATAATGCTTCTTGCCTTTAAATCTGTGTTGCAGGCACTAGCTCTCTTTTGACCAGTATTTGCACTGGCATACTTTTAACTTTTAATCACACAGGAAGATTGAAACGAGATCTCTTTTACATGGCAAAGGCCTTTCTGCTCCTGGGAGGGTAACAGCCCCTCCATCCCTCCGTGCCTTGCAGTGGTTACTGACCCTTCGACTGTGATGTTCTTCCCACTCACCCTCTGGGGTTTTCTGAGAAAACCTCTGGGGTTTCCGAGAAACCCCTGGATCCACACTTGCTGCAGTGAGTGCCCTGGGGGACTGCTGCAGCTCTCTCCTCTCAGACCTGAGCCCTTCCACTGTTCCTGGTGCCTGCTGGCGGGCTGTTTCTGTGCTCTTCTTTGTTCCGGGCACTGCCGTCAGTCAGAACACTTCACTGAGGAGCAGAAATCCTCACGTACTCACAGCTGGCTCCACCACCCTCTCGATCGCCATTTCAAGGGTGTGCTTCACGCTCCGTCTCACTTTCTCATCCTGTGTTCCCAGCTGCTACCAATACTGATTGCCAGGATGTCTTCTTGCTGCCAAGTCCTCTTTCTTGAGCCCTGTTACGCAGGCGGCATTCTTCCATGAAGAGCTTTTCGTCAGTTCTCTGGCTCCCCTGCAGGTTCAACGTTGTTGCTCCAGATGCTGTGAGGGCATCATCTGGTTGTCCCAAAACTGGATCAGTGAAGGCGGGGGCTGGGGGCGGGGACGGAGTCAAGCACTTACCTTTCCTTGTTGCACAAAGATGGAAGTTACCTTAGCACAATTATGAACCTGTGTTGAAAACAAATACATACGCATATCTTTCATGGTCAAACTGTCTCATGTTGGCTAGTGGAAGCTAACTTCAATCAGCTCTATCAATGTCTGTCAGAACCCAGAGTCTCACCACTCCTCCTTGAACCTGGGACACTTCGTATCAGAGATAGGCTGTCCCTTACTGCTCTGGACCTGACATTAACTGTTCTATAAAAATGCATTACTCCCTGTAGTTGAAGATGGAATCAGAGCCTCATCTAGGCACTGGTGGTGCTCACTGTAAGCAGGAGCAATGACTCCAGGCTTTCTGGGGGACAGAGGTACGCAGCACTACCATCTAGCAGGAAAAATGCTGAGGTTTCCAAAGCAAATTCAGGATTACTGGCGTCTAAAAACATTACATAATTAGCAATTGTATTCTATCACATGCTTTTATTGATGACAAGGACACAGACTGTTCTGTGAGATGACACCGTAGTCTCTGTGCCCTCAGCGCGTCTCCCATGGATAACGCCGAATACAGCGTCAGGAGCCCTCAAGACAACAACTCTCTTACACAGCAGCTTGCCACCTTCTCCCTCTTTACAGAACTGCTTCTATTCACTGTTGGTTCATCCTGCAAAGATGTCACCTAGAAGCAGAAGCCGTTCGTCTGTTCTCACGACAGCTAACCGCCGCCCTCTGCCACCCTGCGGCGCAGCACCTTTCCCTCTCTGCTTCCACTCTGGAGCCGACGTCACCTGCACTCCTTTGCAGTCTACTGGGTTGTTTGTTCAACCCATCCTGATAGCAAACACGTGGGCTGGTTCCAAAACAGCACCCACAGAGATACAATCTGTATTTAATACCTGGGAGTTGAAAATGGTTTCATCACTAACTCATTATGGATCTTCTGATTTCTTGAATTACTGCTTCCCCAACTGTCAGGGAGTTTTAACAACATGACTTGGTGATCAGTTACAATTTAAAAGGGATTTCCATATCTGTTACGAAAAATTGAGTCAAAATATTTAGCCACAAGATACCTTTCAACTGAAGCTCATTTCTTGAGACAATGACACTAGAATTTGTCCACGCTAGAGTGTGCTCAAATAGTAATATTTTCAGAAACTATCTCAGATGGCAGTTAAAGAATTCAATTAAGTTTTTATTGAACAAATGCAGAGTAACTGAACTAAGGGGTGTTTCAACCTCAAGATACAATAAACAGCTTCAAATACTCAGACGGCTATCCCCGGGAGAAGCACATGTGTCCAGGGATTCTGCGCACAGAACCTGAACCAAGGATTGAGCACACAGCCAAGAGGCGGCAGGACAGCTGCCTTAGTGCCTGGCTTCTCTAAGTAGCTTCAATCCCCAGCGTGCACTCCACACTGTCCCTTCTGAAGGAGGCCTGACAGCTCCGTACTCCCCAGGACGCCCTCTACTGCCAGCAAGGGTTTTACTCACACTATTGGAAAAAACTCGATGTTACTGACTTGGTTTACTATGGAAACGGTTTATTTGTTCCGTGGCTATTTTTCTGTATCCACATTAGTGATTCTCAGGGGCTGGGGAGCAGAGAGCATATTCTCCAATGAGGATGAGTCACAGTCCCCAGCAATCCAGGGGTGGCCCGTGGGGACCGTCCTCCTCAAACCTCAGCCAGGCACGGCGGCCATCAGCCAACAGTACAGATGGGAGTGCGGCGTGTGCGGGGGCAGCGCAAAGACCGCTGACAACCGCTGTTCTGCATGAAGCGAAAAGCTCATTTTGAGTCACCAGGAAATAGAAATTGCATAATACTGACAGGCTCCATCCAGACTGCTCAATCTTAAATGATGAGAATTATTTCAAAGACTTTTCAGTATGTTTGAGGACAAAGTATATATAATACACTTTATATTACACATGTATTTTATCACATACTCAGGAATGCTGAGGTGCTTAATCCAGCCAATAAATTGGAAATAAAAATTTTATGCTTCTCTATGTGTCAATGGACAAGATTCTGAAGGTGGACCTTGAACTCTGGGATCAATCAGTTCTCCAGGAAAGCCACGTAATCGGTCAGTCTGGCTAGCTGCTGCTCGTTAGGAATCGGAGGCACTGGGGCGGGCTCTGCGTGAGAGACACACACATTCACAGTTAGATGGCAGCGTCCCTCCACCACCACTCTCATCAACATACTTAATTGCAAGGATGTCCGCTCTGATTTCAGGCAACACTGTGCCTCCTAGTGGCCTGGATATTTTTGAAAAAGCAAACCAAGAGGTCTCAACTTCCAACAGCAGAGTGTGCTTCCCCAAATTGCGAGCGAAGGTAAGT
>CM027399.1:161959992-161971901 GCA_015711505.1 Sylvilagus bachmani | reverse complement strand
CACACTCTCACTGGGTAACACCTCTGTTCACATCCCACCTCCACACTCTCACTGGGTAACACCTCTGTTCACATCCCACCTGTACCCGGAAGGGCTCCTCCCACACTCTCACTGGGTAACACCTGTACCTGGAAGGGCCCCTCCCCATGTGGCGTTTAATCCAGGAAGTAATTACTCAGTGCCTCTCACTTCCAGGTCCTGCTATAGGGACAACACCCAAGAACCCCATCCCATCCTCAAACAGCTTATTTCTAACGTTTAGGTGAGCACCCATCAGTCCAGGGAAGCCTTCTGAATACAACTGTGGGGAGAGGCGCTGGCAGGGCCCCACTGCAGGCCGGCACAGAGTCACTGCCTGACAGGCCAGCCAGTCGGCAAGCTCTGGAGGGGGCATCCAGAACTTCACTCTCATAACCCGTGCATTACTACAAGTGCATGGCACCTTAATCTTTCTTTGCAAGGTAAACACATACACAAAATGCCACCACACACAAAAAAAGTGAGAAATCACCATTTTTACATGAGTGTATGAAAACGTGTACATACCTGATAAGGGAATAAATCTGTTACAGGAAACATCTGGGGCTCCTGCAACTGCATTAAAACAAATGACAGACCCACTGTGAAGGCCTTGTCACGGAAGAGGCCATTTCTAATGCAAGATGCATAGGCGACAACTTAGTTCTCACACAGGGATGCATCCAAATCTTCAACACATGCGTCTTTACTCCCCATCTACACTGGCGGCTCAGGGCCTTCCACTCTCTGCATCCTCAACAGCAGGGCACACAGATTTGTGTAACACTTGACTGTGTGTTCACCAACATCTACACAGCAGGCAGTCGGGGGAGGGAATCTGGGCTGATGTTTACAGAAGGGGCATTACACTCAGCTCGACAGACCAGCAGAAAAGGATGTTCCCACAAGTAGGGGAAGTGAGGCCCCCAGGCAGGCACAGCACAGCTCACTTCAGAGAGCGGGGCCTGGGTGGAGCTCGGGCTCCTGGATTCCGCCTGGACCAGCTCCAGCTGCTGCGATCCCTGTCTCTGCCTCTCTCCCTCTTTCAAACAAATCAAGCTTAAAAAAACAGAAGGAATGGCTCCATCAATAGAAAAACGGAGACCAATATTTTGTCAAAATTACTTGTAGTAAGTATTATGAGACAACTACATAATCTTTTACACAAGAAATGTGTTTCTAAAAAAAAAATTAGGTGACTGTTGTGATTCCTTCTACCCTGAGTATCCATTATACTCACGTGTGTATTTAAAACACACTTCCACTGAGTTACTGCAGCATTATTTGTCATAAGTTATTTGAACCACGGCTGTGGCACAACATCCCCCTGCACGTGGTGAGGGGTGCCACCTACCCGGCTTCCTGGGCAGCACCATCCGTGTGGTGGAGTCGGCGTGCCATCCTTGCTCCAAGACACCTGCAGAGGTGCATCTCACATGAACAGGAAGGAATAACGAGACCCACAACCTGCCACATGACATCACTTGCATGGGAGACCTGACATGTTTAGTTTCAACCAGACATGTGCATTTCTACTAGAAAGATGTATTGTAAAAAGCGTGCAAACATTTTTTGCACATGTATCAAAGCCTCATTTTCCCCTCAGCAGGCTGCTAGAATCACTAATATGTCAATAGTTTAAGTATGTATCATAGAATTAGCTTAATCAATTCTATTCAGAACAGACATAAGGAAAACACATAGGATATCTTTATTAATCATCTCATCGGTAACATCCAAGATGGTGGTGACACAAGAGGCTCCATGCATATAGAAGGCTGACCATGAAGGACCACACTGGGTGCCCTTATCAGATCCTCTATGTAGTTGTCACAGCTCTGAAGTAGGACATATGGCCATAACAGGTATGGAAAACAAAGCTTAGGGAGCCAAGTGACCTACCCCAGCTCCCACAACTAGCATAAGGGACGGGATGGCAGCTAGACTCCCCCTGGCAGTCAGATAAGAGCATGGGCATGGAGCATATTCCACATTAGATAATAAGTTATCCATCAAACAAGTAAGTGATTGCCTGAGTAAGTAACACCATGATTCAATGTAAGAACGTTCATTAACCTGCTCCCCGTGTGCCTAGAACTGTGCTAAGCCCTGGAAATGTACGGTAAGATGTGGTGCTCCACTGGGCACCTGCTGCGGCTGGAATATCAGAATTCAACAAGGCACCAGGGTGCGTGCGATGCGCCACAGAAATCCAGCAAGTGGACACGACAGTCCGGGCATCACCTGAGAAAGGACAAGGCACAGGGACCCTTGCAGACCAGTGGGCACCAGCAGGCAGAGCATCTAGGGCTGAGTAAGGAATGGCAGGAAGTGACTGTGCTGACAGGGGCAGCGAGGGGACAGCCTCCACCACACAGGGGAACCAGGGCATCTAATGCAGACAGTGGTCAGTCGGGACGGAGTTTCTTAGTGGTGTGGAGGCTCACAGATCTGCTTCCCGCAGAACCAGAAAGAGCTGGATTCAAGGCCGCTTCCCGCCAAACCCTGCAGGGGTGTCTCTTATCACTATCCGAAAAATCGCACACGAATTTCCCACACACACTCTGATGCTAGGGTCTCAGGGATGGGAACTGAACTGAGAACACACCTCTCTAGTCCTCACTCGTGATCACGAAGCAGACAAAAGTACCTTTCACGGCCTCTTCCACAGGAAGGCCCACGAAGGCCGCGAAGTCGTCCGCGACTATCGAGGTGTACGCTTGAGAGACCAGGGCGAAGGCTCGTCTCCTCGTCGCGTCTGGGGGAGCCGGAGGCGGCAGAAAGGAAACCAAGAGCAGGCGTTTAAAAACACAGTTAAACTGTTCTTGTCCAATTTTTATGAACAAGACATGATCACACACATTACAGCTTCAGATATATGAAAGATC
This sequence comes from Sylvilagus bachmani, assembly GCA_015711505.1. Lineage (NCBI taxonomy): Eukaryota > Metazoa > Chordata > Mammalia > Lagomorpha > Leporidae > Sylvilagus > Sylvilagus bachmani. The sequence goes on along the minus strand of CM027399.1, from coordinate 161,968,995 downwards.
CTCAGAGTTCACGGGGCTGTTTTTTCTTTTGTGCAGATTTTACCTCTTCTTGCACTAAAATAACTTATCTTCAATTCCGTCTTCTCATGGACTCTCTGCGGTGCCCTGGCTTGTGTGTGCCTACCACGGAAGAGGCTCCACACTGCTAGACAGACAGGTGCATTTTTTACACTTATGGAAAAGCCTCTCCGAAATGACAAGGAAAACGGCAAAGGTGGAAAAGAGCCAATATGCACAATACTCAAGCGCTAGGAAAATGTAATCCAAACACATTTTTGTACTGAGGACGTAAACTTGTAACTTTCTTTCACTTCACGTACAAACACTGGAATGACTGGAGCAGAAAACCCAGGAACGCGCCTCCCTTCTCCGGAGGGCCTCCGGTGCAGGAGCAGCCCTGGGTCTCACAGAACAACCCCAGTAACGACCACACCTGCCTTTCAAAGTCTGCATCAAACGCCTGACTTCAGTGACGCCCCCCGTCCTCGGCTCCTACCCCATCAGGAAGGGCTGCCCGGGGCTGGTGCTGTGGCGCAGTGGACTAAGCCTCGGCCCTGCGGTGCTGGCATCCCACACAGGTGCTGGTTCTAGTCCCATGGCCTGGGAAAGCAGAAGAAGATGGCCTAAGTGCTTGGGCCCCTGCACCCGTGTGGGAGTCCCAGAAGAAGCTCCTGGCATAAATCTTAAATAAAGAGTCTAACTTTGATCTCTCAAAAAAATAAAAAAAAAGACTGCCAGGCAGCCGTAGCAGCGTCTCATGCCGAGGATGGGCACGTGGACACTGGGCGGGCTTCCAAATCTACACGGAGTCACGTCAGAGACACAGAACTCCGCTGACCCAGCCGGCCGTCCTGCCCAGGGCTCCTGTAACCCAAGAGCTCCTCCACGTGGCTGCCAGCAGGCTGAGGGCATGCCTGTCGTTTTCCTTCTGCACACTTAATCCGCTGGTGTACACCCCGAAACACGGCCAGCCCCATGGTTCTGGGGCTCTGGCCGACGGTTCGCTCTGCTCGCTCCACGCCAGTCCCCTGCTCTCCAGGCCTCGCACCTTCTCCCCAGGCTTCTGGACTGTGTGGTTCCATGACCTGCCTCCTCTGAGCTCACAGTCTATTTTTGTTTGTTTGTTTGAGAGAGAGGGAGGGAGGTCTTTCATCCACTGATTTATGCCTCAAACGCCCAAAACAGGCAGGGCTGGGGCAGGCCAAAGTAAAGCCAGGAGCCTGGAACTAATCCAGATCCCCTGCATGGGTGGCAGGGATCCGACTACCTGAGCCCTCACCGCGGCCTCCCAGGGCGCACAACAGCAGGAGATGGAATTCGGTATGGAGGTGAGACTCCGCCCAGCCTCCCACATGGGACGCAGAATTCTACCCTCACTGCGGAGCCAAGCCTTCACCTCCACATGCCTCAGGGAACAAGAAATCGACCCCCATGGCGTGCACTGTTCCACCTACCCCCTTCTTTCCAAGCTCTTTACAGGGCTATCTCTCTACTTCCTACTCCTGGGGAGGCCAGCAGCCCAGGGAAGCCTGCGCTACACACGTGCTGGGGGGGGGGGGTGGTCTCCCGAGGGCCCGCGCTGTGCACGTGCTCGGGGGTGGTCTCCCGAGGGCCCGCACTGTGCACATGCTCGGGGGGTGGTCTCCCGAGGGCCCGCACTGTGCACATGCTCGGGGGGTGGTCTCCCGAGGGCCTGCGCTGCGCACGTGCTTGGTGGTGGTCTCACCAGGACAAATGGGTGCAGCGTCCTGCTCAGCTACAGTGCTCCCCAGCTTTCACTGGCCAGCCTCTGCTCTCCTCCATCTTTCAACCCAACTACATAACGCAGATTTCTAAAACACGTGATTTTTTTTTTTTAATTTGAAAGTCAGAGTTACAGTGAGAGCGGGAGACACAGAGAAAGCGAGACCTTCCATCTGCTGGTTCACTCCCCCAAGGGGCCACAATGGCTGGGGCTGGAAGAGGCTGGAGCCAGGAGCTTCATCCAGGTTTCCCACGTGGGTGCAGGGGTCCAGGGACTTGGGCATCTTCCACTGCTTTCCCAGGCCACAGCAGAGAGCTGGATCGGAAGAGGAGCAGCCAGGACTTGAACCAGCGCCCATACAGGATGCTGGCATCGTGGTGGCAGCTTTATCTACTATACCTCACCCCCTGCCCCAAAACATCTTAAAGAAACATTTTCTGCTGAAAGCTACAGCAACTCAATGGGAAAGAACTGAGCTAACAATGGGAAAGGAACACCTTTTTGGTTTCTTTAGAAAAGTTAAAGTGTACACCAGGAATCTATACTCATTAGGCAAAACAGCATAAATTAAAATATTTGCTTTAACTCTTATGTTCTGGCCAGAGTGAAGCGTGCTAGAACGTGAACGGAAGAGAAGGAGGGAAGGGGGAGGACAGGAGGAGCAGCAGCCACATGGGGGTGGCAGGTCAGGGTCCCGGCGTCAGGGAGAGGCCACCACGCACAGCTGCTTCTTCTGCCCCAGCCCGTGACTCACACCCCAGCACCCCGAGAGTCACCACACAACCCTAGCCCTGAGCTCCCACCCCACAGTCACACCCCAGACGACGGCCCAGGGCCAGCACCTGGGATCTGCGCAAACTTAGGGCAGGATGCGCCCCGAGTACAACGGAGGCCTAAGAAAGGCTGTCTCAGGTTCAGTTGTTCAACTTCCGCTTCCTGTGCCTGTCATCCACCAGACTGAATGAACACCGCCAGGGGCCGGTGCCGGGGCACAGGGACAGCGAGCGGCCCCACCCTGTGCAACCTGTCCCGCCAGCTGTGCCGCACACAGAGGGGCAGGCACCCTCGGGCCAGGGGCCAGGGAACCGAATTCCTCTGTGCCCTGCCAGGGGCAGCCCGTCTCCAGCTCCAGTCATCCTGGCCCTCACCCCACCCAGAGGCCCTGGGGAGAAGCGTCACTGTCCATAGCGAGTCCTTCTGGGTCTCCTGTAAAAACAATTCTCTCACTGGCCCGACCTCACCTAAGCTGTCTCTGATTTTCTAATAGGACTGGGACTAACTCAGAATAGAAGAGGAACAGACCTGAGAAAGCATTTTTAACTTGAAGACAAGTGTGTATGTAACAAATTAAAAACCAAAACATTAAATCTGGCAAAATCTGGCAATAATTCAAACCTACCACAGGCCCGCCCTCAACCATCAAGCAGCATTCCTGACTCTGAGGACCTGCCAGAGTCTCAGGACAGTGGGGAGTACTGAAGGCTGAGCAGAATGTTCCAGAATGCAGAAGTCCTGACGCCACCACGGGTCACCACCATGGAGGGACAAACCCTGGCCCCATAGTCCGCACTCCCGGGGTCTACTAGGCCGCTTCCCAGGGACTCCCAACATGACAGAGATCTGCGAGGCGACGACCCAAAGCCCAAAGTGGCTTGAGTAAGGAGCCCTCGCTGCTCCTGCCGACCAGCCTGCTGCACGGAGCTGGCCCGAGGCCCTGGCGTGGGCCCTCGCTGCCAGACCCAGGCTGCCCCAGACACAGGCCTGGGAAGGCCGAGTGCTTCAGATCTGAGGCTCTGTGGATGCTGGAATAGCAGCACCTAATGAGGTGCTCTGGGGATGGGACATAAGCCTAAACACACGATTCCTGTGTTTCACATACGCCCTACACTGTCTCTGTGGTTACGATACTTTCAGTAGATCTCTACTTGGCTGTGGCACAGCACACAGGCCAGCAGTGGATTCTCCACGTGTGGGATCCTGTCCATGCTCACACACTTCTAAGATTTGGGGCCACTTCAGATTTTCAATTAGGGCTGCTCAGCCCACACCATGAAGTCCACTATCCCTTCTCAGGCCCACAGCAGGGGCGAAGGATGCTGACTGCGATTCCAACACCGCCCCTACGGCTGCACCCCTCCTCCCTTGGCGCCCTCACCTGCCCTGCACCCCTGCTCTCCCACTCCATGTCCAGGAGCCGCCTCCCGCTGTCGCCCCGTCGCTGCGTCAGGCCCTGCACGTTCCTGAGCCGTCCTGAGCGGGCTCTCCTGGGAAGCTGCCGGCCAGACGCCTGCCGAGGGCGAAGCTGACCCAGTCTCCCCTTCAGCAGGGATTCTAGACCTTCTACCACTCACGCCGTGAACTCTGGGGATTACTGCGACTGCAGAGAGCCCTTGTTCCTGACAGGAGCAATTTCAATCTAGAACTAACCTGAGACGCGAACCCCTTAACTGCTGATACAGCCTCAGCAACAGAAAAGCGGCAGCGAACTCGGAAAGCTGCCCGCTCACCTGAGGAAACGCCCCACCCGACTCCCCCACCCCGGCAGCCTCAGGAAGGCCTACACACCTCGCAGCGCCTCCATGATGGGCTGGACCGGCTCGGACCACTGGTGAGCGTTGATGGTCGTGTAGATCCCAGGGAAATCCCTCTGCCAGATCCTCTGTCCCACCGACCAGATCCCCCCGAGCTCAGAGTTCGCCTGTAACACACGTCACAGTCATTGAAAGCGCTCATCCTGTAAACTAACAACTGCGTCTTAAAGCAAAAGTCGGAGACGTACACGTGTCCGCTGCGCCATCAACACAAAACCTCACGTTCCTTTTAAGAGATGCGGTCACTTTCTCAGTCCAACCACATGCAAACAGTCTTTCAACAGCATGAGCAGTGATGTAAAATGTCTCTACTCATTTGCTCTGAATGTTTATTACCACAGCAGATCAAGGGCTGAGAAGGTAATCCTAACGTGTCAGGATGAAGCCTGGGGACTAAGCATCTCGGCGCTGCTGATTGGAAAGGCGCCCTGTTTGCAGTCGCCACACACATAGCACGATGCCCTCGGGACGCGAGCGAGAGCCAGTGGTCAGCACAGGCCGTCAGAGGAGGCCACAAACCCTCGCGCCTCCACCCTCTTTTTCACCTCACCTCACAGCACGTCTGGGAAAGGATGGGAGTGAAAACACTAATCAGAAGTCCAGCTGAGAACCAACCACAACCTGAGGTGGACTCCTGGTCCCACGCGGAGACCAGCTGAAAATCCCCTTCCCACTCACGCGGGCACTGACCCCCCCGAAACCCAAGAACCACTGTGGCCCACTTGGGGAGAGCTTTTCACTTGCTTCTCCGTCCACAAGAAGCCCACTCTGCTCACTGGACAGACAAGCCAACGCTGCGAAGAACCACTTCAGAACAGGAGCGGATGCACCAGTCTCAAAGTCACTTCTGCTGCAGGAACCGGCACAGCTCCGCTGACCCCCCCCCCCACCACCCCAGCCCCGCGCGTGGCCCGGCTCAGCAGGGAAGCCGAGCCGACCCCTCCGCCATCCCAGGGAAGCTCTCGTTTCTGACTGCAGCGACCGAGGCCGGTCCTCACCTTTACCACCAGCTCAATGCCAACGTCAGTGACACGGGAAGGAAACCGCTTAAGGAGTCTCCAGCCCAGTACCTGTTATCACCACGTGAGAGCCACACAGGGCACGGAAGGGCCACTTACCGACTTGACGGCAGGTGGTATTCTCTTCCAGAGGTACCTCGCGTTATTCCTAACGTAAACAGCGCAAAGAGCGATCAATACAAAACGTTTGAAATTACTACGTCCTAATGAAAACAGACAGGAGTGAATTCAAAATCCTCTATGCATAATACAGAGCAAACATATTTTACGTGAACTTGTTCTGGGGAATTAAGAGTAGCTCTCCAGACAAAGACAGGAAATATTTTCATCAACATTCTGCCATTTTTAGCGAATTTCTGAATTAATGATTCAGATCCTAAACTAAGCCAACACCAAAAGTACAAAGATTTACACAGAACTGCCCGAATAATTCACCCAGATAAGAAAGCAACGCGCTTCCCAGGTCCCGCTTCCCGGAGGGAAGACGCCCGGGCTCCGGGTTTGTCCTCACGGTCCCGCCCGGCAGGGGCCCTGCCCCCAGAACCTCCCCAGCAGCGGGATTCAGGGAGAAACCTGGACCAGGACAACCCTATGACGGGGCCACAGGAAACGAAGCGGGCGACTCACACGCCGGAAGCGGAGAGCCCAGCTCAGTCTCTAGGACAGGTCAGGGCAGAAAGGGCTCGGAGAAGCTTAGAAGACAACCATCAGGCGTCACGGGGTCGCAGAACGACAGCGACCCCACAGCGACCCCGTGAGCGGCTGACTTCTCCCAGGGAGCAGGACCGGGTCGCCCCCTAAGAGAAGCTCCCGGGAGCTCGGCGTGCCGGCAGCGAAGCCCCGCGGGCCCTCACCTCCCGGCAGCCTCACGGCGCCTGCGGACCCAGGTCAGAGGACAATCTTTAAAAACGGCAAAAGGCCGGACCCGGTCTCGGGAAGTCCCGCGGCCGCACTTGCCCACGGACCCCGCTGCCGTTCTCGGGCTCTGCGGGCAGAGGGCGCGGCAGGCTCGCGGGCGGGGCCGACGGCTGCTTCCAGGCCTCACAGCCAGCTCCGGCTCCCGGGAGTGAGGCCGCCGGCGGCTCCCCGTCTCCCCGCCTGTCTGTCTGCGTCTCCCCAGGAACCCGGCGCTTTCCTTAGGAGGAGCTGCAGGCCGCTCCCGGGAACCCCGGCTCCTCGCTCGAGGTGCAGGCGCTCGCGTGTCGTCACAGGTACTCACATGTCGTTATGCAGCAGATACAAAGCCAGGAGCTGGCCGTACACCGGGGGTGTCGCGATTCCGCCGGGAGCCTAGAACGCCAGAAACGCAAGGGCACAACCTCCTTGATTCTTATCCACACCAAGAAAAAAAACCTAAATTCAAACCTTCCGGGGAAGGGCTGTAGCTTAGCGGATCCAACTGGCGGCGCAGGTTCGAGACCCGGCTGCTCCAGCTCCGACCCAGCTCCCTGCTGCGGCCTGGGAGATGGCCCGAGTCCTGGGCCCTGCACCCGCGTGGGGGACCCGGAAGAGACCCCCGGCTCCAGCCCGGCCCGGCCCTGCCCTGGCGGCCGTTCGGGCAGGGGACGGAAGGCCTCTAACGGTGCCTTCCGGGTACATTTAAAAATAATAACAAAATCGAAACGTCAGTCGCCGGCGGCTGCAGACACAGCTCGGCCTGCTCCCAGCCCCGCTCACCGGGGCGCCTTCCCCGGGCCCGCCGGGCGCCGCTCCCTCCACGCGTGTGCGTGTCCGCACCCCGCGCCTGCTTCCCGGACACGAGCGCCCCGGGGCGGCCCCGCGGCCCGGTCCCCGGGGCCTCTCCCCGGCAGGAGAGGCGACCGCCCGGGCCCGCGTCCCGCGCCGCTCTCCGCAGCCCCGTTACCCTGGACACCGGCGCCGCCCGGAGGCCGGGCCGGCCCCGGAGCTCCTCCCAGCGCGCTGCACGCGGCTACCTCGAGCTCCTGGTTCTCGCACTGATCCAGCAGCTTTTTGAAGCTGAAGGCGCTGTCTGCCATCACCGCCACTGGCATCTTCCCGCCCGGTCTCGCCGCCGCAGCTCCCAGCCAAACCCCGCACCGTCCCTCGGGGCGTCGCACCCCCGATGACGCACCACGCCGTCGCCGCGGCCCAGCGCTGCTGCGCACGCGCACAGGGGTCCCGGCACGGCCCGGGGCGCCGCTGACGCGGGGGTAGGAGGCGGCGAGGGAGAGCGCGCCGGCGCTCTGGGCGGCCCTCTCGGTGGTTGGGAGGACCAGCCGGCCGTCGCGGGATACCACTTCCGGGGCGCGCGGCTGCCGGCGGAAAGGGCGGAGCTTGTGTGCGCCCGAGGTCGCCCAGTGCGCAGGACAGGAAGGTGATGGACGTTCGGTTCCGGAAGTGGCGGGACAGCACGGGCACGTGTGTGCGGGGTCACGGGGCCGCGCTGTGCCCGGTCGAGGCTCGAGGCGGGCGCCGCGGGGCCCCGGACCCGCCCGGGAGCGGGACGGCCGTGGAGTTGAGGGCCTGTGCGTGCAGAGTGGCCCCTGCGCAGAACCGGGGGCGCCCGGGCCGCGTTTGAAGGCCCGGCCGTGGTCTGCGCCAGGGCGCGGCGGTGGAGGGAGGTGGAGTGCTCCCCCTCGGTCCTCCGGGACTGCGCCTCGCCGTCTGCGCGGCGTGTGGGCTGCGGATTGCGGCGGGGACACGGTGCGGGTGCTGGAGGTGCCCGCGGGGGTCGCGGGGGTCGCGTGTCGCCGTCTCCCCGCAGCGCCCCTGCCCGGAGCCCGACCCTCGCTCAGGCTTGCTAGGCGGGGTTCCCGCGGGGCTCCGCTTTCCCGGAGACCCCCACCCACCCCTGAGACGCACGCCCGCCCGCCTCGGGGTCGCCCGTGCCCGGGAATCCCGTGGTTCGGGTGCGCTTGGAGGGCGGTAGCCGCGGGGAGTGAGACGATCCGCAGGGGTTGGCGTGGTGGCGCCGCGGTGGGTGACGCTGGGCCTGGGGCTCGGAGTGGGTGGGGTCGGCGAGCGGTGAGATGCGGGGAGGGGACGGCGGTGGGCCGCGTCGCCCCTGGGTGTCCGGGGTGCAATGCCCCACAGGCGCGTCCCTGGAGAGAAGACAGCGGCTGGGCCGCGACGACGTTCCGGGGCTGGGCTGGGGGTGCCTGGTGATGGGCCTGGGGTGGTGATGAGGCTTCAAGCTCCTTCTTGGTGATGGGTGCGACCCTGCGCCTGCGCGAGGAGCCTCTAAGCCCGTCAACAAGTGAGAAAGGTGAGGATGGGCGGCGGCCTGTGACATGGAGCTCTGCAGAGATCTGCCCTCGGAGACCGCGGGCCAGGCCACTGCGGGGCTTTCAGCGAGGTGAGCCCGGGCCTCAGCGGCAGTCAGCCAAGAGCCGGGTCACCGGAAATGGACCTGCCCTGGCGTCCAAGGACGCCCGGGTCAGAGCCGCAGACCTCGCTGGCCCCAAGCTGAAGAGCCCCTCACTCGGCCCAGCGTCCGAGGTGACCGCCGCTGAGGGTGGTCAGCAGCACTGCAGGCAGAGCTGTGAACGTCCTGTCCGGGATGCCACCTGCCCTCTCCTGGCCTGCCCTCTCCTGGCCAGCCCTCTCCTGGCCAGCTCCCTCCTGGCCAGCTCTCTCCTGGCCAGCTCCCTCCTGGCCAGCTCTCTCCTGGCCTGCCCTCTCCTGGCCT
>CM027399.1:161926843-161959492 GCA_015711505.1 Sylvilagus bachmani | reverse complement strand
CAGACTGGTGGTGGCTTGGAGGGACCGTCGTGTTTCTGGCCGGCAAACGCCCGGATGCAGCTCTTGGCAGGTCATCCCCTGGGCACTTCCGGTCCTCTTGGCCCCAGTGCTCTGCCCTGGGCGGTGGTCACGGAAGGGGCAGTGAGCTGCAGCCTCAGGTTTCCTCGTAGCACAGAGGACAGTGGCCAGGCTCCTGGCCGTGACCTGAGCGTCACCAGGTGACAGTTGAATGTATCATGACCAGCGGACAGGAGGAAGGGTTCTAGAGTTATTAAATTCACAAATATGAGACCCAGTGGCAGGCTGGCATCGGTCCTCGTGGTTACCGCCCGTGTCCCGCTCGGTGGGTGAACGTTGGAAATTAAGGGGCTCAATTACGGCTGAAAAAAGTTTTTACTGTTGACAAATTAATGACAGTGCCCCCCAAGTCTCAGACAGCTTCACTCAAATTTTTAGCAATAGGGCACCGCTCTTTCTCTTTTGTCTTCGTTTTTGCCCATGCTTGTGTTCACCAGCGAATAATCAAAGAACATTGTTGCAAAAGTTCACAAAGGGCCTGGAGCTAAGGGCAGACAAATGCGAGGGCAGGTTTGCAGGATTAGAGAGAAGCCGGGGACAGTGCTGGCCAGGCCGGGGCGATAGATAACGCACTGGCTCGCGGCGCGGAGGCCAGGCAGCAAAGGCTTCTGGGGCAGGGCGGGGCGGGGCGGGCCCCGGGGGAAGGCAGGGGTCCCAGCGCCCTCTCCCACCGTGTTTATTACCTGAGTCTGCTTGTGAGCAGCACACGTGGGAACAGAGACCCGCGCGCGGTCTTATCTCCAGCTGTGTTCTCACCACGCAGGCTGCACAGAGCTGGCTGTGCGGGGACCACCGCAGGTGCTCAGAGAGTGCTCGCCGGCCCAGGACCGCCTGCCTGCCTGTGCCCAGAGGAGGAGCCATCGTCCCTCTGCCCATCCCCACCGGCTCCCTGCCCACGCAGCTTCCCTGCCCCAGCGGCAGGACGCCCTGCCGGTTTCTGTCCAGGGCGGTTCTTTTCTGGAGGCCTGTCTGCGTGGGGGCCATCCCTCTCCTGACCACAGGGGTCTCACTGTGCTCGCCTGGGCCGGCTCTGGTCTCCAGCACGCTCAGAGAGGCCGGGACAGCCCGGCACACTACTCACTTCCCAGAATCCCCCACCCTGTTCACACCCCTGCCTGTCCCCCAGTGGCACCTGACGTCTCTGTGTCCCCCAGTGGCGCCTGACGTCTCTGTGGCCTGTGTCCCCCAGTGGCGCCTGACGTCTCTGTGGCCTGTGTCCCCGATCCATGCCCATGATGGCACCCTGCTCACGCGTGCAGGCCTGCAGGGACACCCAGACCCTGCCTGTCCCCACTGTCGCAGTCCACAGAGTGCTGCAGGGCTCTGTATGGACAGCAGAGGCGAGGCTGGGGCCTGGATCCTGCGCTGCCCTAGAGGCCAACGTGGCAGACATTGCTAACCAATGGAGGCCATTTCCCAAGGAGCCTGGGAGTGGCTTCAGCCAGCCAGTTTCCGAGGACGGGAGCTGGCACATGGGCGGGAGGCCGTCAGCCTGCCTGTGCCGAAACCAAGCCGGCTGCCGGGACGGGCCCTGGAATCCTCGTGGGCGCTGGGTCCGGGCTCCTAGGCTGGAGCTGGGGTGCTCCCGAGCTGGGGAGCAGGGAGGTTTCTCCTCCTTTGCTCTCCCTGTCCCCCCCTTCTCCTCTGCTCGCTCAGGGCTCCCCAGGCCCCAGCACACGTTGAGCCTGAGCCCGTCTGAGCCCGGGAGACCCCAAGCTAACCCAGAGCCCCTGCCAGCAGCACCTGGGGGATGATCTGTGGGCTCTAGTTGACATTCCTAGCTCAGATTGTCCAGCGTCGCAGTGGGGCCGATGTACCTTCTGCAAGGGATGAACTCTTCTTTCTCAGACATGAGCTGGAGATGGAGTTGCTTAATTGAAGCCAATGTCCATGGGAGAAGTGTTAAGAATTTGGAAACCAGCAGAACTGGTGTGTGTTCTGAGAGCCCAAGCCCCAGGACCCCGGGCCAGCCCGTTCGCCCCTCCCTGAGTGTCCAGCACCTGTAAAGAGGTGACCCCGCCCCCCAGGATGCCCTGTAAGGGTGCTGTGAGCGTTGAGTTAGATTTAGTCCTGGCCCAGTGCCTGGCCGAGGGTTCGTGATAACAGCCAGATGGGCATGGACTGGGGTGTCCCGCGTTCACAAGGGGCTTGAGGTCGTGTCCTCTGACAGTGGGAAGAAAGCATTATTATTTTTTTTTCTTTCTTTTTTTTACAGGCAGAGTGGACAGTGAGAGAGAGAGACAGAGAGAAAGGTCTTCCTTTGCCGTTGGTTCACCCTCCAATGGCCGCTGCGGCCGGCGCATTGCGCTGATCCGAAGCCAGGAGCCAGGTGCTTCTCCTGGTCTCCCATGGGGTGCAGGGCCCAAGCTCTTGGGCCATCCTCCACTGCACTCCCGTGCCACAGCCCAGAGCTGGCCTGGAAGAGGGGCAACCGGGACAGAATCCGGTGTCCCGATGGGGACTAGAACCCAGTGTGCCGGCACCGCTAGGCGGAGGATTAGCCTGTTGAGCCACGGCGCCGGCCTGCATTATTATTTTTTAAAAGATCTTATACGTTACAGAGAGAAGGGGGAGTGGGTAGACAGAGACAGAACTTATGCCTGCTGGTTCACTCCCCAAACGGCCACAGTGACCGGAGCTGGACTGGTCTGAAGCCGGGAGCCAGGTGCTTCTGGGCCTCCCACGTGGGTGCAGGGCCCAGGCGTGGGGGCCTCCACGCAAGCCTATCCTTGACACCCTCCTGGGGAGGTCAGTTCCTGTTTTCTTCCCTGAAGAGGTTACAGACCTTGGTGTAACCCCGGGCGTGGCCAGCAGGAGGCACTGTGGCACCACGTAACAGCTTCTGCCTTCTGCTTGAAGGAACAGGATGGGTGGAACATCAACTTTCATCTTCTGTGTGTCTCAGCATAGGCAGGTAACTCCTCCCCCTCCTCTCCAGATCACTCTTAAAGTGGAAATGCGGGACTGATGTTGGGTGACCCTCCTGCCACGGGCCTGCTCTTTTTCTGTACATTCTCCCAGGCTTCCCCAGGCCTGCAGGCCCCTTCCCGACGTCACCCTAAGTTAGATGGTCCTGGGTGAGTGGACGTTGTGTGGGAGGCCTGGGGCCCGGTCACCCTGAACCCAGAGGCAAGCTGGAGGCAGTGAAGGGGAAGGCAGGGGCGGGGTCTCACTGGGCGCCCCTTGTTTCTGTGCTGGGAGGGGGCTGTACGGGGGCCAGCTCAGCGCCTGCCCCCCAGAAACCCATAGTCCAGGTGCGCTGCTCATCACACCTTGCTGTGGCCCTCATGAGCTCTCCCAGGTGCCCAGTCCCTCTCCTGGGGGGCTGCCAACCACAGGGGGAGTTGGCATGGACCAGCCAAATGCTGATACTCCATGCCTGTCTGATAGGGCAGAGTGTGACTTTACACTGGATTGATTTATTTAGAAGGCAGAGCAGCAGAGAGAGAGAGAGAGAGAGAGAGAGATATCTTCCATCCACTGGTTTAGTCCCCAAGTACCTACACTAGGCCAAAGCCAGGAGCCAGCAACTCCATCCTGGTCTCCCATTTGGGTGCAGGGGCCCAAGCACTTGGGCCGTCTTCTGCTGTCTGCCCAGGTGCAGTGGCAGGGAGCTGGATTGGAAGCAGCGCAGCCGGGACTTGAACCAGCATTCTAGGATGGGTGCTGGAGTGCAGCAGTAGTATAACCCACCACGCCACAGCACTCGCCCTCTGAACTGGATTTGGCTGGTTCCACATGGCCACTTGCTGGATGATACCACACATCGCCACGCCACCTGCTGACAAACCAAACCCAGAGAAGTCAGCCAAGTGTCCTGAGGCCACACACAGGTGAGTGTCGGGGCCAAGACCTCAGGACCGGCACAGAGCGGGCCCAGGACACCAAGGAGTGTACAAGCTCCTGGTGGGCAGGGCCAGAGGCTGGAGCCCACGCCCCTCCGCACGTGCCCCACACCCAGGGGGGAATAGGTCAACCCCCGCCTGCAAGTCACCTGTGGTCCCGTGAGGGATCCTCACCTCCTCTTGTGGCCCTCTGGGATGCCCCACTGGGTACGATCACACAGCAAGTGCTCCGGTAACTCTGCTGCTTTCCCAGGCAGATGAATGAAACCGAATACAGAAAGATCAAAAGAAACCTGTGGATTCAGAAAAGTAACCAGCACTGTTCTGTAAAAACAGTAGAAAGTGGGTGCGATGTATAACAGAGACACAGGCACAATTTCTCTGAGGTATAAAGGATCCTTCAAGGTGGTGGCGCTGTGGCGTGGTGGGTGACGCTTCTGCCTGTGACGCCGGCATCCCATGTGGGTGCCGGTTTAAGTCCGGGCTGCTCCACTTCCGACCCAGCTCTCTGCTGTGACCTGAGAAAGCAGCAGAAGATGGTCCAAGTGCTTGGGCCCCTGAACCCACGTGGGAGACCTGGAAGGAGCTCCTGGCTTCTGCCTGGCCCAGCCCTGGCCATTGTGGCCATCTGGGAGTGGAACAGTGGATGGAAGACCTTTCTCTCTGTCTCTCTCTGTCTCTCTCTGTCTCTCTCTCTCTCTCTCTCTCTCTCTGTCTCTCTTTGTCTCCTGCTCTCTGTAGTTCTGCCTTTCAAGTAAATAAATAAATCTTAAAAAAAAAAAAAAAAACAACTGTCAAGACTTAGAGAAGACAGGTGTGCTCCAGGACAGCCGCGTCTGTGGGGTCTAGGATCTGGATGTCTCTGAACTCCCTGTGAGGATAGACCAAGCAACTGGAGAGTCAAAAAGCCACACAGCTGGGGCACAGGGCCTTCTCGGGGACTCACATCGCAAACAGATGGAAGCAAACCCGGGAGGCTGAAGGCACATGTGTTGTGTGACTGCCAGGAAGGGCAGAGGGAGGCCAAGAAGGGGCGACCCCAGTGGGCCTGCAGGCCCGGGCTGCAGAGTGTGGCAGGATGACCTGAGCAGAGCGGCAGGGCTCGGGCCTGGCCGTAGTCAGTAGGTCTGTCCACACCCCTCCCTGTAACATGGGTAGGGGCTGCAGGTGTCTGGACCCTGAGGGGGCCTCCGGGTGACCCGTGCAGGACACACCGCTGGCTGTGGAATAAGCCGTGTGCAGACAGAGGTTGACCGGGAAACTGGAAAGAGATGTCGCTGGAGAGGGGAGTCAGCCGGGAAACACTTGAGGCCAGTGTGACGTTTGTGAGACACCTCACAAGACTGCGGGCAGGGAGCCCCGGGCCTCCAGAGGTACCATGCGCTCCGCTTCAAATTGTCAAGAAAAGGACTTGCACAGGGGGGCGCTGGGACACACCCCAAGCAAGTCGCAAGAGAAAATGGAAAAGATCTCCAGTTCACTAGCACGACAAAGACCCAAGCAGAAGTCCCCCCCCCCCTTCCCATGACACAGTGCAAAGAAACACGTAAGGAAAAGCGTGCTTGGGGCACTGAGCACGTGAGACTCAGCTCGCAGCGCCTGTGGCCCGCAGCAGCTGCCTGGGCCGTCCCTGCTCCCCTTCTGATTCCGGCTTCCTGCAGATGGGCACCCAGGGAGGCCACAGGTGATGGCTCTGGTTCTTGGGTCCCTGGCAGTTGCGGTGGATTCATTCTGAGAGGAGGAGTGTGGTGGGGGAAGAGGCGCGGAGTCACCACACAGACCCCGGGAGTCGGGGGAAAGCAGACCTGAGGGGAGCAGCCTCATTTATTTCAGTTGGTGCAGCAGCTTATATAGCCAAGGCAGCCAATACGGTCAAGGGGCGGTCTATGCCCTAACCAATCACAGCCTGTTGCCAAGCAGTTTCCAAAGCCATCCAATCACAGCCTGTTGCCAGGCAGGCTCTGTTGCCAGCGGCCATCTTGGCATGGCCTTCTCACTCCACTACACCTGGCATCCACGTGGAGACCTGGACTGAGCTGCAGGCATCTGGGGAGGGAGCCAATGAATGGCGAGCCGTGGATGGAATGGGAGATTGCTCTCTTTCCTGCTCGCCTTTCAAATAAAATAGGTAATGAATAAAAACAAAGAGGAAGAAGGTGCTCTACATAATGAAAAATAAAAAAAAATAAGATAGTGCTTTTTACATATCCAATTGGCAAAAATTCTAAAATTCGGTGCTTTGTTGCTGTGGCCCTGGGGAAACAGGTGCCTGGGGAGAGGAGCTCGGACTCCATGGGGGAGAACTGGACACCACAGCTGCCCTGTGTGTCCACTCACTGTACCCAGCTCACGGCCACCCGGAACCCGAGTGTGACCCCGTCTGGAGAGAAGGTCTTTGCGGGTGGGAATCAAGTCAGGATGGAGTTGTAGTGACTAGGATGGACCCCAGAAGATGAGACGAGGCTCAGGTGCAGGGAGAAGGCGCCGTGACCAGCAAGGCAGAGGTGGCGGGGATGGGTCTGACGTTAGGGGGAGCCAAGGGCTGGAGGTGCTGGAAGAATCTAGGAAAAGTTCTTCCCCAGAGCCTTCTGCGAATGCTGTCACAATCAAAATGGAGTCTCTTATGTGAGGCATGAGGAAGAGGTACAGCCGGGAGCTGCTCAGCCTTGCACAGAAGCCACGGCGCCAGGACGTCTGCCCCACTGCCCGCCCAGCCCTGGACCGGCACCACCCTGTCGCCAGGGACTGTCACTCCACATGACCGACCTCATGGTCCTCATTTCACCCTTCATACCTTCTCGCTCCAGTCTTCTAGAATACACACATGGCTTAGGCTTCCTGTGTCACACGTGTCCCTGTGGCAACGTTCATTCCTGAGTAAATTTGCTGGTATTTGGGGAACTCTCAGAAAATATGGCCTTGCTGACGTCTCAGTCGTGGAGTCTGAGCTTCCGGGGCAGCGAGAGAATGAACTTCAGTTTGCGGAGCCGGGCACGGCGGTCCTTGGCGGCACAGCAAGTCAGCTGATCTCTCCTAAGAATGGAGGCCTCACAGTCACAGCCATTGGGACATTTGTGTGATCCAAACCGGCGCGCGTGAAGGCTGAGCGTAAATCACGCACAAAGTCTCTGCAGGAAGGCAGACGTCTGAGCGGTGGGAGACCGACCGGCCAGCGGCTGCCCTCGGGCCTTGCTGTGTTCCACAGGAGGCGGGGTGACTTCAGGTCCTCACAGGACTGGCCTCGCAGGGGACGGCACTGTCCACCTCCCCTCGTGGGGGCAGAAGTAGAGCATGGCTGGTGCGTCCAGCAGTATCTGGGAGTTTGTGGCCAAGGGCATTGCGATCGTGGTCACTTTGGTGAGTCCACCCTTAGGGAAGGCAAAAAGGTCCCTGGCTCTGTTGGTCCGTGGTGTGAGATATGGAGAAGGGGTGTGTGAGGCCCACACCCGGCTGACCCCAGGAAGTCACTCGCAGGCAGGGGCTGGACTGGAGGGAGGGTGTGGCCCCTCTGAGGACTGACGTTTTCGGTCCAGGGGTTTAAAGCTTGTAGTTTCCAGGACCTTTGGGGGGTGCTCCTCCTGTAGCCTGTGGTGCCAGGGTCCTCTGACCACGCTGTGTCTGCTGGACGAGGCCTCTCCTGGAGGTCTTTGGGAGTGGAGGGGCACAGTGACCGGGTGGTCCAGGGCGGGGCTCAGGCTCAGGCAGGCCCACCCGTGGGGCCATGTGATGCCCACAGCTGCTGGCTCAGCGCCCTCCAGGCTGAATCACTCCCAGGCAGGCAAGAGGTCACATCCCCAGGAGTCCCAGTTCCCGTGGGGTCACGTGTCCCGGGTAGACCAATCACTGTGGCGATGCTCGTGCCTGCACTGAGGGCTTGGGTGCAGGCCGTGTGCCTGGCCCTGCTCAGAGCTCTTGGGTTTACAGACAGGCGGGTGTGGCTCCGGCTGAAATCCGGGCGGGGCTGCCAGGGGCAGGTGGACAGAGGGACAGGTGTCCCAATCAGTCACTCAGTGGCCACTCGCAAGTGGGGGTACCGGTGTCCGTGGGCTGCGGCTCAGCGAGTCCTCAGCAAACGCCGTGGCTGCGGACCACGTCGTGCCATGGTCACGGCCGCCTTTCCCCTTGTAACAAGGAACGCAAGGCTCAGGAGGGCACACGGCCAGAGGGGCTGGAGTCAACACTGGGCCCAGGACTGTCCGACTTCAGGGTCGCAGGGCTGCTTCCAGAGGGGTGGCTGTGCGTGGACACGGACAGGGACCAAGGTGGCAGGCTGGACGGGAGGACATGTGAAGCGTCCCGTGAGTCTCGGTGGGACTCCCCCCGTAGCCAACTTCTCTCAGCCCGGTTTGGATGAGAAGACCTGTCCCAGGACACGAACACTTCTAAGATCTACTTCTTGAAACAAAGAATTAGCAGAGCTTCCCCATCATTCCTGGGGACAGAAGGAGTTAACATCGCTTCCAAAGCTTCGGCACTGCCAGCGAGGGAGGGGCTGACACGCTGAGGAAGTGTGACTCCGTGAATCATGGGAGTCTGGATTAATTCCCAAATAAAGTTGTTATCGTAAGGGTTTATGGACGGAGGATAAAAGGCATTTAGCAGACTCTCCAGAGGCAGATAGGAGACGTGAAAGCCAAACTTCACAGTGCCTGAGCCGTTATTTATCACTTCTTTCTCCCCACTGTGGGCGAGCGCTGGAGCCGGGCCTGGGACCACGCTGTGTTCTCAGCGGGCAGATCACAAGGGGGCCGCCCCACGTGGAGGGGGAGTGGGGAAGATAAACGGGGCGCAGGTGGCACGGTGTGCGCTGTGCTGGGCACGCCACACAGGCGGTGCCCACGGATGTCCCGCGCCGGGGCCGGGCTCTCTCCTGTTCTGGAAGATGCACATCGGGGTGCTCTCGTTACGTCAGCCTAGAGGATGGTGGGGGGTTCTCTGAGGCCCTTGTTCCGTCTGCTCTTTTTTCCTGTGAGTGGCCCAGCTGGGAGCTGCTCCCGGTCTGTTGCTGCACAAAATGCCCAAGGCTGGTGGTTTAACAAGGAGAACAGCCCCATTTGGCTCAGGGTTTCGGAGACTGAAGTGTAAGCTTAGACACTCCCATAACGAACGCGCAGCCGGGGTCCCAGGTGGGAGTGTGTGACACGTGGCGGGGGGAGGCCCCCAGTGAGGACACAGGAGAGCAGGTGGAGACAGCTGAACTCACTGTGTAATAGCAGCCAGGTCTTGCGGTGGCCAGTCCAGTCCCTGGAGGCCTAGCCCCACCCCAATCCCAGGTGGAGCCCCTGGCCGTCTCCCACCACCACCACCTCTCACTCAGTGCTGCCTCACTGGGGGCCAGGCCTCCAGCACACGCCCTTTGGGGGACACCACACCCTAACCACAGCACTGTCTGAAGGGAAGCCGGTGGGCTGGGGTGGGGTGGTCTTTGCACAGCGTTGCACTGGGGCCCCCGGTAGCACCCCGTAACCCATTCCAGCGGCTCTGACCTGGGCCCCCTTCCAAACGCATCCACTGAGAGATGACACACAAAGCCTCCCTCATGCTCAGCCGGTCAGATGTGAGCTGGAGACAGTGGGGCTCCTGGCCGCAGGGGTGAAGTGTCTCAGCCGTGATGACGGACAGCTCGAGTTTACAGGCTTGGAGGCTTGGGGTTACCTGTCGAGGTGCATCTCAGATCCAGCTCGAACTCCCTGACCCAGGATGGGCCCTTTCATGCACACAGCAACCCTCAGCCCCGAGTGGGGCCCCTGAGCTGCAGCCCTGCCATGCCCGTTAGGGGTGCCCTGTCTAGCAGCACCCCGAGTTGGGGTTCATACGCTCGGATCTTTGTCCAGCCCACATCCGATGGTCTCCCAGGAACGGGAGCTCCCGCTGTAGGGTCAATGTCACTGACAACAGAGGTAGCTGAATGTGTCAGGGGGGGAAAGGGTAGCACTTGTGGCAGGGGGCCTCCCCACACCTTACTGGGCACCCCCAAACCCGGGTCTGCCTGCCCACCGTGCAGAAAACCAATCCCCGACATCCAGGTGGTGGAAGTGGGCGTTTATTGCAGTGCACAGAGCCAGGAGCCGACAGCTCTCGCTTAATGCCCGGGCCCCTGGAGGAGCTGGGGCCAAGGCTCTTGTGGACTGAAGCTGGGGCCGGGAGGTGCGTGGTCAGCTTGTGTCCAGGTTCTGGTTGGGCGGTGGAGCTCGTGACCTTCCTTGGATTGGTCAGCAACGCCGTGCTCTTTAGGGGACTTACGATGGCCAGGTGGGCTGCGGTCGGCCTGGGGGATTACCTGGGGGGTCCTTACCTGCTGCCCCAGGCCTGGACCTCCCCTGCCTGGCCCTGGAATCCCTAAACAGGGCCCTCAGACACGCTCCCTTCTCGGCCCTTCCCCGGGACCTCGTCGCAGAGGAAGTAGCACCGCCTCTATCAGTGAATCCCATCTGATAAAGGACAGGCAGGGCACCTGGGACGCAGGGAGACGGCCGGGGCGGGCCTGCCCCTCAGTGCAGTGCTTTGTTCTCACAGCCCACGCAGTCCACCACTCCTGGGCCTGCCCACGCAGTCCACCACTCCAGGGCCTGCCCACGCAGTCCACCACTCCCTGCCCTCCCACGCAGTCCACCACTCCCTGCCCTCCCACGCAGTCCACCACTCCAGGGCCTGCCCACGCAGTCCACCACTCCCCGCCCTGCCCACGCAGTCCACCACTCCAGGGCCTGCCCACGCAGTCCACCACTCCCCGCCCTGCTCACGCAGTCCACCACTCCCCAGCCCTGCCGCCCGCAGTCCACCACTCCCCGCCCTGCCCACGCAGTCCACCACTCCCCAGCCCTGCCCACGCAATCCACCACTCCCCAGCCCTGCCCACAGCTGTCTGCCACTCCCCGCCCTGCCCATGCTGTCCACCACTCCCCAGCCCTGCCCACGGCAGTCTGCCACTCCCCGCCCTGCTTGGTGACAGGAAGGGTGTCTCCACCCCTCCCCTGCTCTGTCGGCTGCAGGGAGCTGCAGGCAGTGGCATTTCCCACTGTTGTCTCCAAGTCTCGTGCTGGTCCCGGACGCCTGCCATCGGGGTCTCGGTTTGTCCAGCCTTCCAGTCCCTGCTGCCAACTTCCGGCTCCAGCAGCCACCCGTCAGCTCTATCGTCTGAGCACAGCCTGCGGCCCAGAGTGGGGGACGTTCTCCCAGAGCGCACAGAAGCTGCGGCGTGGGCGAGGCCGCCCTTCAGGGCCCCTGAGCAGCAGGTGTCAGAGAGCAGAGCCGAGGTGCACAGTCCAGCTGTTACATCAGGGCGACATAAGCCGTGTGAACCTGAGCGTCTGCGATAAAGCGAATTGGATAGCTAGGCTGAGACCATGCAGGGAGTCCACACACCCCTCCCAGCCTGTTTCCCTGTGCAGAACATGGGGAAAATGTTCCCTAGCACGAGGAGTTACTGTGGGATTATCTGAAAAACTCAAGCCCGGTGCTTCCCTGTGCCCTGCGGGGTAGCCACGCACTTCCTGTTGTCTTCCCGCTCGGCCTCCCTGCTGCTTGACTGTGTGTCCCTCTGCGGTGACCCCGTTCTACCTGCCGGCCTCACGCCTACACCCAGAGCTGCCCACAGTACCTCCGGCCATGCGAGAGGCAGCTCTGCCAGTGACCATCAGCTGGCACTGTGGCTGTCACCGTGGCTGCCCCGGCCACGTGAGGCCGTGGGCGTGTCCTGGTGGGTGATGGTGGCGATGGAGGGCTGGGTTTTGGCTGTGGTAGTGGAGGTCCAAGCCCAGGGCTGCATCTGGTGGTCTTGGTGGGGGCAGAGTCCTGTGCTGTGCAGACACAGGGCACGCGCACGTGTCTCGGCAAGTCACTCTCCTCCCTCTGTTCAAGCATGGGGACTGCGCCCTGACGACCTGCGCTCCCGAGACCCCACCTACCTCTAGGCACCACGGTGGGAGTGAGTTTCCACCCTGGCAGTACCTCCCCGTGGGGCTTAGATTCCAACCTGAGGGGCAAGCCATGTTCAGATCATAGCAAGGATAAGGCTCTCAGGAGCGGTGGCCCCCAGGAGGCCGGGGGCTGGGGGAGTGGGCAGAGCACTTGTCGCAAAGCCCCTGAGCCTTGGGTCAGACCAGTGGGAGGAGCCCACTGGCACAGGGCGGGGACGGGGGTGGGCCTCAGGTGGACAGGGCACGGGGGACAGGAGGGTGGAGGACAGCCTGGGTGGGCAGGTGTGGGGAGCTTGGGTGGTGGAGGGAGCTGGCCTAGGAGCCTGGGAGAAAATACAAAAGAAGCCACAAGGTGGTGCCCAGCACAAAAGAATTCCAGCAGCAGTCACACACAGCCCAAGCGCGGTGACAGACAGCGCCTAGCATGTCCTGGGCATCCGTGGTTTCTCCTTTCCTGGCGTTTCTACGTGGGTTCCGACCACCTCCTCCCACAGTCGAGTTCAGCACAGCCGGGGCAGCCGGGAGCTCGGCTGACAGTAGGTTGGCATTGGCACGGTGATCTGGCGACACCAGCGACCTCACAGAGAAACCAGCCCTGCCACACAAGATGGTCTGGATCGAGCCCCATCCCCGTGACCCCCAGGGTGTGGAGAGAGCGGTGGGTGCCTGAGGGCCCGAGCCTGGGGTCCCGCCCCGGTCTGCAGATTCTGGGGCTGCCGAGGAGCTTGGTCCCACGCGAGCATCGTGCTAGTTCCACATGCGCACGTGGCTTTGTTTTTGTGAGCGACACCTCCGTGCCCTGAGACCCGGCAACACAGCAGCTGCTGAGAGCCGCATGCACGGGGCTCCCAGCCCAGCCCAGGGCACTGCCGTGAAGACCTGAGTGTGGCCCGGGAGGGGACCAGGGTGACGAGCGTGCAGCGGGAAGGAACCCAGACCTCTGAACTTGGAAGCCGGTGGGTTTTGTGTCCCTGTGGCAACTCACGTGAACAGCAACTGATCACAAACGTGCTCTCCTCGTACCCACCCCTCGGCGTGCCTCGGCCTCTCCCTGGCCCCGCCTGGCACCCCTTGTGGACGCAACCTGCCCGCCACCCCCCTCCCCGTCCCCCCCACCACAAGGCCACCTTTCCTGAGCTTAACTTCCAGAACCATCCACACCGAGCACCAGGATCCTAACCAGAGTGTGTGCTTGTTCCCGGGGTGCTGAGAACTTGGATCTTGAAATGAAGGCTTGGAAGGGCTTGTCCTGGAGACGGGAACCCGTGTTACGTGCATTTTGCGTATCTCGTCTACGCACCCAAATCACGTATGAACTCAACAGCAGACAGAACAGTGAGCCGGCTCCCAGCTCTGCAGACCCTGGGAACTCTGTGTGCTGGCTTGGGGGGCTGGTGTAGGGGGAGAGCGAGGGTGGCAGTGCCCTGGGATCCTCTGCTGGCCTGCAGCTGGTTCCGCACTCAGAGCTGGGAACGCTGGCCCGGGGCTGTGCCTGGGTCTGGGCTCGCTCAGCCTCTTTCCCCGCCGCCCCTGCACCGTCTGCTCCGTCCCCAAGGCCTGGGGTCTTGCCCGTTGCTGACAACTGTCTTCCTTGCAAACATGGCCTGCAGCTCTGGCCTCCAAACGCAGGATTTCTGCTTCATTACCACTTCATTTAGCATTCAGAGGCAGCTGTTCAGGTGATAATTTTTGCTTTTCTAATGGGCAAGTTAGCGAGCTCAGAAGGCGCAACAGCCTGCACAAAGCTTGTGAGTGCCTTGGCGAAACCGGAAGGGGCAACGCCTCTTCCGTGTCTCCAAGCAGGAGAGGCTACGCACTCAGCCAGGCCGCCCTGTGCGCCCCTCTGCGGAGTGGGGTCCCTGCGATCCACTTCCAAGTGCTAACCACACGAGGAAACGAGGGTCTAGGATTTGAACGTCGACTCAGATATCACCTGGGAAGACCCCAATGCGCTTCCCTCTAGATTCTCCCAAAGCCACCGAGGAAAAAGGCAGACAAGGACCCCCCAGACCCTGGGGGAATCGGCTGAAGGGAGGCACGTGGTGTAGGTGTGACCAAGCGCACGCGGTGGGACGCTCAGAGGCCCTTGACTTTACTTCACAACGTGTGCTGCCTGTGCAGGGTGGGCTCGCCTTGTTACTGTCCCCTGGGGCCGTGATGAGACCCCCGTGCCTGGGCTGCAGGAGAACGCGGCCACTCTCCCCCTCCGTTCCCCAGGTCCCCAGCGGTGTCTTCACTCCCAACGTCTGTGTGTAGGCCAGGGTGCTCAGTGCCAGACGTGACAAGGGGTGGGGGTGCACATCCCAGGACGGAGCCCCGGGGGCCACACGCAAGCTGAATGCCAGGACTGGAACCCTGGCAGGCGCAGGAGAGACAGGAGAGCAGGAATCGGGGTGCTCTCTCCTGGGCCCCCGAGAAGCAGGTGCAGAGACAAGATGGCACGTGCGAGAATTTCATCAGGGAAGATGCCGGGGAGGGCAGGTGGGGAGGAGGCCGGCTGGGCGGGAAGAGCCCCCGGTCGGTGACGGGGCCCAGCGTGACTGTGCACGTCCCAGGACATCCCCGTGGCTGAGTCCGAGGACACAGTGGCGCCCCCCAGTGGACCTCGATGTACATGTGCGAGAGTCGAGGAGCCTGAGCCAGAGCAATAGGCTGACAGCTCAGCCGTCCTGGCCACAGGCACGGAGAAAGAATTAAAATTGGCTTCACCTAATAATGAAACCCGCGGCCGTCAAGGCTTTATATGTGTATGTCTCAAATATATTGTATATGTGTATGTCTAACACGGATTATACAGGTCTGATGTGTGTGTATGTCTAGCATGTATTTTATATGTCTAACATTTTACAGATATCTAATACATATCTTATATGTCTAACACTTTCATATGCATATGAGCAAGTATGTCTAATGTAGTATAAATCTTCTATATGCTTAATAAATACATTATATATGTCAAATATTTATGATACATGTCTAATATGTATTCTATGCGTATATGTGTGATATATACTTTACATATCTAACACATTGTCTACCTAATAACTATCTTGTATATTTAATTTGCATTTTATAAGTATATGTCTCATATTTATTATATGTGTCTAATATAATTATCTGGCTAATATATATTATCTGGCTAATATTTCTCTTATTTATTTCTAATATATATTTTATATATGTATATTCTAATATATCTTATTAATCTAAAATATATTTACGCATACCTAATACATGTTTATATGCATATGTCTAGTAAAATTATGTGTGATGTATCATAGATGTCTGACACATTTTATATGTATATGTCTGATGTGTATTTTATATGCAAATGTCTAACATGTAGTGTGTATGTAGTGCATGTCTAACACATATTCCCCGTCACAGACTGCACGTTACATGTCTTACGCATCTCGTAGACGTCACACATGTCTAATGTATTTTATATGTACGTGTCTATATTTAATAAAAAGTCTGCTTCAAGCCCAAACAGTGGAGAGACGAGTTCACACCTAGGAATCAGCTTTGTCCGTTACATGGACAAGACTGAAACCCACCCAAAGGCGTAGAACAATGTTCTCAAGTGCGAACGCCAGGCTAGAGGCCGTGACTGACAAGCATAGTCAGGAGTTTTACACAGACTTCACCAGCCTTGTCCCTGCCCGAGAGGCTGAGGGCGCCTCTCAGGTTAACTTTTCCTTTCTGAATGAGCGGACGCCCGGCGGCACCTGCTCGGCTGAGCTGCCAGCCCTCGGCAGGGCAGCTGCTGATCTGGCTTCATCTCCGGTACCGCCGTGCCAGGGGCAGGTGCCTGCAGCCAGGCCTGGTGACCCCTTTGGCTGGCGAGTCCTGGGGCCCCTCCCGCCGCAGGCCTGGCGGGTTCTCCCGGGTTTGCTGCAAGGGTCTGCATTGGCCAGATGCACGTGGCGGCCCGGCTGCTGACTGTGGTGTCCTGGCCTCCGGCACCCTGGCCGCAGGGCCGGTTTCTCTGCAGGCCCAGCTTGGTGGGCGCCCTCCAGCAGGCGCCTTCTCTCTTCCGCCGGTTATCTGGAGTTCTAGAAATGGAATTATTCCGTCTGCGAGGGGCTGGCCCTGCTCTTCGATGGCTGTGGTGGAAAGCCATGGCTGGCGTGCTGATCAGCGGGGCTCGCTCTGGGCTCCAGGGGTCAGAATCCCCCCTCCCCGAGTCTGCTGCTTCGTGAGACGGAGATGTGTCGCGCCGTCAGAGGCCTGCTCTCTTGTGGACGGTCTTGTGGGCTTTACGTATTCCAGCCGCTGTGTTTCTGGAGCGGTGAAGGTGGACAGTGGCGGTGGGCTGGCTCCGTGAGGAGGCGTGGGAGACCCCGCTGGGAGACGCCAGCCGGATGTCACCGAATGCTCTTGGCTAAGACTGGGGGTACTGCGCTTACAGTCCTACTTCAGGGGCCAGAGCTACAGGTTATTAATGAATGCTCTCGGCTGCCCTCACTCTACCCATTACCACGAGCAAGCATTTAATTCGCAGGCAGACATGGATAACCACGCACGCACGTGCATCTGGAGTTGACACCGAGCCTGGGACTGCTTCCCACCCAGCCCTCACGATGCAGCCGAGCCTCGTCCCCAGGGGGCGTCCTCCCTCCCCCTCCTCCTCCTGGGTCCACACATCCCTTCCAGGGTTTTCCATAGCCATCGCTCCCGTTGGCCAACCAGCGTGGAGCTCCAACGAACTTGGAACTTGGAGCCCGTTGGCCACGCCTCCTGCTGCTCCCGGCCCGGTGCCTCCCTCTGCCCACAGCCCACTTTTCTTTATTTGCTGTTACTGCAGGGACTCTTCCCGCCACAGGAGCTAGCGAGGGAGACCACAGGTTGTCCCGGAGAACATGTAACCCTTCCGCGGCACAGCCCCACCGAGACTGCGTGCCCCACCCAACCTGCAGGTTCACTGGCTCTCGGCCTGTGCCTGGCTGCTCCGGGCAGCGACAGGGAAGAAGGCTGAGGTGGGCAGTGGTGTCTGCCACACAGACGCAGACCCTGTGTGCACAGCTGACTCCGTGTCCACAGAGCGCATCTGTGGACCCAACCAGTCAAGGTAGAAACATGTAACAGAACACATCTGTGGAGTACGTACAGGCTTTTTAAAAAACTATTTTATTTATTTATTTGAGAGGTAGAGTTACAGACACAGAGAAGGAGAGACAGAGAGAGGTCTTCCATCCTTGGGTTCATTCCCCAAATGTCCGAAACAGCCAGAGTTGGGCCAATCCGAAGCCAGGAGCCAGGAGCTTCTTCTGGGTCTCCCATGCGAGTGCAGGGGCCCAAGCACCGGGGCCACCTTCCACTGCTTTCCCAGACCACAGCAGGGAGCTGGACCAGAAGAGCAGCAGCGGGAACACGAACGGACACCATGTGGGATGCCAGCACTGCAGGCAGAGGCTCAGCCCACTATGCCACAGCGCCGGCCCCACGTATAGACTGATTTTCGCTGTACTTGTTCCCTACACAGTACACTACAGGGACTGTTTGCACAGGGGTCCCTAGTACTGGGTGTTATAAGTGACGTAGATTTAAAGGAGGCAGAGGCTGTGTGTCAGCATGTGCAAACACAACAGAAGGGACTTGAACAGCCAGGGATGTTGTCTGCGGGGAGTCCTGGGACCGACTTCCTGTGGCTGGCAAGGGACAACTGTAGCGATTCGGAGCAGTGCTGTCCAACAGAAATACACATAGACCACGTAATGACTGCATTGTCATATTGCATAGCCGTAGTCAAAGACGAAAACATCGAATGGTGAAAACAGATCGCTATGTTTTATCTAATCCAGCATATCCACAATGCTGCCATTTATCATGTAATCAATACAAACGTATTGATGAGATCTTTTATATCCTTCGTGCTGAGTCTCTGGAGTCTCTTATTTTACACTTAACGGGATACTTCAAGGCAGGTGCAAACTTCCCTGAAACACTTATTTGTCTTAAAGTCGCATGTAGCCTGCAGTTGACACTTAGGTTCGCATACCCAGCTGGTTGCAGATACTGCAAAGATATAGCGCCTGAAGAGAGCACGAGCGGCCGCGTTCGTTTAAAATGCACCGGAATGGAAGGCACACACCAAGCACTCGGCGGCCGGGTGGAGCAGCGGTCTTGGCACATCTGCGTAGTTTGTCCCCGAAGCCTGGGCAACGACAGCGCCACGCACAGAACAGCACTCGCGCGTGACACGAACGGGAGGAAGCTTTCCCGAATTCTTGCTTTGGGATTCTTCGGCCAAGAGGACTGTGGGTAGAGAGAAGCAGCATAATCTGCGGACCCCTCCCCCCGTTCTCTGTGCCAGGGCGTGGCCCCCACCCCGCCCACCATCCTGGGGGCTGTGGCTGTCCTACCTGGACATGGCTCCGTCCGTGGAAGCCCTCCTCCCTCCAGGCTGGGGGACTGCGGGCAGCAGTGGCCATTCTGTGGGCACTCGACGTGGCCTCCTGGCCGTGGAAGTTCATGGTCTGTGTTCCGTGAGATGAGGGCAGGCGAGAAAGCGCACAGTGACTCATCGCTGCGCTCTCACTCACACGTGAGAGGCTGGAGAGTAAGTCCACGGAATACACAGAGGGAGCGTGGGCGAGGAAGCAGCGATCCTGGTCCCTGTGCCAGGCTTCTCACCAGAGCCCTAACGACGCGCCCCGCAGCGCCTGTCACAGGGCCTGGGGCCCTCTGCACGGAGGTCTGGTTATGCGTGGTGGGGAGGGGTCTGGGCTTCAGCCGCTCTGTAATGAGGGAGGAGCACCCCTGCCGAGGTGGGAGAAGGGCTGAGTCGTTTCCAGTTCCCTCCAATGCTTCTGGAGTGTGTGTGTACATGTGTGCACACATATGCACACGAGTACGTATGTACATGTATGTACACGCATGTGTATATACATGTGCATGTATGTGTGTACATGTGTGTATGCGTGTGTGTGCATAAGTGTGCATGTGTATGTGAGTGTGTACATGTGTGTATGCGTGTGTGTATGTGTGTCCATGTGAGTGTATGTGTGTGCGTGTGTGTATGTGTGTGTGTTCAAGGAAGGGTCAGGCCCAATAAAGGCCCAACTGCTGGCAGAACTCTTAGGGACCTGACCCCCAGAGTTACTGACCACGGGGCCGTGAGGTCTGTGGGAAGCAGCATGGCAGGATAAGTTCATTTTGTTGCAATCTTTTTTGAAATCCAAGCATCGTTTTTCCCTAATGCACGTTTTCCTCGAACCTGTTGAAGACCCCTCCTAGCCCCACCCGATCTCCCCCAAGAACAGATGGCAGCACTCGCCACTGACCCAAGACCTAAGACCCCCGGGACCCCCGGGACCCCCGGGACCCCCGGGCCGATGGCGTTTGCTCCAGGCCCTTCCTGGCTGGTCTGTTTGTGCATCGATCAGGCTCAGTAACAGGAGGGCGGCGCAGTCTGTGCTGGTCCTCCTCCTCCTTCCAAACACTTGCCTTAGGGTGGCCTCGTGGGGCAGAGCCTGGTTAGGATGCCCACTGCCCACATCCGGGCGGCTCTGCTCCCAGCTCCCGCCTCCCGCAGTGTGCACGCGGGGAGGCAGGGTGATGCTCACGTGGCTGAGCCCTGCACCCCCACCGGATGCCTGCGCTGTTCCCAGATCCTGGCTTCAGCCCAGTCCAGCCCTGGCCACTGCAGACATTTGGGGGGTGAACCAGTGTATGGGAGGTTCTCTCCCATTTTCTCTCTCTCTTTCAAATAAATAATTTTTTAGAAAGTTGTGCTTTATTTTAACTCTGATTCAATTTGAGGCCAACCATATTTTTGTCTCTAATTGGTTTCAGACTTCAATCAGGGCCGTGACTCATTATCAGGAATTCTTGAGCGCAAAGCCACAGTCCCCTCCCCCAGGCCTGGTCTCCTCTGCTCTGCCAGCATCTGTGGGAATCCCTTTGCCCTTGATCTCCCTCAAGGGTTTGGAAGACGTTGATGTGTTAACTCCTTAGCTCCTGCCCTCTCCTATAATTTTCAATTTTTTTTTCTGGCCCTGAACCTTCAGTCTGCAGAATTCCACCCTCTGGGCTCAGGGCAGCGCTGAGCCCCTCTTGGCCTCCAGGGCGCTTCGTGCCAGTCTAGTTTCCTGACGCTCCGACCAACTCGGCATCTGTCTTTGACCTGGGAACCTGCTCCAAGCCCCGCCCCACGCCCTTCCCTGTTCTGCTGGTGGTCATGGGAACTCGGTCCCCAGCTCCCCGGCCCTCCAGATCCCGCAGGAGTGGTTGAGCTGGGGAGCAGGAGGGCGGGACGAGCCAGACCTCTCCTCTCACTTGCTCCAGTGAGGCCCCAGCTCCGGCCTGCCGTGCCTGACTGTCCCCCCAGGTGGCCTGGATCCGCAGCAGCCATCAGACTGTCCATTGTCCCTCCCAGTCCTGTGGACGGCAGCAACTGACCCCGGCTGCCAATCTTCCCCTCGTCTGCGTCCCTGTCGAGGCACTCGCCTGTCCCAGCACCTGCCGAAGGAATGCCTTGCTCTGTGTGTGTCTGTTGGACTTTCTCTCCCCGATAGAGCTGCACTGGACACACCCGCGCTGTGCCCCTCCTCCCCTCACTGTACCCCTGACATGGTCTTGCCTTATCTCTTCTCTTTCCTCCTCCACTTTCTCAGCCCGTAGAGATGCATCTGCTGTAGACCACAGTGTAAGTCATCATCGCCAATATTGAACCGGCCAACTCACTTCCCTGCAGACCCCCAGGCAGGTCCGGGGCTGTCTGGACACTGGCAGCCTCGTGGCATCATCAGGAAGCACCGTCGTGGTTTTTGAGGGGAACAGGCTGGAACGAGAGCCAAGCCCCCGACCCTGTTTCCACCCTGCAGTGGACACTGCTTGTGCGGCAGAGAACGAAGGACGAGAGGCCTCACTGTGGGGCCTTGCAGGAGCAGAGCAGAACTTTGCCACTTGGGTTTCTGTCTGCAGCTTGGGGGTCCCCAGTTCATGATCGCAGAAGGAAATCACCTTTCGACATGACATCAGTGTCACCGGGGGGCCCTCAAGGTTGAGTTTCTTCAAGTTCATTGCATCGGCGTGTGCGTCGAGGGGGCTGTGTGTGCCAGGGGGGACCCCGTGGCTTCCGGCCTGGTCTCTCCGCCCTGTGGCCTCTGTCCTCTCGAGCTTCCCGAGGCCAGGACTCCCCAGGACCCGCTGAGAAGAGACAGCACAGCTTCCGCCAAGTGCTGCCCCCACCGTGGAATGCCTTTGTCCTTGTTTTCCCAAGCATAGCAGAGACCGGGCTGTGACTCTAAGTGAGGACGTTGCGGGGCAGTGGGAGAGAAGAGTACCCAAGAAACCCTGGGAGCCTCCACACGTGAGCCCAGGGCCCCCACCTGGAAGGCCTCCCCCGTCTGGCGCCTCGTCCGACTCCGCCTGGCAGAGGGCGGGTGTGCACACCACAGAGTTTGTGAAACAGCTCTGCCTGGAGTCCGAACGAGCAGGCAGAAGTTCCCACTAAGAAGACGACGCAGTGTCTTCTCCTTGGCCCCAGCTTGGCCTCCTCCTGTGACTCTGGCAGTGGGACTCTGGGACCACGCGCTCGTCAAGGGAGGCACCACGCTTGCCCACAGGTGCTCTGTGGGTCTGCTTTGCCCATCAACATGATCATGCAGCAGCCCTAACATCAAGTCATGCATTGGGGGTCAGTTCGTTAACGTTAGATAATTACATGATGACAATCAAGTGGCTCAGATCCTTTCATGTGGTCCCGGGAACGGAGCTGAAAATCCTCCTAAGTGTTTGAAGACCCTTCTTCCTGCTATCCACAGACAAGAAAAATGTGCACACACACAGACACGCAATGTACATGCGTGCACACACGATGTACATACAGGAGCAACATAGTGCTTACACATGCATGCGTGTGTCCTCCAGTGCAATGTCCAGGCATGCACACATGGCTACACACAAGTACATGTACACACCTGCACACATACTCACCCATCTCTGTGTAAGGACAGAAGTGAGTGATAATTACACATGCGGGTCAGTCTTCACAAGCAGCTGCCAGCTCACACGCCCGTCCTGCAGACGCAGAACTCTGCCTGCATATTTACAAACTTCTCCAGTAATCGCCCAGAACAATCTACTCCTCGCAGTTCCATCATCCAGGAGAGCTCCTTGGAAGAAGGTCGTCTTGTTCCCTCCATGAGCTGTTTATGAGAAGGTGAGCAGGGTGGTGAGTCCCATAGGCCTGTCACGTGTCCACTTTTCTCAGAGTTGACTGCTCGCCTACACGCTAGACATTTTACATCATGAAATAATTTGAAGACGTGAAAACAGTTCCTGATTGTTCACTCAACCATCAACTCTTCATAATGCAAACATCCTAACATTTTCACGTTTGCTACATATTTCTTATATCCATTTCTTTCTTTTACAAATGAGAATACATTTCTCTTTTTCAAAGGTATTTAATTTTATTTGAAATGGGGGTTGGGAGAGAGAGAGAGGGAGGGAGAGAAAGAGGGAGAGAGAGAGAGAGAGAGAGAGAGAGAGAGAGAGAGAGAAACCTTCCATCTGTTGATTCACTCCTCAAATGTCCCCAACAGCTAAGGCTGAACCAGGCCACAGCCAGGAGCTGGGAAGTTCAATGGGGTCCCCCACAGGGCTGGCAGGGACGTAGGCGCTTGAGGCATCAGTTGCTGCCTCCAGGGTGTGCTTATCAGGAAGCTGATCTGGAGCAGAGGAGCCAGGACTCTGACCAGGCATGCTGATACGGGGCACATGCTGATACGGGGCGCATGCTGATACGGGGCGCACGCTGATACGGGGCACACGCTGATATGGGGTGCACGCTGATACGGGGCACACGCATCCCAAGCAGTAACTTGACCGCTGTGCTAAATGCCTGCCCCACTTGCACTTCAAATGAGGCATGACAAATGAAGTTCAAGCCCTTTCCCACCACTCCCTGGGCTTCCACCTTAGGTAGATAAGGGCGACGGCAGATTCTGATAAGAAACAATGCAAGTGGGAAGACATTGGAGCAAAATCTTGAAAGCACTGAAAGAGATCATTGTTAATGCAGAATCCTGATGCAGTGGAGCTGCTCAAAAATGAGGTGAGGGGTGGGCACTGCACTCAGCAGGGAAGTCGCTACCTGGGTCCATACAGGAGTCCCTGGGTTCAAGTCCTGGCTCTGCTTCCCGTCCAGCTTCCTGCTAATGCACACTCTGGGTAGCAGGAGGCTCGAGGTTTGGATCCCTGCACCCACATGGGTGTCCTGGACTGAGTTCCAGACTCCTGGCTTCAACCCGGCCCAGCCCTGGATGTTGTGTGCGTTTAGGGAATAAATCAGTGAAGGGAAGATCTCTCTCACTCATCTAAGGTAGATCAATTACTCCCCTAGTGAACACATCACGATTTGCTTACCCGGTTCTCTGCTGATGGGCACTCACGTGGCTTTTCTTTGCTTTCATGAGCATCAAGCACGTGGTCCCCTTGGGCCACGTGAGAGCTTTTCTAGAATTGGTATTCAAAGGGAGGATTGTTGGACCGCAAGGGAAGTGCACGTCCAGCTTCACTGATTTCAGCAAGGCAGCCTCCAGCGTGCCTGGAGGAGCACCTGTCAGCAGTGGTGTTTTGCTAACAGGCCTGTTTCAGGATGTTCTATTCGGTCACACTGGTTTGTTTGTTTGTCTTGCTGGTGACATCAAGCTGTTTAAATTCAACAGCTTCACAATACATTTTAATATCTATTTCTAGACCCTCTGGGTTCGTTTACCAGAGCAGCCATAATGAATCCTATTGTGGAGGACTATCACAAATAATAGAAGTTTTTTAAAAGATTTATTTTATTTATTTGAAAGGCAGAATTACAAAGAGAGGTAGAGCCAGAGAGAGAGAGAGAGAGAGAGAGAGAGAGAGAGAAAGGTCTTCCATCCGCTGGTTCACTCCCCAGATGACTGCAATGGCCGGAGCTGTGCTGATCTGAGGCCAGGAGCCAGGAACTTCTTCCAGGTCTCCCACATAGGTGCAGGGGCCCAAGGACTTGGGCCATCTTCTACTGCTTTCCCAGGCCATCGCAGAGAGCTGGATCGGAAGAGGAGCAGCCAGGACTTGAATTGGCGCCCATATGAGATGCTGGCGCTGCAGGCTGGGGCTTTAATCCACTGTGCCACATTGTTTTTAAACAACAAAAATCGATTTTCTTGAGCTCTGAAGGTTGAGATCCCAAGGCCAAGGTGTCAGCAGGGCTGGTTTCTCGGGGGGGGGGGGGCTGTGAAGGACGCCTCTGTCCCTGGCCTCTCCCATTGCTTGTCCATGTTCACTTTCTCCTTCTGTCTCCACAGTGACTTCCCTCTCTGAGTGACGGTTTCTGCATTCCTCTTGTTATAAAGTCCTTTTACGTTGGCTTAGGGCCCGTCAATAACCTCAGTTTCATCTAATGACATCTCTAAAGGCCTTAACTCCAAACACAGTGGCACTCTGAGGCCCTAGAACATAGGAACTGATGAATGATACAGTTCCGTTCACCGTAGTGTCATAGTTTTTAAAATCAAAACTCAACTTTAGAATCAGCTTCCCAGGTTTCCCAAAGGAAAGCTCACCAGACGCTCAGTTAGAGTCGTGCAGGGTCGGTGTTGGAAGAGAGGACTCATTTGCGACACTCCGATTCTGTTATGCCCTGAGTGATGGTCAGATTCTACCCCTGCTGGCCATGCATCCATTTCTTCCCCCGTCCTGCCCCTACGGAGCTGCCAAGAGCGCTCCTCCCCACCCGGGGGTCCTCACAGCCCCTTCGGAGACCTTGCACGTGAGCGCTGGCACCAGGCCAGTTTTCAGTCTGTTTTTCGTGACTCGCTACCCCACACTCTCTCTTCAGCTGCAGCAGGATCCTTGAGGCTTCCCCGCGTCCCGTGCGACGCCACTCCTCTGTGCTGTCCCAAGCTTCTCTCTGCCCCCTCCTGCTCGTCACCTGATAAAACGTGGGGTGCACGGAAGGGACAGCCTGGAGGACTCCTTCTCGGGGGCCCCCTCAGTCCAGCCCGGCGCTCGGCCCCCAGACTGGCTCAGGCGATGGCCTCTGGGTCCTTGCAGCCATGTCACCGCAGCGCCTCCACGGCGCAGAGTCTCAGCAGGCTGGGCCTTAGGGGCTGGTTTGTGACTTGTTCTAACTGGATATGGTCAGCTTGTAGCACAGTGCCGGGCGTGCGGGGAGTGATCGTGAGTAGTGACGCAATCGTGGGTAAAAGACAGCGGAACGAGAGTGCGTTAGTTCTTCATGGGCAATGTTTCCTGCATGGGTGCCGCCCTCAGGACTGGAGGAAGTGGGGACGTGAGTGAGGACTCGGGAAACTTCGGGGTAGACCAGATGAGAGCCGAAGACCCCTCAAAGCCCGCCTCACAAAGAAAGCGTCTTTTGGACCGTCTGTGTCTCCTTTCCCGTCTCTCGTGTTTGGGTAGTCTTGGACGAACACCTTCATGCCTGTCGGTTTTCCCACCGCCTGGCTTCAGCCTGACCCTGTTGCTGTCATAGCTCCCTGGACACTCAGGAGTCCCCTTCCTGGTTGCAGCCACATTAGGCAGCGTCACCCCTGAGGCTGCAAACAAGCCACGTGGACGAGGCCGCGGGCAGCCCCGTGAGGGCGCCGTCCCGACGCAGAGC
This sequence comes from Sylvilagus bachmani, assembly GCA_015711505.1. Classification (NCBI taxonomy): domain Eukaryota; kingdom Metazoa; phylum Chordata; class Mammalia; order Lagomorpha; family Leporidae; genus Sylvilagus; species Sylvilagus bachmani. The sequence continues at coordinate 161,934,038 of CM027399.1, read as the reverse complement.
CCCTCCGAGCATTTCCTTGCTGTTGCAATTCTCGGGCGAGGGAGGCCACTCTCCCTCCTGTCCGGGGACTGACTACACTTAACAAGACAGTGCCCATGCCCAGGCCTGTTCTCTGAAACCGCCAGCCACTGAGGGTTCTAAACACCCTGAGGGCCATGCGGCAAAGGTGACCCTCCAAACGCGCTTCAAGTCCCTGACTTTGGATGGCTTTCATCTCCTCAAAGGCAACTTGCAGCGTTGCACGGAGCTGTGAGGGCTGCTCAGAGCGGGGGCCGAGAGCCAGGGCCAGCTGCTTGCGGGGGCTCCTTGCGTGGCCCCACCCGAGCCGCAGCCCTGCTCCCCCTCCTGCTGGATAGATTCGGATGGGTTCGTGAACGCCTACGACACGCTCTGGTGTGAACCGAATGTCGTGGGCGCTCTTGTCTTGGGTTCTGCCTTGTGGGGTGCTGGACCCTGGAGATTCTGCACTGTTGGTTTTGGGGAAAGAGTGACATTGAGTCATCTGCACGGGTCGACCTCCTTTCTCCTTGCTTTGGCGGGGGGGGGGGGTCACCGGACTCAAGGAGATTCTTCCAGGAGGGTGTAGAACATTCTAGAAGATTGCCGTGTGTCACATCTGCAGTGCACACCTCTGCTTTTGGCTCCCCGGCTCTTTTGGTGACAATCTCCTTACTTCCCTTTGGGGGAAGCTCTTTGCCTAGCCCCTGCTCTCTGTGGGAGTCAAAGTCAGTCACTCCCTTCACAGATCCCCTCGGTCGTCCTTGAAATGCTGCCCTTGGGGCTCCTGAAAGCAAACGCCACTTGCTCCAGAGAACTTCTCCTTACTCCTCTGTGCGGTGAGGACTTGGCCACTGTTCGTGGTTTTCGCAAATCCACGCAAGTGTTCTAGGAGGGCAGCACCCAGTCGTTGACTCCTTGGGATCAGCATCAGTGACACACCCGTTCTCTGGCATCTGAGACGATGCTTCACTTCCCATAAGAAAAATCACCAGAAAAAATTGGCCCTGCTTTTTCTGGACAAAACTCTGAATGTGATCATTTTCTGTGGAACTTTGGAAGGCAGCAGACTGGAGAGAAGCCGGAGGAAGCAAAGCGCCATTTGACCTCATTCTTAGGAGTCACCCCAGTGGTTATGCAAATCAGACGCTGCTTCCATCAGGGCTGTGAGTGTTGGATTCCCACGCGTGTCGGGACTTCAGTCGACGTTCTTCAGAACGCCGTCCTGTGTGCTTCTAAGGAGTCCCTTTCCACCGAGCAGCGGGCAACTTGCCAACGTGACTATTTCCAGCTCATCAGCCTCTGCCTGCTGCCAGGCGTCCGATACGTCTGCATCCTGTTGAAGTCAGAGCTGGTGTGTGTGGTATGAAGTGGGCAGAGGCCCCTCCGGAAGCTCGAGAGAGAGGACAGGTGGGCCACCCAACATCGGGTCTCAAGGTTAGTCCGGCAATTGAACCAGTGAGTGAGGGAGACCTGCAGTGGTTTCCATCACGGGCCAGGTCTTCCTGGACTCCTCCGGTCTCGCTGTACCTGTGCTCTTTATACAAGTCCTGAAAATTACGTGCGTTTCCTTTCTCACCTTCTTAACAGCATCATCCAAACAATGAACACTGAAAAAAAATGCTAAGAAAACTGTCCAGGCACAATATTGTCAAATTCCTCTGGGAAGATAGAATGAGCCCCAAATCTCACTTTGCTCGTATCTTTTAAAAAGCAGGTGCCTGGTGTTGAGTTTTGGATTTTTTTTCCTGTAGGAGTCGGTTGCCTTTCATCTTTTCCTAAAGGCACTAAACACGGCGTAGGAAAAGGAAAACGTGCAGTCGCACGACGTCTCATCTCAGACGCTTGCGTGACGCTGTTGCAAAGGAAACGCCAGGCTCTGCCGTGCCCAGCGAGGCCGCTTCCTGCCCAGCCTCCACGTCCTGGGTTGTGTCACTCCTGTCTTTTCCAAGGAAGGGACACCCGCTCTCTCCCTCCCTGCCATTCAAGTCGCTTTTCTTCGACATCAAAGGCTCCTCTGTGACTTCCTTCCTCGGCTGTGCCTGACAAAGACTGTGGACTTGGCCGCGGCGAGATCTGAAGTCATCACACATCATCCGTGCTCCGGTGGTCGTGTGCAGAGAACTGCTGGCAAGCCCGGCGCTTCCTGGACTCCTGTGAAAGGGAGGGACATTAGAGACCGAACGACGGACGTCACAGCGATTAGAGTATCCGATCATAACCCAATGTTTATCTTTGCTTGATTCCAGCAGCAAAAGGAGCATCCAGGTGACGCTTTGAAGTGCAACTAAATCATCGACATGTCACGCTACAGGAAATATCTATAATCCCCACGATGCTGTTGCGCGAGCCACCCCACAGCCTCAGCAGGCCCCAGGGAGCTGGACGCACACAGCGTGCGTTCCTTTGGGATACCTCCATGGGCCCCGCCTCCCCCTCCAGCAGTGGCTGGAGCACTGAGGTTTTTGTGAACATGGGCCAGGCATCGCAGTACGACCCAGCACACTGGGCACAGTGAAGTGATGTCATCTGTAGGCGCGCCCTGTCCAGGATCCAGGCACAGTCACATCCGGGTCTCGCACAGACACAGCCATCGAAAGAAGCAACCCCGCTGCTTGGGACAACACAGTCGCCTCTCAGTGTCGTCAGGGGCGTGGCTGCAGGACCCCTGCAGATACCAGAATCCACTGATGGTCCAGTTGCTTCTGTAAAATGACGCAGCATGCGCCCATGACCCACACCATCATCTCCAGACGACCTACAGTGTAGACGGTGTGTCGAGAGTCGCCTTGTTCTGTTTGGGGACTAACGACAGGTCAGTGTCTGAACGTATCCAGTTGAGATGCCACTTCTTCCCCTGGATATTCTCTCTGGGGTTGGAAGCTGCGCTGTGAAGGGTTGATTGTATGCAGAGGGGCGCGATGAGCAGGCAGCCTCGAAAGGCGACATTCACGCCCTGGATTGCGGGGTGGGACTCCTCAGAGCCCTGGGAGACCCTCTGCCAAGCCGGGGGTCCAAGCCTGGGCAGGCCGCCTCTTGCTCCATCTCCGTCCCCAGCACCGTCTTGATGTGGGCGATGGGCTCTCCCAAGAGCCTTGGACACGTGACCTCACTTGTGTGTAACCCAGGGTGGGATGTGGTGCTGTGTCCCCCAGATTGGATTTCAACCATCAGTCCCCAGAGTCAACATTTTGTACTTCAACAAGTTCGTGGAAAATGGAATTAGGAGAAAAGTTGATTTTGTTGCAAACACTCTTTGGAGTCCATGCACAGCTTAAAGACCCCTGGTATCTGTAGTTTTGAAGTTGGTTGTTTAATGTCCCTTTTCCCCAGGAGCTGGGGAGCTTCACACAGGCAGGAGTTGGTCTGCATTAAAATTAGCATCTGAGGCTGGGTAGGGCTCTGCAGTTCTTTAGCTGGAAAATTAGAAATAAGGCCGCTGACAGCACTAAACTGCCCTGCCAATGCCTGTGTGTGCATACGGAGATGTAGGGAACACGCAGCATAGAGAGGACACATGCAGATGGTGTAAGAGGGGCTGTGGCTGGGAGCTAAGAGGCGAGCTCAGCACCCCAGGAGAGAGGTGCTCAGTCAGTCTCTGAAAGCGAGGGAGTGTCAGCACCCACGCAGCACACGCATTGGGAGAGTCCAGGTGTGTGCGTGGGGAAACTGAGGCTTACCGAAGGCAGATTCTGTGTTCAGGAGTGGAGCTGGCAGTGATCCAGGGCTCAGGGCTGTGGGGTTCCCAGTACAGGGTCCCACACGCCCTGCCTGCAGCGCCCTCCCTCCTGGGACACGTCCTGGCTTCCCCGTGGGTCTGGAGCCACCGTCGCTGTGTGCAGAGCTCAGCCCCAGGAAGGTCACAAAGGTCGGCGTTTCTCAGGGGCTCCATCTCCACGGGTGAGTCGAGAGGATTTCGCCTGGCAGGTGGAAGAAGACTTTCCACGTTTCAGTTGTGCAGCGCGGTTATTTTAACGTGGTTTGGCATTAAACGAGTTCACATTTTCATGGATATTGTTGCCTGGGGTGGGGAACAACTACATAACTGTTCAAACGAGCCTATCTGAAGAAGATCCCGAGTGACAGAGGAGACACAGGGACACAGGACAGGTGAACTCGCAAAGTGTAGAGGCGGCATGGGAATTCCACCCTGGGTGGAGAACATTCTCTCTGACCTGCGTCTCTCCTTGTCAAAGTTCTGTCTCACCTCCTCCTTCAGACCCTGAATGTCTCCTGATGGCAAAGGAGGGGCAGCCCTCCGTGAGCATAGGGCTCTGTCCACCTGTCTGTCAGCAGCAAGGCTCTGTCCCAGCGGGAGGTCCCACACTTGCCAGGAGACGTAGCTTCCAGGGCTTGCATTGGCAAACATGGCGAACGCAGAGCGCCTCCCCACTGCCGATCCTTGTTCCCTGCTGAAGACGTCCTGCTGCCCTGGTGGGGGGGGGGGTGGCGAAAGGAAACCCCCCTCCCAACCAGAGGCAGGGAAGGGCTCCTGTCGCCGCCTGCAGAAGTGAGAGCCAGGCCCGGCAAAGGACGCAGTGAGCCGGTGCTTTAAGATCGAGCGACTGTTCTATGCCTCTCTGAGCACTTTCCCCCAGGTGTGCGCACATCCGGCATCTCTGTGCTCAGAAACTGGCGCTTGACTGAGAACAAGTGGGTGGTTCTTCCGCTTCTCTCCCACGGAAGCACACATTTACGAGTGTTCACAGCCCTTACTGGTTAGAAAGCCGAGCTGGCTTCATGCTGGGATACCCCAAGTACCCGTCTTTGGACTAAAATAAAGATATACGAGGGACAAGCATTGTGCCCTAACGGATAATTCTGTGGCCTGCGATTCCAGAATCCCAGATGGCTGCTGGTTCAAGTCCTGGCTCCTCCACTTCCGATCCAGCTCCCTGCTAATGGCCCAAGAAACGCGCCAGATGGCCCAAGTGTTTGGGCCCCTGCCACCTGTGTGGGAGACCCGGATGAAGCTCCTGGCCCAGCACTGGCTGTTGTGGCCATCTGGGGAGTGAACCAGTGGACAGAATGTCTCTCCTTCTCCCCCTCTGTAACTTATAAATAAATAAATAATCTTTAAAACATATGAAATTATTTCTTACACATTAGCTACATTTTCGAGAAATGTTTACTGACTTTTTACTGGGTTGGATAGTGTTCCCACAAACTTCACGTCCACGTGGAACCTGCCACTATGAATGCCACAAAACTCACGTGGAAGCTGAAGCCCCGATGCAACAGTCTAAGGAGCGTGACCTTTGGAAGGCGGTAGGGTCGTGAGGGCGGAGCCTCTTGGGGTAGGACCAGGCATCCTCAGGAAAGGGCTTGGTGGGGAGATGTGGCCCCTTTTCGGCCGCGGGTCCCATCCACCCTGTGAGGCCATACAGATGGCACTGTCTGTGGGGAACAAGTCCTCACCATACACCGAGCCCCCAGCACCTTGACCTTGACCTCCCAGCCCCCACAGCTGTAGGGAACACATCTCTGTTCTTCATGGAGGAGCCAGTTCCCAGCGTTCTGTCAGGCAGCCCAGAGAGATTGAGATGTGACCTGCTTGGGAGTAGAGTCTCTGCAGGTGGAATTGAACCAAGAGGAGGTTACATGGAGGAAGGTGCGCCCGAGTCCAGGACGCCCGGTGTTCTCCTGAGAAGAGGGAAATTGGGCACAGACACGGGGAAGCCACTGCGTGGAAACAGAGCCAGGGTGGAGAGACGCACCCACAGACTAACGATACCAAAATAATAGACCTGAAAAATTAACCTTACGGGAACCCCACAACCATCTGCGAGCCCTCCGTATCACGCTCGCTCGCTTGCTCCCGTCTTGATGCTGGTTCCTTTGAATGAGCGTGGGCCTTTCTGGGATCATGTGGAAGACGACTTTTCCCAAGGTGGTCTCCAGGCCCGCATCTGCTGGCGTCCAGTGGTCTCTAAGGTGTCCGAGCTCACGGTGCCAGCGTCCGTCCCTGGTTTCCATCGTCTCAGGCTGAACTCCCTGGCCAGCTCCCAGCCGCCATCGCCTGTACGACATTTTCACAGGCTAGGACCGAACTTTTTTTCTTTTTTTTTTTTTGACAGGCAGAGTGGACAGTGAGAGAGAGACAGAGAGAAAGGTCTTTCTTCCGTTGGTTCACCTCACAATGGCTGCTGTGGCTGGTGCACTGCGCTGATCCGAAGCCAGGAGCCAGGTGCTTCTCCTGGTCTCCCATGGGGTGCAGGGCCCAAGCACTTGGGCCATCCTCCACTGCACTCCTGGGCCACAGCAGAGAGCTGGCCTGGAAGAGGGGCAACCGGGACAGAATCCGGCGCCCTGACCGGGACTAGAACCCGGAGTGCTGGAGCCGCAGGCGGAGGATTAGCCTAGTGAGCCGTGGCGCCGGCCAAGGACTGAACTTTCTTATGTACTGAATGGCTGAAGACTTTGGGCAGAAATGAAAAGACTCAGTGTTGCGACGTGAGGTTTTCTTTAACTGTGTTGGATTAACAAGAGCACAGCCACGCTTCATAGTAAAGTCATCTCCTTGCACCTGCGGGAGCCACATGACGTCATTCTTTACTTAGACAACAAAGATGTGCGAGGTGGGTGACCAAGACACCCCTCCCCCCCAGTGTGGCAGAGACGAGAAGACAAGCCCCAGTATGAGCCCAGGGCCTTCCCCTCGCAGGCACACGTCTGCGGCTCCCAGCTGCGCCGACTTCATGCCGAGCCAATTGCACAGTCTGTTAGCAGGAAATGTAGCAGGAGATGGACCGTGAGTAAGTTTTCATTAAATGACATATTTTTATTTTTCATTATTGCACTTTGGAATACAATTTTAGCATGATTGGCCTGTCAACATAACAGATTGGCAGTTAAAACATAACTGGGAGAACATGTAAAAAAATCAAAAGGGTAAATTATGACAATGACAATCCCGGGAATGCAAACGACAGTCCATCAAACTCAGCGGTAAAACTCATTCCAGGCAGTGAGGACGCACATAAAGCAGCACCACGTTTTCCCCGCTATTAGACTCAGAACTAGCATTTCCGTTTTAGCCAAACAATGCGATCTGTCATATCTAATGAGCAGCGTTGGCTTGAATTGCATTAGCTCTTCAGACTTCCCTTGTATTTCCTCTGGAAATGCACATGGCCGGTGCATCAGGGGCTTTGTGGTGGGTTTTATGTTTGTACGTATTTGAGTAACACTACGACGA
>CM027399.1:161907338-161926743 GCA_015711505.1 Sylvilagus bachmani | reverse complement strand
GTGTGTCCACCGCAGGAGACGTGTGTCCACCACAGGAGACATGAGTCCACCGCAGGAGACGTGTGTCCACCGCAGGAGACGTGTGTCCACCACAGGAGACGTGAGTCCACTGCAGGAGACGTGAGTCCACCGCAGAGATGTGTGTCCACCGCAGGAGACGTGTGTCCACCACAGGAGATGTGAGTCCACCGCAGAGATGTGTGTCCACCGCAGGAGACATGTGTCCACCGTAGAGACGTGAGTCCACCGCAGGAGACATGAGTCTACCGCAGGAGACGTGTGTCCACCACAGGAGACGTGAGTCCACCGCAGGAGACGTGTGTCCACCGCAGGAGACGTGTGTCCACCGCAGGAGACATGTGTCCACTGTAGAGACGTGAGTCCACCACAGGAGACATGTGTCCACCGCAGGAGACATGAGTCCACCGCAGGAGACGTGAGTCTACCGCAGGAGACGTGTGTCCACTGCAGAGACGTGAGTCCACCACAGGAGACGTGTGTCCACTGCAGAAGTAATTGTTGTGCAGAGAGGGGAGGGGAGAAAGTGCAATGACTTGGGTTCCACCACCCCCGGTCTCACCCCTCTCCTCCTATGGACTTTCTCTAGCTATTTAATTTAGTAAAACAAAAATGATGGGAACCGTAAACCTTCACTATCGGCTTTTTCCACTTAGTCAGTGTCCCGACCATCAGGGCATGGGGAAAGCAGATTTTCTGCCTCAGAGACACAGCAGAGAACAGCACAGTGACACCAAGCACCAGATTCCTGCAGCAGACTGGGGACAGATCACGCACGGGGCAGAGGCGTGTGGGAGGTGACAGGGAGCAGCCTCTCCCAGCTTTCCTTGTGTCTGACCAGTAGGGGACGGAGGAGGGGGAGTGGAACTCCACGTGCTGGGGTCCCCCACACCCGCATGGGACAGGAAGGGGTGCTGCCTGCACACTGGGGGCCAGACAGTGGGCGTCCATGGGAAGCTTCACCCTGGCCACTGGCACCTGGGAGGACAAGGATGTGAGCCACACTGGAGAAGCCACGGGGGCGGAGGCTGCCCTGGGCGGGCAGGATGGGGCAAAGGTGAGTACCTGGACCCTCAGCTGGACCTCAGAGCGGTGGGAGCCGACTTCTAAAGGGTTACCATTTCTACCCGTGTGCAGACAGATGGAACACGTCTGTGCGCACACACATGCACACGTACACACACACACACACACACACACACACACCATGGAATCGCTAAAGCAGTGCGGGTAGGTGGGAGGTGAGGGAGGGATGAGAACCAAGAAGCCATCACAGTGGTGGAACAGGTTTGCCCATCAGGAGACGGCGATCGACAGAAATCAGCCGCGTGGGGGCTGCTGCTCGGCCACGTCCCCGTCCCAGAGCCCGAGCCTGGTTTTCAGCTCCAGTTCCCTGCTGAGGCAGAGCCTGGGAGGCAGCAGGTGGCGGCTTAAGTCCTTGGGCCCCTGCCACCCGCGAGAGACCCCAGCTGCGTCCCAGCTCCTGGTTCTAGCCCCAGTCATCGAGGGCATCTGGGGAATGAACCAGCAGATGGAAGCTCTCTCGCTCGCTCTCTCTTGCTCTCTCTCTCCCCCCCCCTTCCCCTTTCTGTCACTTTGTCTTTCAAGTACATACATGAGTAAAAAACACACAAACCTTTATAAAGGTCGTCAGCAGATTTCCATGTCTGAGCCAGTTGTGGAACTGAGCCCGTGGACACTGCAGGACAGCTGGGTGACGCAGTGACCAGGTTCACATTCAGGCTTGCAGGAGCCTAAGTCTTGGCTCCATTGCTTTCCTTAGCTGTGTGCCTCAGTTTCTCTAGCTGTGTAATGGGAGTTGCAATGCCTACCTCCAAGAGTTGTCATGGGCCCCAAACGCAGGGTGGCTGCCGGCACAAATCAAGGACCCTCCGAGGACGAGCAGCCGTGGCCACTACGTGGAAGGGCGGGGGAGGAGGCCCTCAGCAGAGGGGCGGGGCCTGGCTGGCGAGTCATTTGGTGACAAAGTGTTGGGTGAGCGATACCCTGGGCAATCACTCGACAAAGCAGACCTGGAGGAGAAATGCTGAGGCGGCAAAATGGACCCTGGTCTTTTAGGGGAAAAAAGGCTAAAGAACACGTTTTCCCAGGCTGGAGTCACACTGAGAGTTTTACTGCAAACTGTGGTTGATTCTGTGGAAATACGTTCTCCCTGGGTGTCACGGTTCCATTTCGTCAGCAGCAAATGCCACATGGCTTCGAGTTTCAGTATAAAACACAGACCTTAGCTGGGGAGGGAGAAGTCACAGGACGACCTGTAAGACCGCTAAGGAAGAAGCGAGATTCTCAGGGAGCAAGGAGAGAAGGGGGGGGGTCAGGGGAGCTGGCGGGGAGGGGACTTCCGGCGGCAAAGCTTCCGCGTGTGTCCAACGGCAGGGGCTCAGAGCCTCACGGCTCAAAAAAAGTCACTAACGCATTATTGACAGAGCTCCTTCAGTGCACCAGGACGAATGATCCCCCACTGAAGCCTCAAACTGTAACCAAGCCGTTCTGAGTTTGGATTGAACTCAAGTTCATTAAGCGTCAATGATCTTGGCAAACATGGACGTGGCCGTCCACTCTGACCTGAGCGTCCGCTAGGCGTCCGATTGCACCAGGCACTGGGTCCCTGGGTTGAGCAGGTCTCACGAGGCAGCACAGGCAGAGGAGCTGCCCGTGTGGGTGCCTCAGGGTCCCCCAAGGGCTGAGCTCCTGGGCCTTGCGGGAGGCGCGGGGGAGGGGGCGGGGGCACCAGAGCAAGGTGGGTGCACTGGGGAACCTTGGGAACAGGTGTAGAGGCAACACGCATGACAGCAGTGGACAACGGGGAAGAGTGGGGCCTCCCCCACCACGCACACACACACACATCCTCATGGGCATGGGTCTCGGGCCCCAGAGGTCACCAGGAATCCAGCCATGCTCCGGAGTGAGCTTTTGGAGAACCAGTGCCCGAGGCTTCTTTCAGAGGGGTGCGATCTTCCTGTGCTTGTGCAGGGCGGCCGCCACGAGGCCCGACTCCCTCCATCTGCAGCCCCCCGGCCTCTGGAACCAGGCACCCAGCGAGGAGGACCGGCCCCTCCAGGCCACACAGGGCATCAGAGGCCAAGCAGGAAACTGCCCAGTGACGCACCCCCTCAAGTCAGAGTTCCCACAACCCTTCCACTCCGTGGTGAGTTCAATGACAGCAGCCGGGTGGCCGAGACCGGGTCGGCGGAACGGGCTGGGCTAGGACAGGAAGCGAGTTCCTACAGACCAGAAACTTGACAAGGAGAAAGTCCTGGGAGCTGCGGCTAGGGGCAGCGCCGGGCTCCCAGAGGCGCGCGGCTGAGCTCTGGCTTCACACGTCGCCGTAAAGTTCTGACGATGAACACCTCCCTTGGCGCACGGCGTGTTCCCCTGAGGCTGCAAATCATGCAGCGTTTCTCCCGAAATCTCAGCGGAGCGCAGGACCTCGTGAGCCTAGGTGTTGGGACCCTTCTGCGTGATGATGGCCGCAGGCTAGCGCGAAGTCACGTGGATCTCAGAGCCCAGGGACACGCAGAAAGCACAGCCAAGCATGGGGCCTGGGGCTTTTGTGCTGAGCCTGGTGCCCACGGTGACAGCAAGGCTCCCCGAAAACGGACGGGGCAGGGTGGGAAGAAACGCTGTGTTCCTAACGTATTTGTGAAATGCAGGAAGTTTGTTTCCCTTCAATAAAAAGTTTCTGGGAAAGAAAAAAAGAGAAATGCCAGCATTCTGGTTTAAGGTTAATTTTCCACGAAGAGGAAGCGTTCGGGTTCTGTTTCCATCTCTCTGTGTCCATCACGATAGCAATGCGGTTCATGGAGGCGAGCAGGGTACCAATGTCTCCTGTTAGATCCATTTGATACAGTTCAGCTGTGGCACCATCGCGAATGGGGATTACACAGCGTGTTAGCCAGCCCGGGACCTGGGGAACGGATGCATTCCAAGCCCTTGGCGGTGAGCTAAGAAGGCCAAGTGCAGAGAACAGGACTCTTTCTTGCTTCGAGTTTTGATGAAGGCTGGAGCCAGGATGTTGAGCCACAGTCTGCGAGGAGACGTTTTGGAGAGAGGTGAAAAAAACCAGGCCCTGGTGCCTGTATCTTACGCTGTGGATCCAGTTAGGTACAGGGTTGGCAAACAGGGAAACAGACAACACCGCCCCCCCCAAGCTCCTGTCGGGAGCCCGATGTGGACCATTTATTGTTGACATCCATGGGGAAGCACTCAACACACGGCCTTACCCTCGCTGTGAGGGTTTGGGAATATTGCGCTCAATTATTCCTTCATTCATTCAGCAAAAATTTGTGGCGACAGCACTGGACACCCTCAAGCCCCTGCCCCATTGGGGCCTGTGTTCCAGAGAGGTGATGAGGAGGGAGCCAGGCCGCATCCAAACCAGTGAGTTGGTGGAGAGCAAGGAGTTGCGTGCAGTGCAGTGAATGAGGTCAAGGGAGGGGAGGCCACACGTGCTGGTCCAGGGGGGTCTGAGAAGGTGCCACATGACGAGACACCAGCAGGAAGGGGAGGAGTCACCCAGCTCTGCCAAGGAAGGGGGGGTCCCTCCCGTGCAAAGGCCCTGGGGTGAGCATAGAGGCCAGGCTCATGAGCAGAGCAGGGGAGGCAGGTGTATTAGCAGGTGGGGGTGGTTAGAGGTGTCCCCGGGGACACAGCGCCCCGAGCAGGGGCGAGACTCCAGGTCCAAGGCCGAGGTTCATGGAGTGTGTGTGCATCGCCTTCGCGCGGTCCTAAAGCGAAAGCAGATCCCCAGTGGTCCGCTGTGTGTGCATCGCCTTCGCGCTGTCCTAAAGCGAAAGCAGATCCCCAGTGATCCGCTGTGGGTGGAGCACACGAGCCCTCGCTCCCTGCTGCAGGCCCCGCCTCATCTCACTGCCGTGAAGCCCTGGCGTCCCTGGTCCTCGGCCCCCCGCCGCCCCAGGTGACCTCCTGTAGCCTCCGAATTTGAGCTTCACCCGTGCCCTGGGCACTGCGAGTGACCCTCTCCAGCTGGGGGTTTCCCCAGAATCCCAGGCACACCCTTGACATCGCCTGGGCGTCCAAGGACACCTGAAGGGCCACGTGTTCGAGAGGGGCTTCTGCTGTTTGCACCCAAGCTGGCCTTCTGGGCGGATTCCCCCAGCTGTTCCAGCACAGTGCTCAGCGGGAACCTTGATCCCTTTCTGCTTCCCATCAGCCACTCACGCTGGCAGCAGCCCTGTCCCAGCCCCGAGCTGTGCCCGAGTCCCGCATCAGGCCCCCGCGCCTGGCCTCACTCCTCTTCCCCAGCCCCACTGCGGTGTTTGGTCAAAACAGCCACGGAGCCGCCAAAGGGATCCAGTTACGAGCTGGGCCATGGCGGTCTGTATGCCATGGCATGTCTGCCATGTCCTTTGAGTGAAATTCCCCCCAGCCAGCAGCCCACTCAGTCAGGGCCAGAGCCCTCCTTAGGGTGTGCAAGGCGCTATGGGTTGTGTGATCTCTGTGTCTGTTCCCTGCAACCTGGAAGATGGCGGCTGTGGTTGGCACAGTGGAAGTGTGTTCCCGAGGGTTTGTGTGGGGCAGACGGGTCTCCCCGTGGTGACGCTGGGAGGTGGCAGGCCTAGGGTGAGGGAGTCAGGGTACGAGGTCATGCGTGCTGCAGGAGAGACGACGCAGATCTTCTGGGACCCTCGCTGCGTCCTGTGACCGTGGGTTCTTGTCCAAAGTCTGCGCCTGGGTCCCGAATGCCTCCCGCTCCCTGTGTGTCCCACCAGGTCTTCAGCTGTGCGTGCTCCGTGTCCCCACGTAGCCGGCACGCCCTCGGGGCCACCTGCACTTTCCTCTCCGCCTGCAGACTGAGTAAATAAACCTCTGCCCCTCAGGCGCTTGCGTGGCTCCACCCCCACCCTCCTCTGTGTGTATCCCCACAGGCACCTTCTCGGGTGTCCTCTGGCCACTGACACCAAAATGCCAGCCCCTCCTCATCGCTGCATGCCCACTTTCAGTGTTTCCACGTGTCTGCTCGGGGGAGCTGACCCAGGACTCCACACTGCCACCAGGGACCAGTGTCCCCATGTCTGCTTGGGGAGCTGATCCAGGGCTCCACACTGCCACCAGGGACCAGCGTTCCCATGTCGCTCTAGGGAGCTGACCCAGGGGCTCCACACTGCTACCAGTGACCAGTGTCCCCATGTCTACTCTGGGGAGCTGACACAGGGACTCCACACTGCCACCAGGGACCAGTGTCCCCATGTCTGCTCTGGGGAGCTGATCCAGGACTCCACACTGCCACCAGGGACCAGTGTCCCCATGTCTGCTCTGGGGAGCTGACCCAGGGCTCTACACTGCCACCAGGGACCAGTGTCCCCATGTCTGCTTGGGGAGCTGATCCAGGGCTCCACACTGCCACCAAGGACCAGTGTCCCCATGTCTGTCTGGGGGAGCTGACCCAGGGGCTCCACACTGCCACCAGGGACCAGTGTCTCCATGTCTGCTTGGGGAGCTGACCCAGGACTCCACACTGCCACCAGGGACCAGCGTTCCCATGTCTGTCTGGGGGAGCTGACCCAGGGGTTCCACACTGCCACCAGGGACCAGCGTTCCCATGTCTGCTCTGGGGAGCTGACACAGGGACTCCACACTGCCATCAGGGACCAGCGTTCCCATGTCTGCTCGAGGAGCTGACCCAGGACTCCACACTGCCACCAGGGACCAGTGTCCCCATGTCTGCTCGAGGAGCTGACCCAGGACTCCACACTGCCACCAGGGACCAGTGTTCCCATGTCTGCTTGGGGGAGCTGACCCAGGGGCTCCACACTGCCACCAGGGACCAGCGTTCCCATGTCTGCTCTGGGGAGCTGACACAGGGTCTCCACACTGCCATCAGGGACCAGCGTTCCCATGTCTGCTCTGGGGAGCTGACCCAGGACTCCACACTGCCATCAGGGACCAGTGTCCCCATGTCTGCTCGAGGAGCTGACCCAGGACTCCACACTGCCACCAGGGACCAGTGTCCCCATGTCTGCTCGAGGAGCTGACCCAGGACTCCACACTGCCACCAGGGACCAGTGTCCCCATGTCTGCTCGGGGAGCTGACCCAGGACTCCACACTGCCACCAGGGACCAGTGTCCCCATGTCTGCTCTGGTGAGCTGATCCAGGACTCCACACCTCCACCAGGGACCAGTGTCCCCATGTCTACTCGGGGGAGCTGACCCAAGGCTCCACACTGCCACCAGGGACCAGTGTTCCCACGTGTCTGCTTGGCCTCCGATGTCTTGGTTCCATTCCACGGCTGGCTGTGGGCCTGGGCGTGAGATGGCTGCCCCGCCGGGGCACCTGCTTCGTGACACTCAGTGGGAGGATGGCTCATCCCAGAGACGCCTGTTGGTTGGATCACCTTCATGGGTCCTTGTGCCAGGGCCCTGCCCTTTGCTGGTTGGCCCGGAGCTGTGCTGTTTGCCCCACACCAGGTGGATGAGATCTGGCTGATTGGTGTAGACCCCTGGCGATATGGACGTGGAGTCAGCTGCCAAGAGCTCCATCACACACAAGGGACGAGAGCGATGGACGCTGCGGAGATGCCAGCACCTGCCACGTGTCCTTTCTCTGGTGTTCCCCGTGTTTGTGTGCTCTTACCACTGCCTCCCAGGTGTCTGGCCAGTGTTCCAAACCCTTTGTCACTCCTCCGGTCACTAGGTTTACTGAAATGCAGTCCACCAGAGGCCCTTGCCCCAGGCCTGGTAGGCAGGAGACAGGAAATGACGCAGACAGGAAGTCGAAGTTGGCTTCTTCAGCGCAGGTGGGCAGCTCTGCCCCACATTGTAGCCCTGAGTCATCCACAGACCAGAAGACGCGGTGACGAAGGCTGCCCCGGCCACGTCCAACCAACACACGTCACAGATAGACCCCCCCCCCCCCCCGACAGAAAAGCCACACTCGGTCCACTGTTGTGCACGAGGCACCGTTGCTACTTCCAAGTGTGATGGAACTCTTACACTCAGCAAACAGATTCCAACAAGCAGAAACAATTTCCCACAAGCAGGGAGACCGTCTCAGCCCAGAGCACTTCCTTGGCGAAGGCGGGGGCGACGTTTCCCAAGAGCTACCTGTGACGTGCTCTCCCACTCGGGACAAACGCCGAGGCTTCCAACCGCGTCTGCAACGGGCAAAGGGGAGCTGCTGCCCACGCGGCCATCTCCCTCTGCGCTTGCTGGCTCCGTTCCCGTGCCGACCTCTAGGCGGGCCCCGCGCTGTGGGGGGAGATGCCCCAGCCCTCTGGCCCTGTGTGCCCACCCTGGGCTGCCGACACTTGTCCTGTGGCGTCCGCCTTTTCCTGTTGTGAGACGTCTGGAGTCTCCGTGCCAGCCCCTCGCTGATGTTGCGAGGTGTCGTGACCCTTCATGCCGGCCCCGCACTGCTAATGTGCGGCTCTCGGTGAAGCCAATTCCTTGTTGAGCCATCAACCACATCAAGAGGAAATTTAGGACAAGTGGCAGGAAAAGCTTCATAGCAGGAAAATCTTATGGGAACATAAAATTATTTCCCAAGGAAGTTGTTAAAAATCCATTATGGAGGCCATTTATAAATGTGTTATTTATCAACATCTTGCATGAAAGAATGGCAGGTCGCACCCTGCCCAGAACATTCCTACACATCGAGGCCGACCAGATGCCCAGATAAGATCTCTTTCAGACCCACGATGACTGAAACGCCGTATTGTATGTTCTGTACGTGACTCAACGCCATTTTCTTGTAGTAAGAAATGTGACACCACAATGAAGCAACGAACAAGGAGAGCTGTGTTTAGTTTTCATCATTTGTCCTCAAATCAGTGCAAAATAAACTTTCTTAAAATCTGAGTAACTTCAAATGAATTTAATTTTTAAAAATTTGGATTAGTTAACTATGTCCCTTGATGACGAAAGATGGGTTTACTGCTGATTAACGTGGTGCCCTGATATTAACATGGCATTAGCATGTGTGAATTCAAAATGAGTCGGGGAGGGTAGGAGGGGGAGAGGACACCCTGGGGACGAGGTCAATGGGAACGGCTGGACAACAGGGCAGGTCAAAGGGCACTGAGAGCTGGACACGCTGGGGCACACATCGCCGGCATCTTTGGATACCAGTGATCTGTGTGTCAACAACTCCCCAAGGGGCCCCTGAAGGCCACTGGCAGAGACCTTGGGGGCATCGGCCCCGAAGAGCCCAACCCAGGGCAGAACTAGGTGGAGGAAGTTCGCCCGTCGGAGCTCCTCTTATCCACGCCGGGGGGGCCCTCACATGTGCTCAAGGCGTGAGTGGGGCCGTGCGGTTCAGACATCCAAGTCTGAGAAAAGTCGGTGCCCGGAGCCAGCGCGATGTCAGCCACAAGATCTGGATGTACGGAGCAGCCACCAGTGGCCCCAGCGTCAGGTTCTCCCCCTCTGGAAATCCTGGAGTCAAACACGCGGTGCTGCGGGGCTCAAGTGCGGGGGAGAACAGCCCCCAAATGCAGACCATGTGGGAGTCGGCCCCAGAGCCAGCAGGAGGCGGAGTGCGGAGGGCTGCTGGGGAGGGGCTCCTCCCTGCCTTGTCCCCCGCCATCTCCCTAGGTAGCAAGGCCGCCTTCCTGGAGGCTGAGGGATGATGGGATTGTCTGAGTTTTCAGCCCCTTGTGAGTAGCCTGCTGCCTCCCCTGGGAGAGGAGACAGCTCCTGAAGCCTGCACTCCGTGCACAGCCCGAGTCCTCAACGCCGAGGGAGGCACAGATCCCTGGGCGTCGTGACCACCGTGCGATGATGCACATTCGGGTTGGCCGATCGTCTGGATTCTTGAAATTCTGAGAGAAGAGGGAGAACACAGCTCCAGCTTAGTCAAGCCGTGGCTTTGTGTGTTACCACAGCTGCTCGGTTCGCACACTTCAACAGGGGCCCTTATAATAAAAACCCATTGCAACAACGCCCCTCTTACACCCGGCTCAGGGGAGGTACAGAGGACCTGGGGGGTCATGACTTCTGCTGTTACACCTTTGTCTGGAAAAGCAGGAGCCTATCCAACACCAGTGTCTTTTAAAAAAGATCATCTATTTATTTATTTAAAGTCAGAGTTACAGAGAGAGAGGGAGAGCCAGAAAGAGAGGTCTTCCATCTTCCATCTGCTGGTTCACTCCCCAGATGGCGGCAATGGCCGGAGCTGCACCGATCTGAAAGCAGGAACCAGGAGCCAGGAGCTTCCTCCAGGTCTCTCACATGGGTGCAGGGGCCCAAGCACTTGGGCCATCTTCTCCTGCTTTCCCAGGCCATGACAGAGAGCTGGATGGGAAGTGGAGCAGCTGAGATTCGAACCGGCAGCCATATGGGATGCCGGCACTGCAGGCGGCAGCCTGACCCGCTATGCCACAGCACTGGCCCCAAACACTAGTGTCTTAAGCAAAGGTATCCACGCGTTTTCTTGCGTGAAGGTCTCTCAGAACACTTTCATCAAGCCGTGGGGGCAGCGTTCTGCTTGCTTGGCTGAGTGACGTTGCTGAGTGACATGAGATACGGCCTCATGTGGACCGTGGGGAAGGGGAGAATTGACAAAACCCAACAGGAGCGGACGAGACCCCTCCCGAGCCTCCTCCTGGCTGGTGTTTATAGCAGGACATCACACGAGGCCGGAGTCCCAGACCCGCTGCCTGCATCAACGGGGGCGGCTTTGAAGTCCTGCCTGCCCTCGGAGTGGTAGCATCTATCCCATGCGTGCTGTCCCCACTCGGCGTGTCCACCTCAAGGACTTCCCCTTCCTCAGGCGTGGAGAAAACCTTGAAGCTAAGAAAGTTTTGAACTTCGAAAGGTCGGTATTGGGGGAGATGCGAGCGTACAGTAGGGAACCAGAGGACGAAGGAGAGCGGTGGCATTCAAATCACAGTTAGGGCCCACTGATGTCTGCCTGCTGTTCAGAGTCTGAATAGCAAATTACAAAGAATGCCTAATCTTGGGCCCGGTCTGGCTGCCTGGTAGGTGCCTCGTGCCATCAGCAATGGTGGCAAAGCCCGTAAGAAGAGAGGAAAACGCACACCCATCGGAACGTGGCCTTGGTCAAGCAGCTGGACTCGGTGGCCGCCATTATCCACGGCCTTCGTGGACAGAACAGCATAATGTCAGCTATGGAGCAGCAGGATTTAAGACAGGGCTCTTCCAAACCCACAAGGGAAAATGGAATTAAAAATATTATTTTTATGATGCAAGCATTTTTTAAAAATCCATGTAGTATTTTTTTTCAAAATACACATTTTCCATGAGCTTTGCGAAGGTCCCTCCTATGCATGGACTTCAACATACTTAAGACAATTTGCCTTTTCGCTCCTACACACTTTTTGAGGCGCCCTTGTGCACCTAAGGAGACCCCAGAGCTGCTGAAGCCGTGGAGGAGATGCTGTGTCTGGAGACGCCGTGTCCTCAGAACTGACACTCGCGGGCCACAGCCAGGCCCTGCCCCTGGCGCTCACACGGTTGGAACTGCTCTGTGGGTTCCGTGTGTGGGGTGGGTCTCTGGACTCTGTGTGCGGGCCGTGACGACCTGTGTTCTTTCTGCTCTGGAGGGGGCGTGGGAGGAGAAGGGGCCGGTGTCAGACCTGGGACCGTCCCGGAGGGGAGGAGCATCCAACTGCAGGGAAGGCACCGAGGCCCCCGAGTCGCCAGCGGTGGCAAATCCCCCAGCAACCTCTCCGGGCCTGAGCCATGGTCTGAGGACAGACTGCAGCTCATGGGCCGGAGGGTGCACACGCGGGGCCTGGGTCAGGAAGGGTCGTAGAGCACAGTGGTCATTAGTGGGGTCTGCCACCGGCCAGGCAAACAGGACAGCAGCACACCTCGACTCGACAGGATTCCTCTCCAAAGTGCAAGACCTGGCCCAAGTACACCCCCCCCCCCTTTTTTTATTTGAAAGGCAAAATCACAGAGAGAGGAGGAGAGACAGAAAGAGAGAGAAATTTTCCATCTGCCAGTTCACTCCCCAAATGGCCACAATGATGGCACTGGGCCTGGCCGAAGTCAGGAGCCAGGAGCTTCTTCCGGGTCTCCCATGTGGGTACAGGGGCCAAGGACTTGGGCATCTTCTACTGCCTTCCCAGGCAGGGAGCTGGACTGGAAGTGGAGCAGCCGGGATTCAGCCTGGTGCCAAGTTGGGATGCCAACATCACAGGCAGAGGCGTAACCTGCTCTACCACAATGCCACCCCTGAAATGCCATCCTACACACACTTCTCAAGGTTTAGGATCACTGCGTCGGATGAGCTCAAGGCTAGCGAGTCACCCATCAGCGTTCATCTACCAGTGTGATGTTTCTTACACCACCTTGTGCTGCTTCCTCTCTCCTCTTTGCTACCAGAGTGTAAGCTTGGTGAAGGCAGCCACTTCCACCCCCTGCCTTCCACGTCCTGATGTTCACATTGACTCATTCCAAAGCTGTTTGCTGAGCCACTGCTGGGGATCTGAGTGATGACCAGACACTGGTCTTCTGCCCCCAGAGGTCACGGCTGGAATGACACAGGCGCCCATGAGCTCTGGGCACGAACCTGTCTGCTGGGCTCATGGCATTCTACTCCTGGGGCTGGACAGGTAGTGACCTGGCTTGGGCTGTGGCCACAGCTTCCCAAGCACCAGGAACTGGCGAGGATGGGCAGTGGCCAGTACTGGGCACGACTGGTCCACAGTGGCAGCTTCCTTAGGGAAGGGGACAGCAGCAGGCGGGAGCGCTGGGTGGAAACTGGGATCTTTGGGTGGAAACTGGGATCCCACGGCCCTGGGGCCAGTGGCTAGCAGGGGCGGCTGCATTGACTCGATCCTAGAAGAGTTTCCGGACTAAATCGGAGAAGCCGGGCAGCCCTTACTAGGTCGGCGGGCCCGGTGGTGCCGGCGGGAGGATTTTCAGTGTGTGTGTGTCCCGGTGTGGAATCCGGGAGGGCCCCACTCCCCGTGCACGCCTGCGGGCGCCATTGAGATTTCCACCTTAGCTTCCTTCGTGAGTGAAAGGCAGAGTTAGTTGTTTAGGATCAACTCAGATCATAGATTTCTGATGTCCTACATCGTTTTAGCCAGGCTGTTTGAAACATGTGGGTGGGGCCGGCGTTGTAGCGCAGTGGGTAAAGGTCACTCCCTGCAGTGCCGGCCTCCCATATGCGTGCTGGGTCGAGACCTGGCTGCTCCACTTCCGATCCAGCTCTCTGCTGTGGCCCAGGAGTGCAGTGGAGGATGGCCCAAGTCCTTGGGCCCCTGCACCCACGTAGGAGACCCTGAGCTGGCTCCTGCCTTCCAACTGGCGCAGCTCCTGCCATTGTGGCCAACTTGGGAGTGAACCAGTGGATGGAAGACCTCTCTCTCTCCCTCTCTCTCTCCCTCGCTCTCTCTCTCTGCCTCTCCTTCTCTCTGTGTAACTCTTTCAAATAAATAAATAAATCTTAAAAAAAAAAAAAACACATGGGGGCACGTCTGCCCGCAGGCTTTCCCATGCACTGATGTCCCTGCTTCCTTTAAAAAAAATAAAGAAAAGAAAAGAAAGAAATATGTGGGCTACAGACTTGGAACCAAGCTGGCTTTTTATAAGAGGTCATTGTCCACCTGGGAAGGATGGTGACTCTGGAGACTTGAGTCTGACGTCCACCAGTGCCTGTGCAGGGGTATGAGCAGCTTTGGGATTTGTCCGAGTCATGTCGTCCAAGTAGAGATTTAGGAGGGACGGTGACTGTCCTCAGCTGGGCAGAGAGCCCATCCCAGAGACAGGGCATGGGAGAGGAGTCACCTCCTCTGCTGCGTTTGCACCTTTGGTTCCAAGCGTGACTTTGTTTGAGAGTGCGACTTTGTGAGTGTAACTTTAGTTCCGAGTGTGACTTTGGTTCCGAGTGTGACTTTGGTTCCGAGTGTGACTTCGGGTTTGAGTGTGACCTCAGTTCTGAGCAGGAGGAAGCCGCCTCGTTCTTATCCCCTGTGTCAGCCGAAAGTTTGTCCAGGTGGTTTTTACACTTTCTTTTTTTTTGACAGGCAGAGTGGACAGTGACAGAGAGAGACAGAGAGAAAGGTCTTCCTTTGCTGTTGGTTCACCCTCCAATGGCCGCCACACCACGCTGATCCGAAGCCAGGAGCCAGGTGCTTCTCCTGGTCTCCCATGGGGTGCAGGGCCCAAGCACTTGGGCCATCCTCCACTGCACTCCCAGGCCACAGCAGAGAGCTGGCCTGGAAGAGGGGCAACCGGGACAGAATCCGGTGCCTTGACCAAGGCTAGAACCCGGTGTGCCAGTGCCGCAAGGTGGAGGATTAGCCTGTTGAGCCGCGGCGCCGGCCAGTCCAGGTGGTTTTATGTGTGCGTTGTCTGATTTACCCAGGGAGGACTCCCAAGGAAGCTGCCTTGGTTTCCCGGCTGTCCCAGCTGTTCCCGCATTTCCAGGCTCGAACTATTTTCAGGTGGCTTCCGACGTCTCTCTTCTCCCCTGCAGGTGACGGTCCCTGCCTGACTGTCCTGTCTGGGTTACTCCCAGCCCCTGGCCCACCCCTCCTGTCCTTGCGCCCCCTGCTGGGGAGAAGCGTCTGCCAGACCTTGGCGAGGGCTGCTGGGCGGCAGCCGCTCCTCCACCCCGCACTCCTGGGTCTTGCGTTTTCTGTGCTGCTGCCCCTCTGTCCGCCTGCTTTTTCTAGCGAGCACCTGTCAACACTTCTTTAGCCCAAAAACTGTAGCCCAGGGACCGGCGTTGTTTGCAGAGAGAACGGCAGGCAGTCTCGGAGCCTTGGGTGGGGGTCCTGGGGGCTGTTCAAGCGAATGAACAGGTCAGGCCAGACCAAGCAGCCGGCGTGTTTCCTCGGACAGCCGGGCGTGGTGAACTGAAGTCGCTGGTTCAGAGGGATCACTGGAGGATCTTTTAAGGTGGCCAGGCATCCACTCATGTCAGGAAGGCAAAGTCAGCCTGGACTTCCAGGGGTGTGGGCGCTCTGCACGGTCCGTGCTGGGCCCGTGGTCAGGAGAGGCCACTCGGAGCTGTCCAGTGGCAGAAGCTCGGTACCAGTGAGTGTTAGAGGCAGGCTTAGCTCATCACAGCACAATAAAGCAACGCAGCTGGAGCAGGGAGGGTCCTGAGATGCCAACCACAGAGGTTTCCATAGAAGCCCACGGGCCACGCTGGAGCCCACGGATTCCACGTGTGGCCGCTTGGCACCAGACGTGTCCGGGGTGGACTGTGGCGGCTCCGGTCTGCTCACTGCCGGGGGACGTATTCTCACAGGGCTCCCATTTCTGATCCTAACTAATAATCCCGTCTGATCGGTGATGAATCCAGGATGGGAAGCGGTGGGAACCGAGTTAAAGGCTGCGGCTCGGCCAGAGGGCGAATGCTGCTTCGGACTGGAGTGTGCCTGCCTTCCGCTGACCCCGCCTGGCCACGGACTGTCTCCAGCAAGCCTGCTGAGAGTTTTCCAGAGGTTCTAGAAGATTAATCAAGGCCTGGGTGTCACAATGACCCATTGTGCCCGAAGGCATTCCTTCTGCTGGCTTCTGACCCGGTCCTCTGGGGACGAATGTGCGTTTTCCCAAACCCCTAGTGGACAATAAGACGGGGACAATAGCCCTGCATGTAGCTAACGTTTGTGGGATGAAACAGAGAGCATTTGTGTTGCTGGAGGCAGGCGAAAAGGGCATAAATTAACCCAATCCTTCTGTTCTCATGAGAAACACACATGTATTTTGAAGAGGAGGCATTCCACTTGGCTTTGCATTTTAAAGGGAGCCATTGTGTACCAACCCATCATGAGGATAGTCGAGGAAGTTAAAAGGGAAGGCTCACCCACAGTCACACTCACATCTGACAAATGTGACGATTCGCTTGTCTGCATTTCCCTGGGATCCTTGGCCACGGCCACACAAAGGTTTCGCGCAGTTGTCATCAGAGCTGCCTGGGCCGTGAAAGCGACGCATTGTGACGCGAGCTCTCTTTAGATAGTTGCGTGCCATTATTAAAGATTCAAAATATCATTAATTTCCTTCGAGACCTATTGTGTGCACCATCTATCACCGTGTCAGCACATCCATCACCCCCTCGGTGGCGCAGGACTGATGCTAATGCCTCCCCCTAATGGGAGCTGACCGCTGGCCCCGCGCTGCACCGGGAGACACCAGTCGTGAGCAGCTGATCTCGCAAAACAGCCTTCGCAGTCCCCGCGTGACCGAGATTTTTCCAGATGATGAAAATAAAAGGTCAGACAAGTCTGTGGAAACGCAGAGAGACTCCCCTGTTCTCCCTCGGTCCCCGGGCGGAGAGCACCATGGGCTCTGTAGTGAGGAGCCTGCTGTGACCCTGGGTCCCGGGCCGCCGGGACGGGGGAGCCGGCTCAGGTCACAAGGACAGTGGCGGCCCAGGACAGTCTGGCCCTGGGAGCAGGGTCTCCCCGGGACACTGAGGCATGGAAACTTGGGTTTGCAGGCAGCGACCCCAAGGTCAAGCTCAGAGTGAATTTGTGACCTCCCTTCTTTCTTCCTGTTTGAAGTAGATATTGTATCAGTCACTGATCCGTGACACATCTGTGGAGAGGCTGGGAGCGGGGTGCGTCAGAGGCCAGGCGTGGGGGCGGCGGGGCGGGCCACAGAGGCTGGTGCCAGCGTCCTCCTGCCCAGTCAGACCGGGCTGAGCAGAGCCCACTCCCACGAACTCGCCTCCAGCCCCTGCTCGCCTGGCATTTGCTCTCACCCCTCTGACCACGCTGAGCCCAAGGCCAGAGTGAGAGGTCAGCCCAAAGCCACACGTGGCCGGGGGAGGGAGAGGAGTGGGAGCCACACCCGTATCTGCCAAGCTCCCGGCAAAGGGCCCTCCCCAGTTTCATCTTCTCGTAAAAAGAAACCTGAACAAGGTGATGTATCTCCTATTGCCCTGTGGTCTTGCTCCCCCTTCCGTTTTCCCCAGCTATCGCCTGGCCAAGTTAAAATTAGCATCCAGACATGAAAAACCGAAAATCAGAACACTTAGAGCAGGAATATTTTTTAAGACTTATTTATTTATTTTAAAGTCAGAGTTACACAGAGAGGAGAGGCAGGGCCAGCGCTGTGGCACACCGGGTGAGGGCCCTGGCCTGAAGTGCCAGCACCCCATATGGGCACCGGTTCTAGTCCCGGCTGCTCCACTTCCAATCCAGCTCTCTGCTGGGGGATGTGGGATACCGGCACTGCAGGCGGCGGCTTTACCTTCTACACCACAGCGCCGGCCCCAGCATATTGTTTATAATGCAAGTACTTCCCCATGGTATCTATGTGTTTTAATTTTTATCTATTTACTTTCATTTTATTTGAGAGGCAGAGAGAGGAGAGAGAGAAATATTCCGTCTGTCGGGTCACTCCCCCGGAACACCCGACTGCTGGGGCTCAGTGACGCTGAAGCTGGGAGCCAGGGCTCCGTCTTGGTCCCTCGTGAGAGTGGCGGAAACCCGGATTCCTGAGCCATCGTCGCTGCGTCCCAGGGGAGCACCAGCAGGAGCTGGGATCAGACGCAGGGCCAGGGCTCCGTCTCGGACGCTCTGGTATTGCCGGCAGGTGTCCCCCGCAGCGTTGTAACTGATGACCCCCCCCCCCCCCGCCCCCAGGATGCATTGACCTTGACTGTTGTGTGACTTCATCCTTTATGGCCGTCAGCATTCAAAGCACAGTGAGAGCTCAGTGCTGATAGTAATGTGCTCCACCCTAGCAGCTTCATCCCAGGTCAAGGTCTCTGGGGCCATTGTGCAGGCGTCACTATTTCTAGAACCTTCTACTTGAGCCTTTGATCCACTTCCAAGATGTTCTTGTTGACCAAGTTCTAGAACCCCGCCCCCCCCCCCAAGGATTCTTCAGAAAGTTCACGGGAGGACGGGTGTCGCCGTGCAGCAGGTTAAGGCACCGCCTGTGATGCCAGCGTCCCACGCCGGAGCGCCGCTCGGATCCAGCGCCTGGGAGAGCCGCAGAAGGCGGCCCAAGAGCCTGGGCCCTGCCGCGCACATGAAGACGCCGAGGGTGCTCCCGGCTCCTGGTTTCAGCCTGGCCCAGCTCTGGCTGCTGTAACCATCTGGGGAGTGAACCAGTGGATGGAAAATTTCTTTCTCTCTTCCCCTCTCCGTGTTACCGTGCATTTCAAATAAATAAAATGAATCTTTCACAAAACGTTTATGGGAAACGTGTACTATAAAAAACTGCGTGGATTTCAAACTTTTCTTGCACCAAATAAACATCTTCTAATTTACTTCCTGCAGCCCTCCTGAGTGCCCGCGTGTCGGGCCTTGGGGCTGATTTCGTGGATGTGAGTGATGCTTCTGTCCTCTGATGGAATGATCCCGAGAGCTTGGAAACACGCGCCCGCGCCACACAGAAACACCGTGCACTTAAGTGCGGCATGGACAGAGATCCCGTGCTCCACGACACACGCGTGAAATCCGTCTGCCGGATTCGCAAGGTGTCCCTTCTGCAAACGATAGCTCCCTCCATTTGAAAACAAGACGGACACATTCACCGCAAACGCTGCAAGCCACAGCTGTGCCTAAAGGCAGCCGGAGCAGATGAGGGTGTCCAGTCCCACCGTGACACCCAGGAGCCCGCTGTGTGGCTGCCGGATGTCAGGATCACACAGTGCCCCCTTCTCCACTCCACCGCGCTGTGACATGTCCATGTCCCGCCTGGAACTGGGCTGAAGGCGCTGGGAGCCACGTTTCTCCCCAGGTGGAAAGTGAGAGTCTGTGGGGCATGCAGGGCACCTGGGAGGCAGAGGAGAAGAAGGGGGAGTCCGGTTTGCACTTGGAATTGATTCTCGGAGCGCTCTCCTGTTGTTTAAAGACCGCCTGCCAAAGGTCCGCGGTGTATAGGCAGGTGACGGACGGCCTCATTCTGGCTTTGACCTTTAACATTGTGCTCCTGGAAGGCAGACCCTTAGGAGCGTCTCGCTACAGCAACGTGGGTGAAAATCGAGTATGGGGGATTTACTGATTGCTTGCTTTCTCGTTAGTTCTGGGCATCACTCCTCAAACACACATGCACACCCAGACACACGGGTGCCCAGGGCCCAAGGGGTGCTGAAGTTAAGTCCTTCTCCTCTACTCTGACGAATGGGGCTGTGCTCATGCGGTCGCTGCACTTCGTGTTACGAACTCAGACCTGCCTGGTTTTCTACATATTTGTTAACTGTTTTCTTCTTTCTTAGAAATAGATGTGGAGAGAGAGAGAGAGAGAGAGAGAGAGAGAGAGACCCCATCTGCTGGCTGACTCCCAAGTGCCTACCAGGGCCCCCAGCTGGGGGGACTCGGCCAGGCAGGAACCCCGATACTTGTCCATCACAGCAGCTTCCCAGAGCTGCCTCAGCAGGAAGCTGGAGCCCAGGAGTGAAGTCGGGCGCTCCATCCAATACGGCTGCAGGCCTCCTAACCAGTGTTAACTTCTACGCCAGACACC
>CM027399.1:161887589-161907238 GCA_015711505.1 Sylvilagus bachmani | reverse complement strand
TTTTTTTTTTTTTTTGACAGGCAGAGTGGACAGTGAGAGAGAGAGAGACAGAGAGAAAGGTCTTCCTTTGCTGTTGGTTCACCCTCCAATGGCCGCCGCGGTCGGCGCACTGTGGCTGGCGCACCGCGCTGATCCGATGGCAGGAGCCAGGTGCTTCTCCTGGTCTCCCATGGGGTGCAGGGCCCAAGCACTTGGGCCATCCTCCACTGCCCTCCCGGGCCACAGCAGAGAGCTGGACTGGAAGAGGGGCAGCCGGGACAGAATCCAGCGCCCCAACCGGGACTAGAACCCGGTGTGCCGGCGCCGCAGGTGGAGGATTAGCCTGTTGAGCCATGGCACCGGCAACTCTGTCCCTTTAGAGAGGATTTTTGTGAGTAGGTGCTTCTGTTTTCAGTGAGTTTGTCTTCTAGATTTTTAAAAATTTTAGTTATTTGAAAGGCAGAGTACAGAGTGGGGAGTGGGGGAGACAGAGAGAGATCCTCTATCCGCTGCTTCTCTTCCCAGTGGTTGCGATGGCCAGGGCTGGGCCAGGCTGAAGCCAGGATCCAGGAGCTTCCTCTGGGTCCCCCACATGGGTGCAGGGCCCGAGCGCATGGACCGCCCTCTGCCACCTTCCCAGGCCACAGCAGGGAGCTGGACTGAGAGTGGAGCAGCTGGGATTCGAACAGGAGTCCATATGGGATTGTGGCACTCCACCACAAAGCCTCTAGTTTTGTTTTGTTTTGTCTTGTTTGTTTTAAGCAGCAGAGTTGGCTTGTCTTCAACTAAGCATATATTTATTTAAAAAAATCTAAATGTGGTTGCTCTCCTATAGCTCCCCATTAGCCTTGCAAAGTTTTTAAGTTTATTTCTGTGGTTAAAAAAATAAAGTTGCCATCTTGACCAATTTAAGTGCACCCTTTGGTGGTGTGGAGTATCTGCAGAAATGACTCCCCTCACAAGATCCGATCCCTGTGCCCAGCAGACGACGGCCCCAGGCCCTGGTGACCCCCATCCTACTCTGTCTCTGCAAACCTGGTTCCTCTAGACACCCACCCAAATGGAGTCATATTCTGTCTGTCTGTTTGTCATGGGCTAGAGTCACTTGGCATGAAGTCCTCAAGATCTGCACGTGTTGTAACGTGGGTCACACTTTCCTTTCTGTTAAGAGCTGCATTCTGGGGGCCGGCGCCATGGCTCACTTGGTTAAAGCTCTGCCTGCGGCACTGGCATCCAATGTGTGCACTGGGTTCTAGTCCCGGTTGCTCCTCTTCCAGTCCAGCTCTCTGCTGTGGCCCGGGAGGGCAGTAGAAGATGGCCCAAGTGCTTGGGCCCCTGCGCCCACATGGAAGATCAGGAAGAACTCCTGGCTTCGGATCGGCGCAGCTCCGGCCATGGCGGCCATTTGGGGGATGAGCCAACGGAAGGGAGACCTTTCTCTCTGTCTTTCTCACTGTCTGTAACTCTACCTGTCAAATAAATAAATAAATAAATGAGAGCTGCATTCTGTCCCACTGTGGAAGCCACATTTCTGCTCATCTGCCCATGGACCCCCATCACCCCCGGCTGGATTCGAACTCCCTGCACAGTGTGTCCTGTCCGCTCCCTGACCGTGGCCTCCCTGTGTCATGGGCTCCGCTTCACTGCTTCCCCTCTGCCCTTCCTGCTCTCCGCCAGGTCTCGCTCCAGGTCTCACTCCTCACTCACGGAGACACACGCCCACCCTCTGAACTCTCCACCATGCCACCTATGAAACGGCATTCGCCGTGTTTACCATGACCCGGCATTCACTCGTCTGCCCCTGTCTTCCTTGTCTCTCCCCCCGGAGCAGGTCAACTCCATGTGGGACAGGAGCGTGTCTACTGGGTCCCATGCGGAGGCAGCCACTTATTAGCTCTCTCTCCCATGACCTCATGCATCGTTGTTTCTTTTCTCCCCTGTCATTGCACTGCAGGGAGCCTGAAAATAAAAATAAAAAGTAACTTTGTTTCTCTCTTGAGCTCCTACGGGTTTTCCGAAAGCTTGGCCATTCTGCAGCTTGTGACGTTCAAGTGGTAATGAAACCTTAGGAGAGCATCTTACAACAGTGTTGCTGGGACTCCAGGATGAGTGAGATTATTTCTGCATCAGCACACAGCACCCATCTGAAAAGTGGTGCTTGTCTACCCTGCCCCCACCGGCCCCCACCGGAAGTGGGATTAGAGACCCCTGCTCTGAAGTGACCAACCTCGGAGTGTGCTCCCAGGCCCGCTTGCCCGGTGCTGTGTTCAACGGTATTGACCGCTTTGTTTAAAACGAGTCGCCTTTGTAGCACTCGACTCTAAATCCACTTTGATATTGACTGGAGGCGTCGGAACCAGCACTGTCATGGACTGGAAAGCAGGCTGCACGCGGCTGAGCTCTTTGGAAGCGGTGGGATACGGTGTTTCTCCAGTCCCGCCTCTTTGCTGATGGCTGCGGCACCTGACAGCAGCTCTGTGACCTCAGCGATGAGTTTCCTCCACGCGTGCAGACATCCTGCCCATCGCAGTGGGAAGGGCTGCGTTAGGAACCCCCACGTTACCACTGCAAGGCCCGAGGGTGACCTCAGCCCTGCCCGGTACCTGGGAACCCCCGGTGTCCACTCCAGATCCCCCTGTCCTGGAGCATGCTGGGAGTGGGCAGCCCCTGACAGGTATCTTCCGAGCGGCACAGGCCTGTGTGGGTCAGTGAGCCTCTGTAGACCCATGCAGCACACGTGCGTTAACACGATTACCAGGGGGCTCAGGAGGGCCACACACAGAGCTGGGGCGTCTGCGCCCGGGGAGGTGAGCCGAAGTCAGAACTGGGGCCGGTGTTGAGGCACAGCGCACTGGGATGCTGGTATCTCACATTGGGGTGCCAATTTTTGTCCCGGCGGCTTCACTTCCGATCCAGCTCCCTGCTAATGCGCCTGGGAAGGCAGCAGAAGATGGCCCAAGTGCTCGGGCCCCTGCCGCCATTGTGGGAGACCAGGATGGAGCTCCTGGCTCCGGGCTGTGACCTGGCCCAGCCCGGCTGTTGTGACCAAGTGGGGAGTGAACCAGCAGACAGAAGATTGATTTCTCAATCTCTTTTTTTCTCCCGCTGTGTGTATGTGTCTCTCCCCATTCTCCAACTTTCAAATAAGTAAGTTAGTCGATCCATAAAAAGAAAAAGAAGTGAGAACCATTATTTTCAACTTGGGGACCTTGCTTTCTTCTTTTTGTGTTTTGACCACTAATTACGCTAGTGAGAATGGCCTCCCCCTTGTGCAATGCAGTGCTCTATGGATGGATGGATTTCTCCGGTTTACACTGGCTGTGCCCAGTTGGACTCTCCGTTGCTTTCAAACATTAGATGGACTCACATATCGGATTCCAGACTTGAAGCCCTCTGGTCACATCACGCTTTCGATTAAACCAGATGAGTCATTCTGAAATTACTCGGAAACAAACACGAGCTGTCACGGAGTTGAACAGAAAACGAAATATCAGCTTTGTCGGTGCAACCAGAGGCCACGGGCACGCCGGGCACCTCACGGCCTCCACACTTCAAGGGCAGAACCAGGGTGGGGAGAACCGGTCCAAGCAAGGGCCGCTCCGGAAGCCGCCAGGGTGACAGCCCGTGGGACAGCCCACGCTGAAGGCATGGAGCGTGCTCCCTGGGGCTGCCGTGGCCAAGTGCACACACCACCCGTCAACACGGACATTCGCTGTTCTGACGTCATTCAGTTCCGAGGTCAGAGGCAGCAGCGCTGGCTCCTCTGGGCTCTGGGGGCTGCAGGCACCGCCTCCACGCCATGGTGTCACGTGGTCTTCCCTCTGCCACGCCCCCAGCCTCCTCATCTCTCCTTTGAAGGACACTGGGTCAGGACACACACAAGCGACTTCGTTTAAGCCTAATCATCTCTTCCTGCCTCCAAACAGACCCAGATTCTGAGGAGCCGGAGACCGAGACTTCAACTCAGTGCCCCGGCCGCAGCTCTGCCACGGCACCGGATTTCCTGGCCCACTTGGGTGCTCCAGGGCCTGTCACACTCTCTGCCCTTCAGAGCTAAGCGACCCCTGGCTGCGTGACAGGGGACCCCAGCAGGAGTTAGGCTGGGGGCCCTCCGGTACTTTTCCCGAGTTTTGGATCCTTCGTGCCTGAGAGTTCCCATTCCTCAATTCCTTTCCTTTCAGGAGCAATCGCTCCTGGTCATGTGACTTGATTTATTCCCTTTCTAAGTGGAGCAGTCCCAGGACCCAGGGCGGAGGCTGTTTCTGCATTTTGTACGATGTTTTCTGGTTTGCTAACAGATTTAAAATCGATGTGTTTCAGACTGAACAATAACGGAACTCCGTCATCTCGGCGTCTGCGCTGATCTCACTTTCCCAAACGAAGGCACCGTGATGGCACAGAGAGGTGTTTATGTTTCACACGGACACAGGTCGTGCTTAGTGGGCAGCCCTCGTTAACTTTTGGTTTTACAGATTTAGTTAATAAAGCCAAATGCGAGAAAACCAATGAGACTGCATTTGCTTAAAAATAATGCACATAGCGAACCCGGCCCAACACTGAGCACTGAGAAGCTGCAGAAGGTCAAGGGGATAAAATTAACCAACAAGGCTTTAGGCTCCAGAAGGGTGGCGCTTGGTTCATGGAAGTCAGAAGATGCCAGCCCTGCGGAACCCGTCCTCAGTAACTAACGAACACACGCTGGACAAGGTCAGGCACCTGTGCCTATCAACCAGGACCCAGGTCGTCTGTCAGCACCTGCACCAGCCTGTGGGCTTCCCCAGCCGTGTGTGCTGGGAGAGCCACTTCCGCAAGGCAGGGCTGGTGCTGGGCGTGGGGTGCCCTGTGCATGACACCCCCTCTCAGAGAGTCCAAACGCTCAATAACACTTTAATAATCGGAAGACCGCACATGGAGAGCAAGCCTATCCAGCTATGGCCAGGCGCCCTGGCGTGGTCGACACAGGGTTTGATGGCACGACTCTGCAGGGCCACACCCATTCAGCGCGAGCCTCTCACACGTGCTCATCCAACCCAGCTTTGAGTGACGACGCCGAGCGCAGAGACGAGAGACGAGAGGAGCTACTAGATCAGAGAGGACGGAGTGGGACCCGCAGCAGCCCCGCATGGAGACTGCACTGTCGTGCACTGGGGTGGGCCAGCCATGACGGAGGGGATAAATCGGACACCCTCTGAGATGCTCCACATCCTCAGGCTGGGGATCACCAAGCAATCCATGATCGACGTTTCACTTTCCCGGTAGGCTCCCCAGCTAGCTGCTGAGTGCACCCCTTGGGACAGCAGGTGACAGAAGTGGCACTGTGGACTCTCCGGTAGAATGGCTCTTCGTGCCATTGTCCTGGGCACTGTAGGCTGCTTGGGCACATCGCTGGCCTAGGAAGCCAATGGCACCTTCCCCCGCCCCCAGCAAGTCATGTGAAGTAGCAAAGCCTCCAGCCATTGCCCAAAGCCTCCACGAGAACCCGAGCCAGGGCACGAGGCCACCTCCCATCACCCAACCCTCTGTACGTCTGGCGAGCGGGCGCAGGTGCAGGCCTGGATGGATGGATGGATGGACTTGCTGCCCTGAAATGGCATGGGCGCTGCAAACGCACTGGCTGGATTCCAGGGCCCTGGGCCGGCGGCTACCCCGACGGGAAACAGGTGGCCCAGCCAGGCCAGGGAGCGCCACAAGGCACAGGGCGGCGGCTGGGCCCCGTGGGGGCTGGAAGCCTGCTGTCACCCTACACCTCCGAGGGTGTGCTCAGTGGTCCCCTGAACCTGGGGAGTGGTCTGAGAAGGCTGCCCCAGGACAGGGCTGCCAGGCGGGGGGGCCAGGGAGAAATGAGGCCGCCCCACGTTCCCCTGCTCCCCCTCCCTCCCAGCTATCCTCCACGAGGGAGCTCCTTCCAGCTCCATCCCAGGTACTTTTCCCTCTCGGTGATCAGACGCCATCGCAACATCACTCACCGAATTCTCCTTTTCCGCAATGTGAACGCCCATTTATTATACGTTGGGTCCTTACATAACTTACCTCATCGCTTATTCTGTTGTTCGCTCTCTGTGTCTTGTAAAAGCAGCTCCTCTGTCTTTGCATTGTTCGCCTTGCAATGTGCTTTGGTCTCCCAGGGAGCCCAGCAAATGAATCCCCCTGCAAAGTCTAATTTCCCAGCTCTCTCTGCGTCTGCACTCACTCCCCCACGGCCAGAGCCAGAACCTCTCTGACGGCTCTGCGCAGACCGCCCGGCCTTGCTGTGAGCCGAGCTCGTCAGGGAAAACAAACATTTCTCCAAGATCCTTCCTGCGCGTGTTTGCTGCTGCTGATTCAGTCCATGTCAGATGCAAGCATCATTACTTTCCTTTCCAAGCAGGAAATTCTATGAATTAAAAGGCACGCACCCCAGGCCCTGGTTTTCTCAGACTGAGATTGCGACAGCAGCCAAAGCTTTGTTTTGGGCTCCAGTTGTGTCTCGAGTCTTATCGAAGCGACAGTGCATCACCGGGACGCAAGACTTCACTCCAGTGCGCACGACTCCCAGTTCGTTACAAATGACTTGTTTTTAATGAGGAGAATACGACTCCAACTGCAAGGAGAAGTGGGATTCTGCTCATCCGACCTTATGACTGCTGCTTGCAATGAACAACCTCTGGGCACAACCCACAATACGGCCTGACGCTGTTTCCATTGCTCCCAATCCTTAAATAACCTGTCCACAGATTTGCAAAAAAATCCTAAACAAATAATGCAACCAAGTTCCCAAACCGCAGGCATCATTAGCCCCAAAGTCCTTACGCAGAGTAAAACAAGGACACCCACAGGCGCAGCAGAATTCCTGACCGAGACAGGCACACGGACCGCGGCACACAGGGAGGGGCCGAACGAGCCCCGTGAGCAGAAGCATCCGGACGTCTGAGATCTGCATCCGGCGTGTGGGCCAAAAGGTCACGATGATTAAGCTCCGGCTGGAGCCAGTGGAGCCGCACGAGGAAGCCGGCACTCAACTTGGCGAACGCTTTTTTTTTTCCTGAACGACTTAGGTTCAAGAATTCCACCAATGTGGCCGCGAGACAAGACCGTAATTTATTCGGGAAATTGACCAAAACAGAAATGTGTTTCTGGCAAGGCTGAAGAATGGCTTCCCCCTCCTCGCGTCCGTCTGTGCGGCGATGCTGTGTGCTCGGCTCCAGGGGAGAAACAGGTGCTGATGGATGCGGTGTTGCTAGCGCCCTCCTGCCACGCTGGCGGGCAGAGCCTGGCGCCTGCTCTCCCCGCCTTGTCTGTCACTCCCTCTCCCTCTCTCCGGGGAAGCATCAAGGAGCACTCCAGAAAAATAATGGCTGAACGTGGTGGGTGGGTCAAGACCCCGTCCCAGCCATGCAGGAGAAAGAATAAAATACGGCCTTCAAGTACCTGCCCTGCAGGCCCTCCGGCAGCCGGGGTGGGCGGGGCCCTTGGTGGACCTGTTCCCGGGGCCGGCGCCGTGGCTCACTTGGTTAATCCTCCACCTGCAGTGCCGGCATCCCATATGGGCGCCGGGTTCTAGTCCCGGTTGCTCCTCTTCTAGTCCAGCTCTCTGCTGTGGCCCGGGAGTGCAGTGGAGGATGGCCCCAGTGCTTGGGCCCTGCACCCCATGGGAGACCAGGAGAAGCACCTGGCTCCTGGCTTCGGATCAGTGCCATGCACCAGCCGCAGCGGCCATTGGAGGGTGAACCAACTGAAAAGGAAGACCTTTCTCTCTGTCTCTCTCACTGTCTAACTCTGCCTGTCAAATAAATAAATAAATAATCTTAAAAAATTTTAAAAAAAGAAAAAAAAAACTGCAACGTGTTAATGCCTTCATCCTCCATGGAGAGCCAGTAAGTGCAAGCAGACCGGTGAGGAGGGAGAGTGACCCTAGGAAACAGGGCCCCTGGCAGGCAGCCCCTCGGAACGAAGGAAAACAAACCGGAGCCGCTTCGGCTCCGAGCCCTCCCTCTGTGACAGGGCGCGCTGCTAGGGGCAGGTCCTTGCAGAAGAGGATCCTGGGAGAGCCACAGCACAAGACACTGATGCATCCAGCGCCCGCGCTCCCACCAGCGCCCCCTGCGCGGTCACCGGACTGGCTAGGCGGTGGCGGCTGCTACGGTGCAGAAAGAGGCTTCGGTGTCGGGGGTTCCTCCACCCAGGACCTGAGCTGTAAGAGGAAGAGCAGCCGGCCCAGGCCAGCTCCCCGCGGGCCAAGAAATCCGCTGCAAGAACGGGGTCCCCGAGCTGCTAGAATCGGTCATTTGTGTTTATAATTTTCTTGCAGACAAAGGTCAGATTAAGTAGCCAGCAAAGGCCCACTTAAGATACCATTCTTTAATATTAGTTTTATTTTTCAGCGGACGGGGCACCTGCTCAAAGTGGGCGTGCCCAGTGCGGTTGAGTCCTCACAGCTCCCGCCTGGGGCCTCCTGGGAGCTGGTAGGACACAAGACCGAGCTGAGTAGCAGCAGACGCACAGGGAAAAGATCGTTGCGTGCAGGAGTCAAGCGAGCCCCTCCAGCACGGGGAAAGGAAGCAGCTGTGGCCGGGCGCAGGGGAAGCAGGAAATTACTCTCAAGCGTTTTTATAAGCTCGGCCAAGGTGCCAGGTCTCAGGCTGGCTCTCAGCCAACGGCCAGGTTGTAATAATTCTACAGGTTTTCAGAGTGTGAGCATGAATCGACCCTAACTTCAGTGTGTCGCACACCTGTGCAAGGCTTGGGAGCAGAGCCTGAGAACAAGACGTGCGTGCACACCTTGAAGCCAACATGATTCATGGCAGGCGAGTCGGGAACCGCGCCCGGGGGAGGGCGGGACCCTGCTGTGCGTGGGACCCTGGAGACCACGCCTCCAAGCTGGGAAGCCAGGAGATCGCCCCCGACCCGACCCCTGCCTGTCCCTCGTCTGAGGGCCGCTCCGGGCTGGCAACTCCTCAGCCTGATCTGCAGCCAGGGGTCAGCCCTGGGCGGAGAGTGACGCAGGTGGCACCAGGGGCGCTCTGACACCGTCCCCTGGGAGGTGATCCCTCCACGCCCACCTTGCTGTCCCCGGTCGCTGTTGCTTCTTTCTTCCAACCCCGTGAATCGGTGCTCTGCGTCCTGCCCTGCTGAACTCTGGTGGCGTTTCTCTGTGACACGTTCCCTCCTCTTCCTCCCCGTCTGGGAACGAGTTTCACGTGCCCACTAACTCAGGCCATGCTGATGCGAAATGGCATGATGTTCGTATGCACAGATTCTTCATGACACCATGCTGACCAGTGCCGGGAGACGTGAGCATGCAGACCCCAGGGGCACGGAGCTGCTGTATTCTAGAGTAGCTGCTGGGACACAGGGTGGACCCACACCCGAGGAGAAGGTGCAACGAGCATGAAGGGCACCAGCAGACGTGGGCCTTGCCGCCTCTCTACTTACTTATTTTTGCAAGGCTATTTATCTATTTGAAGGGCAGAGTGACAGAGAGAGAGAAGGAGAGAAGAGAGGCCTTCCATTGGCTGGTTTACTCCCCAAATGTCTGCAATCCCTGGGGCTGGGCCATGAAAAAGCCAGGAGCCAGGGATCCCAGCCGGGTCTCCCACGCAGCGGGCAGGAACACAAGCACCTGGGCCATCATCTGCTGCCTCCCAGGTGCATTGGCGAGGGGCTGGATTGGAAGTGGAGATGGGACTCAACCCCACGCAGTCAGGAATGCCGCGTGGGCTCCACCTGCTGCCCGCACGGCCTGCCCTAAGACTTGCCGATGCTGAGACGATGGTGGTAGCCACACTACGCAATCAGCTGCACCGTGACTTAGAAATCACTTTACAATCAAGGGAGCGAGGAGGCGAGACCTCCTCCCCACGTGGAAGTAGGATCATCAGGCAGGCACAGTGGGAAAGCTCGGAGGGCGTGGGATGGACAGCACAGTCCCCCGACGAAGGAGCCTCCGTCACCCCTTCTCCAGCTCCGCTCGTCCCTGGAACGGCCCCCGAACGCTGAAGCTGCACACCCATCAGTCTCCAGGGCTTCGGGTGGAGGGAAAGCCTCTGCCCACTTTTCTGCCGGGCTTTGGGCTCAGACTTCACCGTGCCTGACGAAGCCTGGGGGTTACTACAACGGGATTCCGAGGCCCTGCTCCAGACCTACTGCGTCACCATCTCCACTGGTGGTCCTGCTGCTCTCAGGGGTAGGCACTGCTTACACAGCAGACTGTGCTGGCTCCGGGTTACAGGAAGAGACCCACCCACCCACCCAGCCATCTCTCCACCTATTACCCACCCATCCATCCACCCATCCACCCATCCATCCACCTACTCAGCCATCAACTCATCCACTTATCTAACCATCCACCCATCTACTCATCCATCCACCCACCCATCTACCCATCCACCCATCCACCCATCCATCCATCACTCATCCATTCATTCATACACCCATCCATCCATACACTCATCCATCCATCCACTCATCCATTCATCCACCCATCCATCTACTCATCCATCCACCCATCCATCTATCTGTCCATCCAACATCTTTCATTTATAAGATATTCATTGAGTTGGAAGCACTGGATATACTACAAAACAAAATAGTCCCTGCCATCAGAAATGTTGCTTTCTTCTAAGGGAAGTAGACAAACACCAGACAGAGCATTCAGCTCGGTAGCTTGTCAGGATAAGGGTTATGGAAATAAAAAGCAGGAATGAAGGATAAGGAATTGAAGGGGTGATTGAAATTTTAGGAAGATTTGGGAGCTGTTCCTCTAAGATGGTGACATTTGCGTGGACGCCTTCAAATAGGCGAGAGAGCCAGCCACAGAGATGCTCGCGGGAGCAGAGTTCTCGGCAGAGGCACCAGAGCCGGCTTTAGAGAGAAAGCCAAACAGCTGGGCTGGATGAGTAGGGAGAGGTTGAATGTGAGGCCAGCCAGGCAACGGGGAGGGGGCTGAACTGGGTCCTCTCTGAGGCCACCTGAAGACTCTGGTTAGTGAGAATCCCCGGGGGACTGAGCCCGGGAGTCTGTGGTCTGACTTGGGTCTTACCAGAATCCCTGTGCCTAGTGTTTTGAGAATAAACAGAGGTGGGGAGACTGAAGCAGGCTGGCTGGCGGGAGGCAGCGGCAGTCCTCCAGGGGAAAGAGGGGCAGCCGGGCTGCCATGGACAGGCCCCAGATGGGCCGTGTCCTGCACAGTCCTGGCGGCACCACTGCACAGGTGACGGAGCAGGGGGAGCCCGAGGTCCTGCCTGGGCAGGGCAGTTAGCAGTGGCGGGGCTGACACTGGTGGACGTGGGATCAGACTGCAGAGGGGGCCATCTTGTATTATTCCCCCCGGGGGGGGGCTCCCTCGGTGGAGCAGGTCAAGAACCAGCAGGGCTGCACCGAGCGCCACGCCCACCCCATCTTACCAGAGGAAGACGAAGTGCACAGTGCGCCCAGACGTATCTCGGGAGGCAGGTGCCTACGGATAGAATGCTGTATTTACTCACCGGCACTGCAGGAATTTGCAAGAGTTTTCTAAAGGGAGAAACGTTCTGTCTTTGATGGATTTTCTGTTTTACAGACATAATTAATCACCATGTCTAAGAAATCAATTTCCCTCGTAGCAAAAATAATCGGTGTGTTGCCAACTGGAAACATCACTTGTATTTAAGAAACACTCCCCTTGGCTGATTGTTCTTCTTGGCACCGGGAGCAAGCGCGCGGTCCGTGTGCTCGGATAACAGTGATTCACAGGAGAAACATGACGTTCCCCGGCCAGCGGCCGGCGTCAGGAGGTCTTTGCTTTATCGAATGGGCTCGTGTTCGGAAAAGGATGTCACAGACAGGAGGCGAAGCCCACGGGAACCGCGGGTCTCCACGCGTGTCAGCAAGGCCCGTTTTCTACAGAGCGTCTGTGAGCAACGGGAATCAGCTTTTCAAATTTTAGTTAATAGCTTATTTTTATTAGGGGGGGGGTGCTCCCATCTGCTAGTTCCCTCCTGACGTGTCCATGTTGCTGGGCTTGGGCAGGAGCGGGAAGCTGAACCCAGGCCTCCTACGTGGGAGACTGGGACCCGGCTCCCTGAGCCGCCACTGCTGCCCCCCAGAGCATACGTTAGAAAAATAGCTGGAATCAGGGGCAGAGCCAGGCCCCGGCCCCAGGCACTCTCTCTGCCAGGGGACGTGGGCATCTTAACTGCTGGACAAAATGGCCGCCTTCAGAATCAGAGAATTTCAACAGCTGAGCAGGTGCTCATTTAGTCCCATGGCGGCTCCCCCGCAGGACCCAGCTCCAGTGTCACCAAGGGGTCTTCTCCTTTGCCTGCAGCAGCCAGGGGTGGGAGGGCTGAGTGAGCACCCCCACCCCGCCCCGCCCCCATCTCCTGTTTGAATGATGCCAGGTGCTGGGACCTTCTGCTAATCAGACATCTGCCCCGGGGGCGCTGCGTCTGCCTTCTGCAGCGAGGTTCCTTTTCCAGTGATGAAGACGGCCCTCGGTCCCCGTGGAAATCCGCATGCGAGCGGGTCCTTTGCCGGCTCCTCCGTGGCGACAGCGGAGGAAGCCGCCCTGGACGAGGCGCGCCGTGCTGGGTGTCCCAGCATCCCCGCCCCGGGCTCTCCAGGGGGCGTGGCCGTGGGGGCAGCAGTCCAGCTTCTGCTTCTCTGAGACCAAGAGGGAGCCCGCCCTTGGCTCACCCCGACCCCCGTGTGCCGGCTCTGCTGGGAGAGCGAGCGCAGCATCGCGCGGCCGCCGGGCTCTGGAAGGAATCTCCCAGGAGGGCGCGACTTGATTTGACAACGCTAACTGCCTCTGTCATTCCCCTGCCAGGCTGACCTTTCGCGAATGTGTTTTTGATTAAGCGAGAACTTTGCTTATCAGTCTCCCACCCTCTTAAGTTTCCAGCAACCGCGCCAAAGGAACACGGGGGCTGCTGGTGCGCTGGGGGCTTTGGCGAGAGACGCTGGGACCTGTTTCCCTTTCTTGTCAAGGCTGTTCGCCTGCAGACGGAGGCCGTGGACGTGGCTGGCCTGTGGCCACTGGTGAGTGGTGCACAAGGAGGACCTCGCTGGGCACCGAGCAGGGGCTGGCAGCCCCCAGCAGGGGCCACAAGGCATTCTGGGGTGAAGGGTGGTCGGCATTGACATTCATGCTCCCTGCCTGGGGGACACAGCTGGGCCGTGGGGAATCACCACCGTCCCAGAGCCGGCACTCAGAACGGGGCGTCTCATTGCCAATCCTAGGAAGACAGCGATAATATCAACAGACACCCCGCATGAGGTGGGTGGGGACGCACCTTCGTGCACCAAGCTCACTTGTCCATGAGCGGAAATGCCCACCTCACTTGAAACCAACCGTGGCAAATGCTTTCTTGTCGCTGGGCTGGGTGACGTGTCCCCCCTTAAAATCCCACATCTCCCAGGGTGACTCAGCCTAAGGATGTCTTCTGACAGGACCCTCAGACACCCTGGCCGAGCCCCCTCTGGTGAAGCTGGACCCTGGTGTTTTCTCACAGGTGAGTGTTGAACTTGACCATGTGACGTAGCTCACTTCGAGAGGCGACGGGCACTCTGGGAAAAAGTCGCCATTGCTGGTTTGCAACCCAGACTCTGGACCCACCACCTGCTCCTGGCCAACGCAGGTGCTTGCGAATATCCCTCAGTTACCTGGGTCTCCTTAGGTTAGGCGGGATGACGTCACGCTAAGTGAGCCACTGTGCCTGACGGTTCAGCCGCCAGCTTGGCCGCGAGCCCTGCTCTTCTATCTGAAGTGCGGGGAGCAGCTGCAGACTGCCTGTGTCTAGTCCACCGGAAATGCCTCTAAGGCTTGGGGATGCAGTTCCCTTCAGAGCTCACCCCAAGTGGCAAAGGCGCTTTGACACCCAGCGAATACCCAGGGTCAGAGGTTGTCAGGGCAGTAAGGCCTGAGAGCCCCCCTCTGACGGTGACCCAGTGGCCCACACCAAGGCTAGGTCCAGGCTCCTGGGACCGATGGGCCCCACACCCCTACTCGGCTCTCCCAGGGTGCTCCAAGCCCTCCGAGAGGAGCAGCCGCTGGGCTCAGGTGGGAGTGGGGGAGGGGAACGGAGGGGTCGCTGATCCACTCTGCATCTGTAGGGGCTGCCAAGCGCAGCCCCAGCCCATGGTCCAGGTGGGAGCCCTTTGCCCTGGACCACCCCTTGGCCGTCCCCAGACACCTAATGCAGGATCTCCCCCCCCCCCCGTAGCTGCATCTTCACTTCCTGGGGTTCCAGCCACTCCTGGTCAGTCATAGTTCAAAAAGAATAAGTGGAAAATTCCAGAATAAGTAATCCACACCTTTTATTTTATATTTTTAAAGATTTATTTGATTATTTGAAAGGCAGATTTACAGAGAGGCAGAGTCAGAGAGAGAATCTTCCATCCGCTGGTTCACTCCCTAGATGGCCGCAATGACTGGAGCTGCGCCGATCTGAAGCCAGGAGCTTCGTCCAGGTCTCCTACATGGTTGCAGGCGCCCAAGGACTGGGGCCATCTTCTACTGCTTTCCCAGGCCATCAGCAGGGAGCTGGACTGGAAATGGAGCAGCCGGGACTCCAACCAGTGCCATATAGGATGCCGGCGTTGTAGGCAGTGGCTTTACCCACTATGCCACAGCGCTGGTCCCCAATCCATACATTTTATGCTGTGTGCCATCCCGAGTAGCTTGATGGAATCTTGTGCCATCCTGCGTGGTGGGTCCTAAGCCATCATCTTTCTAGTGTGTCTCTGGCACATACACTACCCTTGTGTCAATTACCGAGTAGCCGTGAACTTGCCCGGAACCACAGCGCTGTGTGTATCTAACAGTGCAGGTGTAAGGATGCAGGAGGAACGCAGACAGAAAGCGAGGGACACGGTGGCCCTGGCGCTGTGGTGATGCCGGCTGGCATCTGGGGAGCGGTGTTATCTGAGGCTTGGGACCACCTGCAGGATCAAGCATCCCCGGGGGCCTTGGGTCTCACGGCATGAAGACAAGGGGCAGCGTTTTAGAGGATGTCCCCCTGCAAGAGCCCTTGACTGACAGCTGTGGCTGCTGGTCTGGCTGTTGAAATTCAGTAGAACTATTGCCCATGGCTGCTCTCAGAGCCACGAGTCCAACCCAGTAGCTTCCAGAAAAATCCCTCAGACCGCACAGAGTCTCAGCCTTTCTGCGACAGGCCATCGCCACCTGCTTCCCCCCGGGGCCTGCCTCTCAGCTCCAGATGTGATCGGTGGGGGAGGAGGCGTCCAGCTGTGCCCACCTCACCTGTCGCCCCACAGCTCCGCCTTGCCCAGGTGAGCCCCGTTGGGGTTCAGAGACGCAGCACCTCGTTGGTACAGTCCCCCTGCTGAACACCCCCCCAAATCTTCAAAGACCTAGGGCGAGTGCCCCACCCGCAGGGTGCTGGTGCCTGCGCTCAGCTGTTCTCCGCAGGTGTCTGCCAAGGAAGGAAGGGTGGCCGAGCAGCTCCTCACAGGAACAGTGAGTCGGGGCATGAGCCAAGGGTTAGGTTAGAGCAACGCAACCAACGGTGCCTGGCTAGGGTTTTCCTGCCTCTTGCAACCACTAAAAAATCTATTACATAGGCGGCAGAGACCTACAGCCTTCGAAGCATGTTGTCTCGGGAAAACTGGAAAAGGATTTTGATTAAAAAACAGACAGCAGGGGTGGAGGGAAAGAGGTGGGGAGGAGAAAGAGAGAGGGCCGTCCGGCCCAGAAAGGCAGCCCACAGCAAGCAGCAGCCTGTGCGACCCCGCTCACCTGCACACGGGAGGGCTCCTGGCTGACAGCTGGGGAGACAAAGACTAAATCGATACCGAGTGCCCGGAGCTGTTCTAGCACACAATGCTGGTGACACACCAAGTAGGAGCTGAAAAGACAGAGGACGGCCCTGCCGGCTGGGGGTCCCCCGCGTCTGGAGGCTGTGGACACGGAGTGACCCACCTGGGGCCAAGGGGAGGTGGCCTGCTGGCCCACACAGTGCCTTCATGCTGCGGCTTCTTCAGAGCCCAGGTAAGCCCAGGAGCCACCACAGAGAGGGCGCGGGGCTGCTTAGAGGGGGCCTGTGTCTGCCTCCATGAACCAGAGGCCTTGAGCGGACCTGCACCAGAACTTCTGGGAGTGTTAAAAGAAATCTACAGCAATTCCATCAAGAAATATGGGAGCCCCCACAGCGTTTGTTTTCCAAGTAAGAAAAGCGGAGCGGAAACGGAGACGAAGCAGCCACCCGTGTCTGCACCCTGGACCCTGTGCTGCGTCCCTCTCCCACATTCCCCCTCCACTCCCCTTCCCTGCCCCCGTCCTGAGCTCAGGGCCCCGTGGTCGTCAGTCAGCTCTCAGACAGGCCAGTGTCAAAAT
The DNA here is from genome assembly GCA_015711505.1 of Sylvilagus bachmani. NCBI lineage: Eukaryota > Metazoa > Chordata > Mammalia > Lagomorpha > Leporidae > Sylvilagus > Sylvilagus bachmani. Next base: position 161,890,947 of record CM027399.1, on the reverse strand, counting down.
CAGGAAATCCCCACACGATCGTTTCGTTGGAAAAAATAATAATAATAAAAAGAGCGAGAGAACGAACAATCAATGAAGCGCAGCTCGCGGCGTCCCCGCCCCGCGTGGATGCCGGGCGTGGCCGAGCCTGCTCCACGCCATGGGTCCCGTGTGTCCCGCCTGTCAAACAGCAGGCTGGAAGGTTGGCTTCCAGGCCGAGTGAGGCTACTGCCGGCTGACAGCGCCTCATTTCCAGGGGCTCCATGTCTCTCGGCTCGGCTCAAATCACTTTGGCAAGTTTAATCTGGTCTAGCCGTTCTGCTATTTACGGCTGGAATTTCTGTGTCTGAAGAGTGCCCTGGGAATTCAGCTTAGTGGCTCCGAGACTGACTCAGAGCTGGAACCCAGGTGGAAGGGGAGCTGCACGGACCGTGCTCCGGGGGAGGCGTCGCAGGAGCCCCGCTCTCCCAGCCTTCCCACGGGGGCAAGGCTTCGATTCTGGTTCTCAGCCATGCACGAGCAAGTGTTTGGAGCTGGAGATTTAGAGCATCGTCAACGCCGACGTGGAGGGGTGGGCTGGGGAGGCTGGGGCTCCCATGGACCAGGGCTCCCTGATTTAGAGGCCCCGTGAGCTCGCGTGTATGCCTTGGTCTCTTTGAGTTTCCTTTTCCTCATTTGCAAAGTGGGGTCAATGCATCTTGTCCTGGAGCGTGGTCCCAAGACTCCGTGTCCCTCCGCCTGGAGAGAGGGCGCCCTCTCCTACTCTCGTCCTCACTCTGTGTTCTCTCCCTTTGTAAGACAGAACCTGGGGCTGGGGAGGTGCATGTGGGTAACCGGTGAGCCCTGCTCTCTGTAAATGGCGCCTGTCTCCCTCTGTTCCCCTCCACGTCGGGGGACGGGATCCTCATGGAGACGCAGAGCCTCGTCTCACAGTGGAAAAGCAACGGTGCTCACCAGGCACCACGGTGGTGCTGACGGCAGCTGGCACCCGCTGGGGCACCCTTGTGCCCGACACTCTGTGAAACGGCCCGACACCGCGCTGCCTACCTGTAGGCCTACGATGTTCCCTGTTTTGCCCCTGGGATCATCATGTTTCAGAGGCATCGGGGCACCCCGCAGCGGGAGAACAGCATAGTTTTCAAGTCCAGCTTACACGATGCCAGGCTCCCTGTCAAATCGTGGTCTAGTTCTGTGTCGACCATCTCATGTGATAAGTGGCACGAGAGGAGAAAGGTTCTTGTAGGAAATGACGTTGCGTGGGAGATTTTTAAAGGGAGACACCAAGAGCATCGCGCAAATACTTCAATATTACAACCCAAACTTGGCATGACCTTCTCACCTTCTCGTTCTGTCAGGTTCTGTCTTGGGGGCTGGGAAGCCGCTCCGTGGGAGGTTAGGGTGGCCTGGTGCATCCTCTGTGTCTTCCCAGGACCATCTGTGCCAGCGGCCCCGACACCAGTTCTGCTTGGATCCCACTGCATCACACAGGCACAGCAAAGCCATTCACCGAAGGAGGAAACCCAGCCTCCAGGTTAATCAGTCGCCAGAGAAACTCAAGTCGAAACCCAGATGCAACGTTGCTACTGCCTAGCGAGATGGACCGAGGAGAAATGCCCCTCCCGCCACCAGAGCAAACGCACCGTCCCGTTAGGAAGCTGTTCGCTGCAGCTACGTAAAGGACCCAGAGCTTCCCGGGGCGGACACAGCAGCAGCGGGGAGACCGCGTTAGAAGGTCCACAGCGACGCTGTACTCATTCCAAACTGGAAACTGCCGGTGCCCATCCAGAGACCAGGTACGGAGAATACGCCAGAGTGGCTGGAATATCACACAGCGCTGAAACGAACAGACGACAGCTATACAAAACGCGATGAGCTCTAGCCAAATGTGGAACGAAAGCTTGTTTTTTAAACCTAGAAAACCTAAGCACCACTACAGGAAGTGCAGATGGCGGTTGTCTTGGGTTGGGGGCATGGGGGGGGGCTGAGGAGGGACTGGGGTTGGCTCTGAAGTGTGGGTGACTCTTCGTTTGTGGACCCGAGTGTGCTCAGTGTGGGGGAATTCATCAAGCAGTACATGGCGACGTTTGCACATTTCCATGTGTGTTTTTCAATAAGATGTAAAGAAGGACCGGCCGGAGACGCCTCTGAGGATTGCCTACATTTCTTTAATAAGGAGATTTCATGTGTGTGTGTGCACACGCGTGTGCATGTGCGGGGTCACGTGTGTGTGTGTGTGTGTGTGTGTGTGCCGTCCCATTCACTAAGCATCCAGGGCAGCTGCTGAGACTCCCTGAGCATCTCCCGTTCCCAGGGAGCTGCGGTAGAGCTGTGGCAGGCACAGAGAGCAGTCATCAGGTCAGCAGAGCGTCCCTAGGAGAAGCTGGCCAACCAGCAGGTCTCCTTCATCTTCCTCCCAAGGGTGCCGGTGCCCTCCTGCAGCCGGAGGCCAGGGCGCCCGGAGCAAGACCCGCAGGTTCTCCCCGACGTGTGCACCTGTCGCTGCGTGTCCATTCCCAGCAGGTCTGAGACTCATCAGCAGCCCCGCACCTGCAGGCCGGCGTCTCCAGCCCTCTCCCTCCCAGGCCTCGGTGCAGGCCAGCGTCCCCAGGAAAACGCTCTCTGGCTCACAGACCGGCCCAGCTGCCTCCGCACCCTCTTCCTACCGACCATCAGCGTGGGGCTGGGCTCCTCTTGTCTGCTTCCTACAGGAGAGCAGAGGCTGCAATGACGGGGTGCATCCATCCCGTGCAGCAGAGGCTGGGCACGCGCCGCACCCGTCCGGCAGAGGCTGGGCACAGGCTGCCATTTCATGGAGGGCGACCGGAGGAACCGGGTCCAGGACCGTGTCCTGCATTTAGAGTCCATGCAGCTCTCCTGTGGCGAGTGGTACCCTAGGACCTAAAGGAAATGAAACAGGTTTGAAACTTAGCCCGAGACCCCCAGGGCTAGCAGCTGCGTGCAGGAGGCAGACAGGACTCACAAGGCCTCCGCCCAGGCCACCTTCTTGCCACCGCTGAGAACGCGGGTCTTCTTCGCACACCAGGGTGTCTCTCCGACCGCACCGCCCAGGCCCCCTCTTCCGCATTTTTCCTGAATGTTCCGAGGCTGCGGAAGCTGGCGTCCCCGCGGAGTCACACCCCAGTGGAGCTGTTTCCATGAGCTTCCCACTCGGGCACACATCAGCCTCGTTTAGAGAAGAGAAGCCCAGGCCCGGAGACCTGCAGCCCCTGTCCTGGCCCGGGAGGGGAGCGTGGAGAGGCTGACGGCTGCGGGCAGGGCAGGGCCGGGTTGCAGGGTCACCCTGGCCAGCTCAGAAGGACACGGCTCCTGTCGCTAAATCACCCACACCATTGCCGTGACCGTGAGTCCAGAAGAGTGC
>CM027399.1:161858279-161887489 GCA_015711505.1 Sylvilagus bachmani | reverse complement strand
CAGAGAACACACTGGGGTGTGTGGGAGTGAGTGTGAGTGAGTGTGTGAGATCCCGTGCATGGGTGAGAGTGTGTGTGTGTGAGAGCCTGTGCATGGGTGAGAGTGTGTGTGTGTGAGAGCCTGTGCATGGGTGAGAGTGTGTGTGACTGGGTGTATGTGTGAGATCCTGTGCATGTGTGTGTGTGACTGTGTGTGTGTGGCGTGTACATAGGTGAGAGTGTGTATGACTGTGTGTGAGTGTGTGAGATCCTGTGCATGGGTGAGAGTGTGTGTATTAGGTTGTGAGTGTGTGTGTGTGACTGAGTATACAGCGGTATGAGTGTGCATGTGTGTGTTAGTGTGTGAGTGTGTGTGTGGTGAGGGCCTGTGTGATCATGTGTGATGGACCAAGAACATAAGCCTCAGCCATTCTCCCTCATTGCCCACAGGAGAGAAACACTGGAATGTATTCTCTGTCCTTGAAACTCACTTGGGGCTCACACCCTACTGCCTTCATCCCCACCCTACAGGCACCGGGAAGACCAGTTCCAGGATTCCCCTCTGCCTGCTGCCCCCACCCCTCCCCCACCCCCAGCCCTCCTAAAATCTTAAAAGGCCCGCCCTTGGGGTCAGGGCCTTCGCCACGTGTTCCATCACGTGCTCGCGGACAGTTGGGCACCCACCTCTACGGATCTCTTTTCTCTGGACAAATTCGGTCTGGCTGTAAATCTGTTCACTGCCTCCTCTCTATTCTGCAAGTCTCTTCCTAACAATGTGCATGTGTGTGTGTGTGACTGTATGAGCGTGTGTGTGTGTGATCCCGTGCATGGCTGGAGAGTGTGTGCATGTTAGTGTGTGTGTGTGTGTGTGTGGTGAGGGCCTCTGTGATCATGTGCATATGTGTGTGTCTGTGTGTGTGTGTGTGCATGGATGAGAGAATGTGTGTGAGTAGGTGATATGGTGTGTGTGTGTGACATGTGTGTGATCCTGTGCATAGATGATAGTGTGTATGTGTGACTGTGAGTGTGAAGGCCTGTGTGCATATGTGAGTGTGTGATGTGTGTGTGATTGTGTATGTCTGTGTGTGTGCATGGATGAGAGAATGTGTGTGAGTATGTGATACGGTATGTGTGTGTGTGACATGTGTGTGATCCTGTGCATAGATGATAGTGTGTATGTGTGACTGTGTGGGTGCATGTGTGAGGGCCTGTGTGCATATGTGATTGTCTGAGTGCGTGACTGTGTGATGTGTGTTCCCTCTGTCTCCTTTCCATGCATAAACACCAGGAGGGAGAAGCCAGTCCCCTCCCCGGGGCTCCACCCTGACCCTTCCCCTGTGCCCAGACTTGCTGGCCGATGCGTTCCGACTGCGGGGAGCACAGGGGCAGCACCCAGAACAAAGGCGCAACAGGCCTCTCCTCCCAGCGCCCGGGGCCGCTCGCAGCTCAGCCTCTCCTCGGGCCCAGGCGTCGGAGGCGTCAGGAAGGCGAGGCGTGGAGAGCTGCAATCCCTTGGGTTTCGATCGCTTGCTCCTCTTGCTTCGTGCCTGGGAGCAGGGTGAGCTGGCCCGGGGTGCAGGCCCCGTTGGAGAGCGGGTGACGGAAGTCCCATTCTGCGCGTTTGGAGCCCGTGTCTCTCTCCCAAGTGCAAGAACAGGGACGTAGACCGGAGAAACAAAGCCCGGTGGACGAGCTCATGTCTGTCCAAGGTGCCGGTTTTCTGTCGCTGCCAACCCCAAAGTGTCTCTCCTGGACTCAGTCCTTAGAAACCCACCTCGGCCGGGTGCGACCTCAGGACCCGAAGAATCTCCGACCACATGGCCGGCGGCGTAGACTGTGGGTCCCGTTATTAATATGGCGTGTGCCGTGTCCACACACTTAGATGTGAACTCTCCGTGGAAGGGAAGTATAAGCGTAGTAAAGTGTTTAATATTGAAAATGTCAAAACCTCACCAAGGGGAGGAGACCACAGATCCTTCAGCAATGTTTTTGGGACACTGATTTTCGATCACATTGAAATTCGGGAGAGCGTAGAAGCGGGAGAAAGCCATGGAGGGTGACATTCTGTCACCGTCCCTACATTTCTTCTGCAGGGGCCGGTGTCCTGGCGTCGTGGGTGAAGCTGCCGCCGGCGATGCCAGCTGGCTCGTGTCTCAGCGGCTGCACTTCCGATCCAGCTCCCTGCGTGGCCTGGGAAAAGCTGTGCCAAGTGCTGGGCCCAGCACCCACGCGGGAGACCTGGAAGCAGCTCCTGGCTCCTGGCCTTGGCCTGGCGCAGCCCCAGTGAAGCAGCGGATGGAAGACCCCTCTGTGTGGCCGTCTTTCTCTAACTCTGACTTTCAAATAAATACATAAATCTTAAGGAAAATTTGTCTGCAAAGCTCGGTTTGTCTGTTGCTGCCTAACAACTACCCCCAAACATAAGGAGCTGAAGCCACCGTCATTTCACTGGGTCTTACTTATGCGGCAGGTGGGCTGGCTGGCTGCGGCCAGGCCTGGTTCACGCAGGAGCCCGGCCCCGTGCAGCCCCTCTGCCTCACTGTGGCTCGGGCTTCCTCCACGTATGGCGGCACCCGGAAGCTGGGGCTCCGGGAGGGAGAGCTGACCCGGCACAGTGCTGCCTCTCTGGGCTCCGCTGCGGAAGACACCTGGCCACATCCTGTCCTGCTGCGCTGGTCACAGGACGGCAGGGACCTGTCCAGAGTCAAGGGGGCAGCAGAGACGCCGCCCACCAAGCAAGGGAGTAACATGGCCCCCGGAAGAACGGACGCGTGGGATGGCGGATGGCGCTGACCCCTTCCTGGGACTCACATCCCCCACGGGAACGTCAGCTCACCTGCACAGGGCGGGGCGCAGCCCCTTGCAGGTGCCAGGAAGAAGGACCATTCTGGCCTGCGTACCCTGCCGCGGGCCGCGTGGTACTGCCTCCCCTGCGGGATCTGTCCCCAGGGCCTCGCGTTCCCAGCTGCTTGTCTCCGGCCTGATCTCCAGGTCCGTCCCACCATCCGCCAGTGGAAGGAGGCAGTGGTGAGGATGCGGGGCGGCTCCCAGTCAGGGGTGCCCCTGCCCTTCTTCTCCCCTGCTCCGGGGGTCCTGGAGCGCCGGCTCGGGTCAGGCCGCGTGGGCTCCTGTTCCTTAGAGAGCTCAGGCCGCTCCCCGGGGGCCGGAGGCTTCCCTTTGCAGCTTCTTCTCTGAGTGCAGAGAAATCACTTCTCTGCCTCTGGGTGCCCAGTGAACACTCGTCCCGACAGAAGGTGTTGGAGGCGCAGCTGCCCGGCCAGTCCCCCGCCCGGAGCTGCTCAGAACCCACCAAGTGCGGCGGCCCCATCTGTAGCGAGCCGATGACAGACAGGCCCGCGGGCCCAGGCCGCCTTTGCATCCCACGGCGGCCCCGGGCCTGCCTGCTGTATGCCTGTCGGAGCTGGTGCCTGGACTGGAGAGCAGAGAATAAGACGACGCGCTGTTTGTGCTCCGGGGCCGCGCGGCCACCGTAGACCAGCGAGGCAGCCACAGCCCGTCCTCCACGGAGCGGCCTGAAGTCAGGGTGAGCCCGTGGCGTCGGAGCGGTGAGCCTCTCCAGAGTCCAAGGGGAAGGTTCTGGAACCTTCTGGCCTCCCAGTAAGACTTCAGGGAGGTTGTGGAAAAGTCAGGAGCGGCCCCGGGTTTCCAGGAAGGGGCGCTTGCCCAGAAACACCTCTTAAATGCCAGAAGGGACGGGAGGAAAAATCCAGGAATTTCAAATCCTATCAGTGAAAAGAGGAGCCCTAGGTCTCGACAGGTCGGGCTGCTCAGCCGGGGTCGGGCACGGGAGGTGCCCACACGCTGGCGCCGGGGCCGAGCCCCCGTGCCCAGCTCAGCCTCTTTCCGTAGCTTCTACCCCGGTTTTCTAGCTGTCGAGACCCTGGGACAGTGGAGCAGCAGCGCCTGCTCTTCCAGGTTGTGCAGCACAGAGAGGCGGCCGGGGCCAGCGGCCTCCTGCCTGGGCACGCGGGCAGCCTCAGGCCAGCAGCTACTGTGTCTCTCCCCGGCCCCCGCCTTCCTGCAGCACAGCGCAGGGAAGGAGGCCGCTCCGAGCCCCCGGCAGCCCCTGCAGGAAGCACCCAGGGGCCCAGGCACAGGCAGCGGTCAGAACTTGAGGCTCCCAGCGGCCCTTGCCAGGAATCTGATCCCAGCAAGATGCTGAGGTCCCGGTGGGGATCCACCTGGGCAAAGGAAGCCACGTCCCGGGGAGCAAGCCGGTGTCGATGGTGAGAAAGACGGACAGCAGGCACGAGGCCCGCGTCCACTGGCGCCCACCCCTGTTTTCCTGAGAGTACCTGCACTGGCCGTGGGGGGAGGGGCGAATCTGATGGGCGCGTGGTGGGGAACTGCATCTGCAGCCTTGTCCTGTTTGGGCCTGTGGATTAGCAGGAGACAAAAGAGACAGAAGACAGAGCTCCCTCTAGGCCTCAGAAGTAAGTGGGAATTCCAGGGTCTGGGGAGGGGGAGAGGGGGGAGGGGGAGAAAAGAAAGAGAGCGACACAGGGCCTGGAGCCCGCGCTTCGGGTTTCTCTCCAGGGCCTCCTAACTGGAGAAGGCCTGGTGTTTGAAGATAGACCTGGGACGGGACGCCCTTCCAGATTCTAAACATTCACTGGGGCCCGTGCTGCCCACGGGGCTCGGACCAGTCTGCCCCCCCCCCCGCTCCTGCAGACATTAATGGATCCGCACTAATAGCAGGTGGATCAGAGGTGGAGTCTTGACCTGAGGAAGGCACTCGGGCAGTGGGGCTGCTCGGAGGTCTTTAGCTCACGGGGAAGGGGGGGTTATCTCAGTCTCTGCTTCCTGTCTGGCCTCCCCAGGTGTCTGAATCGATGGGGCAGCCCCGTCATGGACTGTGAGCCAAAATCATCCTTCTTCCCCCTAAGAAGCTCCTATTGGGTGTTTTGGCTGCAGTGACGCAAAGCTGATGGATGGAGACCGAAGAAGAGGAACACGGGGTCTCGCGCTGGCTAAACATGGACAGACAGCAGCCGGTGTTGTGGCGCAGGGGGCTAAGCCCCCGCCTGCGGTGCTAGGATCTCCTATGAGAATGCTGGTTCAAGTCCTGGCTGCTCTGCTTCTGACCCAGCTCCCTGCTGATGGCCTGGGAAGGCAGGGGAAGACGTCCCGAGTGCTCGGGCCCTGCACCCATGTGGGAGAGCCTCATAGGGTCCCTGGCTCCTGGCTTCGGTCTGGCCCAGCACCTGCCGTTGCGGCCATTTGGGGAATGAACCAGTGGATGGGAGACCTCTCCCCTCCTCTCTCTCTGTCTCTTTCTCTCTCTGTAACTGCATTTCAAATACATAAATAAATCCTTAAAAACTTGGAGAGGGAGAGACAGAGAGACACAGATGTTCTCTGATGGGATGGCTTCACGGGAAGTTGGAGTGAGGGGTGGGGGTCCCTGGGGGCGTCTGTCCTTCGAGGAGTCACTGACTGGGGAGGGGTTGGGCCAGTGCTGCCTCCATCCTGAGGGCCCCAAAGAACCTGTTCTTGCTAAGTAGATTGCTTTATGGCTTGTTTGTTAATGAGGGTTCTAGAACTTTCAATGAACCTTTGGTGGTACTGAGGCCCAGGACTGTCCTGAGAAAGCGGGACCTTAACCTGGACCTGTCCTGGATGGACAGATGCTCCCTGTACCAAGAAGCGTCAATCCTGTACCAGCTCTGTTATGAGTGCGGTGTTGTGGCCGGGAACCTGCCTCCCTCCCAGCACCTCCCCCCTCCCCTGTATCGGTTCAGAGCCTGCAGCAGGTGAGAGAACTCAGGCCAACAGCAGCCTGGACCAGTGAGGGTGAGCTTCTCACATAACGCTGCCTGGGGTCAGCGAGCCAGGGTAGGTGTGGCCCGGACAGGGCCAGGGCAAATGCAGCAGCCCTCAGAGTCTTACAGAACTCTCTCTACCCCAGCCCTCAGCACGCCCTTTGTGGTATCACAATCTCAGCTCGGCTGCCCCAGTGCCAGCCATTGAGTCCACGCTCCAGGCAGAAGAGGAAGGCGGTTACACCGGCCCTGTTTCTCCCTTTCATCGGGAAAGCAGGCATTTTCCAGTGGTAACGCCAGTGGTCCCGGTCTGCTACTCCCATCTCTGGTAGTTCGTGCTTACCCAAGACTGCCTAAACTTGGTGCCCCACATTTAAGAAGGCCATACCAAGATGGCTGCTGGCAACAGAGCCTGCCTGGCAACAGGCTGTGATTGGTTAGGGCATAGACCACCCCTTGACCAGATTGGCTGCCTCGGCTATATAAGCTGCTGTACCAACTGAAATAAACGAGTCTGCAGGCTGCTCACCTCAGGCCTGCTTTCACCTGACTCCCGGGGTCTGTGTGGTGACTCTGCGCCTCTTGCCCCCACCACGCTCCTCCTCTCAGAACGAATCCACAACAACAGTCCCAGTCTGCTACTCACATTTCTGGTACTCCATGCTTATCCAAGACTCCCTAAACTCAGTGCCCCACGGATCTCAGCCCTGCTGACAGCTGGGTTGAGAATGTGTGGCAAGGGAGCGTAAGTGACACCAGCAGCCACCTCCCAGCCGTGGCAGCCGAGAGCCTGGAATGGCCACCATCTTCCTCTTCTCCCTGGCGGCAACCTCAGGCACCAAGTGTTCCAGCCCCAGAGTATCGGAGCCCCGTCAGCCTGGGCCCCCGTGTGCCTCGTGGAGCTCCCAGGAGACCCCGCGTGCCCAGGCAAGGAAATAAACCCAGCCCAGTCGCTGCTGGCACCTCCGCCCGGCCCACACTGGCTGCTGCAGCCCCACTGCCCAGAGCCACATCAGGTGGCCGCCCATTGTGGACAGGACATGTGGACAGTGAGCCTGGGGCTCTGCCGGGCAGGCAGCAGAGCAGTGAGTTACAGGGTGGACATCGGGTTTGCCAAAGCAGATCGGGACTCGCTCCCCAGACTGACCCCTGCCGCCTAGGGCTCCGGTCAGCAGGCCACAGAGGCACACACACCCAGCACGATGGCTAAGCCATCCCCCAGCACCTTCAGAAAGCCACGGCTCTCGTCCCTGGCACCTTCCAGCCCGTTCATTATCCGCACATGAAGGAGCAAAACAGCACCAGGGGGCCGGGTGCGGGGAGCAGCCGGGACCAGGCCTGGAGTCACCGCGGGTCTGCAAACGTACTCAGAGCGTCAGGAGCAGAGGAGGCCGAACTGCGAGAGTGCAGAGACCACGCGAGCACCTGCCTGAGCACAGGGAGAAGAGAGACAGGAAGTTCACACCCCCCTGAAGCTGGTGACCCGGGCTGTCGGCCGGGGGGGACCCCGGGGAGTGGGGTGCAACCCTGGATTCGGAGAGCCAGGGAAGGCGGGTGATGAATGAGGGGTGGAGCTGCCTCGCGCAGACAGTAGGGGAACATGAGAGAGCAGATGGGGCTCCGAGAAGCAGCCCAGGGTCGGCAGGAGGGAAGGGGCCGGGTGTGCGGAATCTCGTGGGCAGATTCCAGGGAACCGCTGGCTGTGGCCATCATGGCTGTGTAGGAGCGCTCTTACTGGGAGGGGCTGGGCGGGGGCTTCCTCGTGGCCCAGGAATGAAGATGAGGGGCTCTGGGATCGGGGGAGGCTGGTGGTGCAGCCAAAGCGGGAGGGGGGCACAGGGAGCTCCCAGAGATGCAGCCCCCCCTTGCACAGAGAGGGGGCCTCCAAGACCGGCTGCAACATGCCTGGTGCCCCCCGCCCCTACAACTGCAGGCTCAGGGGCTGTGACGGTGGTGAAGAGATGCAGCCTAAGGAAGGGACGTGTCAAGAAAAGGGGGGCTTCAGAACAAAGACCCCCCCGTGTCACTCGGCAAACGTTGCATCCTGCAGGGGGCAAAAGGTGACATTGCAGATGCAGCAACAGGCCAGCCCAGGAGCCCCAGGCTGAGTCCCCCGCGTGGGCTCAGGGAAGACAGGACGGGCGGCCCAGGGTCTGCGGGTCTCGCCCTCCGCCCCCCCACCAGGAGTCCTGGTCCCAAGTCCCCGCCATGTGGAGCGGGGGGAAGGGGGAGAAAAGGGCACGGGGCGGCAGTCTTCCGCTCAGGCCTGGGTGTTGTCAGCCCGAGTGAGCTCATCCCAGGCCGGCGAGCCAGCGGGGAGGAGAAGGGGCTTGTGGGTCGAGCGTGAAATCAAAGGCGTCAGTATTGGAACGTGAAAGATCTCCTCCTACCTGGAAATCCAGCCCCCCGACCCCACGACGCACATGCTTGCCCTGAACACAGAAGCGACGTAGAAAGAAGAAGTCAGGGAGGGAAGGGATGGGCAGAAACACGACGGCGGGCGGGAGTCCCGTCTGCAGGACTTGTGAGGGCTGAGGTCGGGGGGGGGGGGCACTTTCTTCCTGGGGACGACTGTGCGGCTGCAGCCAGCTCCTGCCATCACCAAATGCATGCCAGCGGGGCTTCCAGATCATGTGGCCACGCGCGCGTCTTCCACGGCTCTGTGCACCGCTGAGCTGCATGCCTTCACTCTTGGCAGAAGGCATGGGATTGCTGTGCAGTGGCTGGTGGGAGACATGGCGGGGCCGAGGGCTCCTTCCCCAGGGAATCCCCCTTGCGGGGAGCGAGGGGGCGTTCACCACGTCTGCTCCGATGAAAACGTTTGCCCATCAACACCCAGCCCTGAGCCTGGCCTGCCACACGTGCTGGTCTGTCTTGCACCTCAGCCGTCTTCTGAGCTGCACCCCTACCCCGGAGCCCAGGCTCGCCCCGGGCACCCCCGAGTCATCAGGAGGTGGGGAGGTCGGCCTCGCCGGGCGTCAGACACAATCCCATGTTCCCTGTCCTGCAATGCTCAGCCCTGCTGCTTGCAAAGTGAACGCTGGGTGCTCGGGAACCTCGGAACCACAGGGAGGTGATGGACGCGTCGTGAACAGAGCACTGGGCTCCGCGTCTGGGCCCGGGCGGCCCCTGCTGCAGGCTGGTGCCCTCTGCTGCGGAAATGCGTCCCCTGCACACCTGCATCTTCCCAGACAGGGAGCGTGGAGACACCTGCGAACGCTCCGTTTGCCAGCCCAGGTTTGCAGTCCACAGAAGTCACCCAGCGAGAAGAGGACGGCACGTCTTCCCACGTTCCAGAAGCTGGCAGAAATCGGTTGACATCTTTTACCTGAGGGCCAGCAGCCCCTGGCAGTGCCCTGGCAGGTCTGACGTGGACACACACAGACGCTCCCAGGACGGGTTTGTGCTGAAGCCAGAGTCTCTGCCCCCAGTCGCTCCCGCACCAGGTGCTGGGAATGGACAGAACAATCCAGAAAAGAGCTTGTGTTCCAGGAGCCCGGCCTGGGCGAGCTTTCCTGTGCACTCAGATCCCCTGGGCATCTCGGTCAAGCGCAGGTTCTGGCTCAACAGGCCTGGCAGGAGCTGGGGTGGTGAACCTCCAACAAGCCCCCCCCCCCGGGGGGGGGGTAGATGTGGCTGTTGCCTGCGTCAGGCGACAGCAGCAAAGGTGACAGGAACACTCTAAGGGAGGCCCCCACGGGGCAGCACAGCTCGGGACACAGCTCCCCCGATGGCTGCCACTGTTGGGGCTAAGCCAATCTGAAGCCAGGAGCCAGGAGCTTCTTCTGGGTCTCCCATGCAGGTGCAGGGCCCAAGGACTTGGGCCATCTTCTGCTGCTTTCCCAGGCCATAGCAGAGAGCTAGATTGGAAGTGGAGCAGCCGGGACTTGAACCAGTGCCCATATGGGATGCCGGCACTGCAGACTGTGGCTGTATCTGCTACACCACAGCGCTGGTCCCGAAAGGTGACAGTTGCAACACAGTAAACCCTCCTCCCTCTGACGCTCTTGGCCTTCCACTCTCAGAGGGGCCTCCGTCCTTAAATCATGTTTGTTTATAAGAGATGGCGCTCTGGACTTTCTGGAAACGGATTGAGATCCCAGCCCAGATCCACCTCGCTGCATGGCCCCCGTGGGGTCCCCTCCACTTCCTGGGCGGTGCTGCAGCCCTGGGGACCTCCTGTGTGCACACACAGGGTGGATGCTTCACACACACAGCCCACCTCCGGGTCACTCCGCAGAGCTCAGTGAGGGGAAAGCATTGGAGGTAACTCCGTTCTGAACTAAAGAACAAATCCGAGAGGGAGTGGTTGTTCACCACCTCTGCTTCCTCCAGCCTCGATGGCCCGGACGCTGGCATCAGGACGCTCGGTGGGGCCTGGGAGAACAAGGCCTGGGACTCTGCATCAGCCCCTGGGTGCTGCCTGGGCTCCAGGGACCACACCTTGAGAACCGTGGCTCTACGGTCAGCGCCCCCTGACCCCTCCACTCATTCGAGTTGTTGTGACACTGTCTCTTGCTTCATGCTTCCCAAGTGAGCATTGCCCCGGGCAGCGAAGAGAACAGGCCCAGGTCTGGAGGCAGCGAAGTCCTGTCTGACTCCCCGGGGGCAGCCGACCCCACTAGGCCGTGCACACCTGACTGTTAGTGGCAAATGCCAGCTGGGCAAGCAGCATCCCTCCTCCACTGCACCCTCTTCCTCCTACAGGAGGTCCAGCGTGGTCCAGATGACGGGCAGGTGGGTGGGGAAGAGTCCTGGGTGAACCACGTACCCGCTCTGAACTTAAACCTTTCACTTGAGGCAGTTGATCACACGCGGTTATCAGGAGTAAAGACCTTGACTTACAATGGGTGCCTCCCTGTAAACCCACCAAGCTGACAGTATCCTAGGTCAAGGTGACGTAAGACTCCCGACCTTCCGAATGTCCTAGCTCAGGAACTCTGACTTGAGCCACCAGTGGGTAAAGGCTTGGCACAAAGCCTGTTTTATAATGAGTTGTTGACCATCCCTGCAGTGGTAGGACACTGGTCTGGACGTAAGAACAGAATGCTTGCACAGATGCGTGTTCTTATCTTCGTAAGTCAGGGACCATCCTTACCATAGAGGCAGCCACAGGCCCTTCACCCCGCTCCCCCCAGGGGTCTCAGCCTGCATGGCTGCCCCACAGGGCACAGCCAGGCAACGGCCCGGGGCAGTGTCGTCTCACATCCTCACCAGCTCCCCTGAGCTCCTTCCTCCTGTGGCCACACTTCCTCGGCCCCAGGGGCCTTGCTCTGTTCAGATCCAAAGTCCTCTGCCAAGCCGAGCTCTTCTGTTTTTAAAGACTTATTTTATTTGAAAGTCAGAGTTAGAGAGAGAGAGAGAGAGAGAGAGAGCGCGAGCTCTTGAACCGGTGCCCATGTGGGAAGTCGGTGTTGCAGGTGGCGGCTAAACCCGTCACACCAAGACGCCAGCCCCAAGTTCGGCACTTTAATGCCCCTCCCTTGCCCCACCTTCCCACTATTGGTCCAGTTAAGAAACTGCCATGTTTAGCGACCAAAAACACTTTCAGCCGGGGCTCCCATGTAGCCCTAATGCAAGACAGAGCTTGGAACTGAGTTGGCCATTTAGAGGCCGTAGTCTCTTGCATTTGAGTAATGAGCAATTTTATGGATGATTCCAGAGCTTACATTCCAGGAGAGATAAGGCCTAGTGTTTCCAGTTGCTTCTCGTCAGTGCACACACAGCAGACAGAGGAGCTAAGCTGGTGGTGTCGCCGTTGACATCCTGGCTGCCCTGGGAGAAGCCGGACGACACTGTCCTGAGCTCTCTGCTTAGTGTCGCTCCTGAGACCCCTCTTCAGTCCCTCTCGGGTGCCATGAGTGGTCAGGGCTGCCCTTACTCCATATCGCAGATGCATACCCCAGGGGGATGGCTGCTTGTCCCGCACCGGGATGCTAACAGCAGATGCAACCGTCCTGCTTCCCCAGTGTCCTGGCTCCTCTCCGCCCCCGCCCCAGCTACCAACGCCGCATAACACATCTGCAGACCCCCTCGGAGAACGAACGCCGGCCCCATCCGACCACAGTGAGCAAGGTGCAGAATCCCAGTGTGACTCCATCTCCACACCAGGCCCTGTGCTCTGCGGGGGGCTGAGACATGGGGGCTGCGCTACAGTCCCACAGCACAGACGCAGATATGCCCCAAGTGGGGGTTCACCTGCCTCCCACCCGGATGGGTTGGACGGGTGCTGAACACCCCAACCATGTGCTATGGCTGTCTGAATGCACGCTTCTCTCTGTTTGTTCCCCAAACAGCTGAGTGGGCTTCTCCTACCATTGTCTAGTTTAAAAAAAATCCGTAGAATTAGGGGCCAGCATTGTGGCGTAGTAGATTAAGCCTCTGCCTGCAGTGCAGACATCCCAGGTGGGTGGTGGTGTCCGGCTCCCTGCTAATGTGCCTGGGAAGGCAGCAAAAGACGGCCCAGGTGCTTGGGCCCCTGCACCTGCGTGGGAGACCTGGAAGAAGCTCCTGCTCCTGGCTTCAGCCTGGCCCTGCCCTGCCCATTGTGGCCACGTGGGGAGTGATCCAGAAAATGGAAGACTTCTCTCGTAAGTGCCTCTCAAATGAATAAAAAAAAATCCATAGAATTAAAATGACCATCTCATTCAATGCAAGCATGGCTTTGTTAAGAATATTCTGTAATAAATTAAGCTTCTGGCCAAAGAAAATCCGTAAGAGTTTTTGAGCAGCTGGTTGAGAAGTCGGGGGTGGCCAGGGAAGATACAGACAAGACAACCAGAGGGGGGGGTCTCCCAGAACTGCCCAGGAACTGGCCCCGCCGTCCCTGAAGGCCGTCTCTCCACACAGTCAGCCAGGCTGGGTTCCTACCCCAGCGAGCCTGACGAGTGAAAGGGAACTGATGATTTTAACAGTTGGTTATGTAGAGGAATAATACACAAACGACCGAGAGGGAAGTTTGAAGAGAAAACCACATTCAGATTCCTCTCCCACGTTCTCTTCCCGTCATTCAGGTGCACCTGTAATCCTGGCGTTACAGTCACGGAAGAGTGCACTCTTTCTTATCATCATTTTCCCGTCTTTATTTTAAATATTCACTCTTAGGACGGAAGACAGGAGCGATTTACTGGGTCAACAGTAAACAGACTACAAAATCGCTCCCACAGCCACACAGGACGATAGTCCTGAACACATCTTCACCTTCACTAATAGTTGAGTTGCTTTTGTTTTTAGTCCATTGAAAAAGGTGAAACTTGATCCATAATGTGTGAATAATATGTGCTTGAAAACAAAGGACGCGCTTGGTTGGTGCTTACAGGTTCTGCACGGCCAGTTTGCTGTCTGTGTATTTGCCTGTGGGATTTGGACATTTTTCTTACCAGCAAGGAGGAGTGTTTTAAATTCCCACCAGCTCCTCTGCGTTGTTGGAGTGGGTCCCCCACTCGGTTACTTTTTCTTCTTTTTATTTTAACTGTCAAATGTTGCTCTCACTGAAGCTGTTGACTGTTGCATTGCAATTCCGGCATTTGCTGCAGAAGCCCTGGGCCCAGTCTGGGTGTCGCACGCTCTGTCCACCTGCCCCTGCCCCTGCCCCAGGCCCTTCCTCCTCACAGCCCCGTGGGGTCTAAGTTGTCCAACTGAGCAAATAAAAGCACAAGGCAGCTTCACTTGAATTTCAGAGAAAAGAGGAGATATCTCATAGACCAAGCACACCCTGTGCAATATTTGGGGCATACGTACACTAAACAGCACCTGTCACTTATTTGAAATTCAGATTGTAACTGGATTCTGTGTTGTATCAGAGAACTCCAGTGTCGGTCCCAGCTTGTGTGGGTCAGGCCTCTGCAGCCGAGGTGTCACCAAGTCCCAGACCTCAGCTGGGTGCGCCACTTGCCTACGACCCAGAAGGCTCCTGGGTGCCTTGCCCGTGGCCTCTGCCGTCCTGGGTGGTGGTGGCGTGGGGCTGGGAGCTCCCACCAACAATCTGCAGCCTCAGCCTGGGCACGCGTTGCCAGATACCATGGCAGGGCACCAGGCTCCAGGTGACCCAGAGAGGAGACGTGCGTTTTCTCCACCACTCCGGAGGCTGGGAGTCTGCGACAGAGGTGCCCGAGGCCTCTCCGGGGAGAGCAATGGCCGTCTTCCCCCGGGACCTCACTCTGTCTGCAGGGGCTCCACGCCGTGACCTCACTTCGCCTTAGCTATCTCTTCAAAGGCCGGTCTCCAGGTGCCGTCGAAGACGAGGTGCGGGGCGGGGCTGGGGCTCCGGCATGGGAGGGACACAGTTCAACGCCCCCAGCACCTCCCGCTGCCACAGCTGCTGGCCCAGCACTGCCCTTGCACCTTGTCCCCTCGCTGGACGGTGGGCGCTTGGCCTCGATCCCTGCTTCTCCCTGGGGGCTGCAGCCACGCATGAGGCACGGGAGCTTCTGGGGCACCCGGACTTCACCCAGTTCCCCTGGGTGGGGCTGCTACGGGTGGGCCCTGTCTCCTGCGGACGAATTGTGCAACACTGGTCAACGCCCATGCGGACTTCCAACTGGGACCGGTGCCCGGAGACTTGGGCTGTGCTGCCTCGCCCTGCCGGGACCGCAGACCCCAGGGCCGGCCCGGCCACTCCGCGTTGAGCTGACTGTGCCTTGGACGCCTGGCTGCCGGCCCAGGACCCACCCTGGAAAGCGGGCCGTTTCTCTCCGCTGTGCCCACGGCCTCGGCCTTCCTCTTCCCTCTGGGGCCCGGCTTGTCCTTCACCCAGGGCCGGCCGAGCACAGTGGCGCTCCGCTTCCCCCTGACTATTCTGCTGTCTGGTTTTTAAAACCGCCCCATCAGCTGGGATGACTGGCACCGTGGTGAGGGCGTGGTTGTGGTTTGAGGGTCTGTTTCCCTGCTGCTTGATCTGCAGCGTGCAAAATCCCCTGCCCCGTAACCCCCACGCAGGTCCTGGCCACGTAGTGTTGCTGGACACCAGGAGGGCAGAGCACCCAGCTCAGAGCTGGCTGGAGCAAAGGATGTGTCTGGTTAATGATTTCATCGACCACATGCTGAAGCTATGCTGTGTTTGCACACAGCGGGTCAAATCAAGGATATTATTCCGTTAGCTTTACCTCTCCTTGTTCCTCTGTTACTTGTGCCTCCTAGGGAACAGGATTCCGTGTAGGACCGCCTGTCTCCTGTGTAGGACCACCGAATCCCGTGTAGGACCGCCTGTCTCCTGTGTAGGACCACCGAATCCCGTGTAGGACCACCGAATCCCGTGTAGGACCGCCGTCTCCCGTGTAGGACCGCCGTCTCCCGTGTAGGACCGCCGTCTCCTGTGTAGGACCACCGAATCCCGTGTAGGACCGCCTGTCTCCTGTGTAGGACCGCCGTCTCCTGTGTAGGACCACCGAATCCCGTGTAGGACCACCTGTCTCCTGTGTAGGACCGCCGTCTCCTGTGTAGGACCACCGAATCCCGTGTAGGACCACCGTCTCCCGTGTAGGACCGCCGTCTCCTGTGTAGGACCGCCGTCTCCTGTGTAGGACCCCTTTAACTCAAGGCACGAAGACATCTCTCACGCTGCCAGCCTATAAGCCAAGCTTCCAGTGTTTGATGCTCCTCTTAACCCGTATTTGCAGGAATTTTTGAAGTTTATTTTATTTTGAATGAGACGGGTGGTTGTACAGGTTTATGGAGAGAGTGTGGTGTTCTGGTTGTGCATAGGCTGCGTGCTACAATGTAGTTCAGCACCTGCGAGGACCACAGAGAGCCTCTCTGGTAATGTCAGCTTTCCTGCTGTCTCTGGAAGGTTTAAGACAACCGTTCTCTCACATAAATTTCAATATGATTTTGCCAAATTCAGAACAACACTATCTGGGTTACTCATCTGCATTTTTCTAGAAATTTCTTCCTTTCCTCTAATCACTTATCTTTTATGATCTCTAGGAACGTGGTGGTTTAATTTAAATTTTACCTACTTTCTGAAACTCACTTCTCCGTAGGTAATAGCTTCAGTATGATTGTGAATGGCACCCATATTGAGATGCCGTTGGTTTTTATGTATTTGTCTGTTAAAGTCCTTTCATGAGCTGTTTTTAAATAATCCTCTGTTTTCAGCCGTTCTGATCTGTGCCATAGACACCCACTTGACCCTGTTCCCTGGGCTGCGCGACGGGCGGTCCCCGGGACTTCCGAGCCTTCATAATAGTGATGGTGGCAGTGGGCGTGGCTCCTGAAAACAAGCTGCCAGCTGTGCTTTCTGGGGTGCTGACCCTCTTGTGCTCGCCTGTGCCGTCTCAGCTTGGACGCTCTTCAAGGACGCCCGTTGGAAGGCGCTTGTCCTTTCCAAGTAAAACAAGCTGTCTAGAAACACAGCTTCCTTCTGGCTTTCCGTACCACGCCCTCTATAAAATAAAACAAAGCCATTCCTGCTTTGGTTTTGAGACGTGTGGTAGCGTGCCAGGTTGTGGATGGTCCTTGGCACGCTACAGAACCGTGCATGGACACAGAGAGAGAGACAGAGAGACAGAGAGAGAGAGACAGAGAGAGAGACAGAGAGAGAGACAGAGAGAGAGACAGAAAGAGAGACCTCTTCTCTGGGCAGAGGGGCAGGAGGCACACACGAGGGTTAGGCTTGGTGTTAGGAGTAGGGATAGAATCAAGGTCAAGTTTAGGGACACCGAGTCTAAATGTTTTCATATGATGAATTTTCGAATTCCAAACTCAAAGCAGCTTTGTAAAGTGACTGAATCCTCCATGCATGCTTGAGTGCTGCCCTATGCTCTGTTCTTTTTTTTTTTTTCAATTTATTTTTATTTATTTGAAAGACAGAGTTACAGAGAGAGGCAGAGATAGAGAGGTCTTCCATCTGCTGGTTCACTCCCCAGATGGCCGCAATGGCCAGAGCTGCGCTGATCTGAAGCCAGGAGCCCCTTCCAGGTCTCCCAAATGGGTGCAGGGGCCCACCCTCCACTGCCTCCCCAGGCCACAGCAGAGAGCTGGATCGGAAGAGGAGAGGCCGGGACTAGAACTGGCGCCCATATGGGATTCCAGCGCTTCCGGCCAGGGCTTTAACCTGCTGCGCCACAGCGCCGGCCCTACGCTCTGTTCTACAGCGACAGGCAAACAAGGGATGTGCTCAGGCGGGTCTGGAGGAAGCCGCAGCCTCAGGTCGCTGATACGGTGAGCTCCAGGGGGAAGCAGGTAGCCCCAGCTCTGTCCTGAAGGCCGAGGCCCGAGAGATGGCCGCCTGTCATCAGCCAGACTGGCTGCTGGGCCTTGAGAGGGAGGGGCACCCGGCCTCCTGCCTGTCCTCACTGTTTGCAGCCGGATGGGACAGACAGGGCAATGGATGCATCCCAGGGGCCTGTCCTGGACCCAGCCCGGAGTTGTCAGCTTTGTCTGTTCCTGGGCTGTGAGCATTCTGGAAAGTTCTCCACTCATGACAAGTGCTGAGCGCGGCTCACCAGGAACACGGCTCTGATGTGATGGGGGCGTTCCCAGATGCACCTGCCTTAGAGGGACGTCCCAGGTGTGGCCTCCTGTCCAGTGAGACGGGTCTCTCCGCGTTGGCCAATGGCCTCCAGAATTGGAAGAGACATCTTTAAGTGCTGGTTCTGAGAAGAGTCATTCCTTGGGGCTGGCTCTGTGGTGCAGCATGTTAGCACACTGGCCTGAAGCGTCGGCATCCCATATGGGTGCTGGTTCAAGACCCGGCTGCTCCACTTCCAATCCAGCTCTCTGCTGTGGCCTGGGAAAGCAGTGAAAGATGGCCCAAGTCCTTGGGCCCTGCACCCACATGAGAGACCTGGAAGAAGCTTCTGGCTCCTGGCTTCGTATTGGTGCAGCTCTGGCCATTGCAGCCATTTGGGAAGTGAACCAGTGGATGGAAGACCCCTCTCTCTCTCTCTCTGCCTCTCCTTCCCTCTGTGTAACTCTGACTTTCAAATAAATAAATCAATCTTTTAAAAAGGCGTCATTCCTGCCATTCCTCACGTGGCCTCGGGGTGTCCCCACTGCGGATCTCCTTCTCACCCCAGTTCCTCCAGAGTGGAGGCCGCCAGGCAGCTCCAGGGACTGGTGATGGCCACAGCAGGGCCCCGAAGGACGGGATTTGTGCTGCATTGGGCGGGCTGCTCCCTTGAAGCAGCAATGGCTGAAGCCCAGGGAGGAGGGCTACGGGCTTGTGGAGGGCAAAGGCTGTGAAAGGGAAAGGAGGGCGCAGGACTGGCCAGCGGGGCCAGCTCGCCGTGGGGCAGCTCTGGATTGACGCGAGTCCTCTGTGGGCCAGAAGAGGACAGAAGTGTGGCTCTGTCGCGGGCGGAAGCTGCCCCAAGGACAGCACGTCCTGAGGGCTCCTGGGAGCTGTGGCCCTCACTGGAAGACTCCTGCTATCTGCCCTCATCTGGGCTTGTGGAGAAAGCTGAGCCCCGCCTGCCGCCCACTGTGTCAGCTGCAGACATCAGACGGACAGGTGCAGGCGCCTGTGAGACAGGAGGGCGCCACGCTGTAGGGTCGGTTCCCGCAGTCTCTTCCCGCAGCCTCTCCCCTGGCGTCCGGCCCCTCTCGGCAAGGAGACCCTGTAGCCCTCACCTGCGCTGGGAGAGGAGGCTGGAAGGAAGACTCCTCCTCTGATCCCTGCTGGGGTGCCCCCCAGAGCTGTTCCCGGGTGACCCCTGGGAGGTCAGGTTTAATTATCCTCAGAGGACCCTTCCCGCCCGGTGCCATCTCTTCTGCGGTGCCCCTCACCCAGCTGATCCAAGAGGAGATAAACGAGGCACCCGGGGTCCGCTCAGCAAAGGGTAATGAGTTCCGGAGAGTTCCCGGCTGGTGCATTCCTGCTCTGGTTTGCATTAGCGATGCAATTAAAGGGTTTACACAAGAGGGCCTCCAAGGGCGGCTTTGCCACATGAAAGGGAGGAAAAGCTACTCCTAAAAGGGGGCGTGCCCGGCGCTGTTCTTGGCTGTTTTTCCCAGACCTTGAGAGGCCACCGCTTTTCAAAGAAGAGGTCACCGGGGGAGTCAGAGGCAGGCGGCACAAGACCCAGCTTCCCGGAGCTCCCAGCTCCCGCCCGCCGCCCACCCGCCTCTGCCTCCATGGCTAGCACAGGCTGGGAGACGGGAAGCAAGAGCACTGTGCTGAGCCCTGCAGCCAGGACAGACGCCCTGGGCAGCTCCCCAGGCGCTCCTCCCCTGTGACCGTGGCGGCTGCCACTGTGAGCACACTGCAGGGCCCAGCTTGCAGGTGGTGGAGTGGACTTGGAGTGGACGTGGCCAAAAAGCCTTCCTGGGCCGCTGGCTGTAGCCACCCAGCCACGGCTCACTGCTCCCTCCCCTCCTGCCTGGCCAGAGCCCCTCCCCGCAGCCACGTCTCCATCCACGACCTCACGGAGGGCCTGGCCAGTGAGGTTTTCGAGGGAGCCCCTCTGTGGTCCCCTCCTCTCCCTCTCAAGGGTACCAACTCCAAAGCCGTGCTGCGTGAATTCCCGCCTGGCTGTGCCCCCCTGGCGTCACACCGTGCTCCCAGTTCCAGGCAGGTCTCCACTGGACAAACCCATCCCCGGGCACAGTGGGTGGAGCAGGATAGCCGGGCTTGGCCCATCAGAGAGTGCCCCGGCCAGCCCACAGCGGTTAGGGCTGCAGGGGACGAAGCTGCGGCTTTGACGGCCCCTGCCACGTTGCCGTCCTAAGTAGCAGGAAGTGGCTGACACGGGCGCCGGGCAGTGCTGGGGAAGTGGCAGAGTAGAACCAGACTCCCGCTCCCACCGCGGCTGGATGTCTGAAGCACCCCCGTGTTTCTTCTGCTGGGTGCGAGGGTAAGAGAGCCAGTCTGAGCCAGCTGGCCGATACTTGAGACCAAAGGCCCGGGGACAACAGCGCGAGCTGGGCAAAGCGTGTTGGCCTTCTGTCTCCCCCCAGTGACGTGGAGCTGAGCGATGGCTCGCCTAGCCAGGCTCGGGCTGGATGCACGACCACTGACCCCAGCCCTCCCGACGCCTTCCGGTTCACACAGGGAGGCCAAGGCTCCGCCCCTTGAGGGTAGAACCGAGCCTGGCATTTGTCTTCCTGAACTTCATGATGGACTCGGAGCCTGGACGGCACAGATGGCGCTCTGGGCACCCAGCTGCTGGCTCCCTCCCCCGGGAACAAGTGGCTCTCGCTCGAGTTCGCGGCCGGTGCTGCCTGCTGCCACGTGAGGAATGGCAGGAATGACTCTTTTTTAAAAGATTTATTTATTTATTTGAAAGTCAGAGTTGCACAGAGAGAAGGAGAGGCAGAGAGAGAGAGAGAGAGAGAGAGAGAGAGAGAGAGGTCTTCCATCCACTAGTTCACTGGTGCTGGTCTGGGCTCAGGGTTCTGGGCCGCAGCGGCACTAGGAGACCCTGCGGGAACAGGACCCTCCCCTCCCCCCCCGCCCTCCCTCCTCGGCGTGATGAGAGCTGCAGGGCTGGCCTCGGAAGCAGCGGACGACAGAAGTCCCGCGGGCGCGCTGTGGGGGCCGTAAAGCAGAAAGTGAGCAGCACCCGTAGCGCAGAGCTGATAAGCGCACACCTTCCGGGCTCACTTCTCCTTTGTCAGAAGAAATGCTCAAGTGTAATTTACATAAAAGTGAACAAATCTTAAGAGCTCATCGTAATAATTTTTCACAAATTGAAAACACCTGTGAAAGTGGCTCCAGGCTCAAGACACAGCCCCGGCAGTCCCCAGGGTCCTCTGGATCTCCTTCCAGCCCCTGCCTGCCTGGGGCCACGCTGACCCCGTGCCCAGAGCCCCCTGCCTGCCCAGGGCCAGGCTGACCCCGTGCCCAGGGTCCCCCGCCTGCCCAGGGCCACGCCCACCCCGTGCCTAGGGCCCCCTACCTGCCCAGGGCCATGCCGACCCCGTGCCCAGGGCCCCCCGCCTGCCCAGGGCCATGCCGACCCCGTGCCCAGGGCCCCCCGCCTGCCCAGGGCCATGCCGACCCCGTGCCCAGGGCCCCCCGCCTGCCCAGGGCCATGCCGCCCCAGTGCCCAGGCACACATGCTTTGGCGTTCTGCTCTGGCTGGGAGCTGCTCTGCTCCCCAAGTCTGTCTCTGAGATTCACCTGCACCACTGCAGGCAGCTGCCATTTGTTCATTCTCGTATCTTAATGCGAATATTGCTTTAAATGCATGCCGGTTGGCATTTTAAAAGGTTTGTTTATTATTTATTTGAAAGACAGAGTTACAGAGAAGCAGAGGCAGAGAGAGAGAGAGAGAGAGAGAGAGAGAGAGGTCTTCCATCTGCTGGTTCACTCCCCAAATGGATGCAACAGCTGAGCTTCACTGATCCAAAGCCAGGAGCTTCTTCCAGGTCTCCCACACGGGTGCAGGGGACTACGGACTTGGGCCGTCCTCCACTGCTTTCCCAGGCCACAGCAGAGAGCTGGATTGGAAGTGGAGCCGCCAGGACTTGAACAGGCGCCCCTGTGGGATGCTGGCACTGCAGGCGGTGGCTTTACCCACAACACTACAGCACCAGTCCCTCAGCTGTCACTTAAATCCACCAAAACATAATTTCTAGTGTCTGCATTATATTGAATTCTATAGAGATATCCATTCATTTATCCATGCAAATATCATTAAACATTCCGATGATTGCCAGGGTACTGAGGGCAGGGATGTATGTGTGAGTGTGTGTGTGAGAGTGTGTGAGTGTGGGGTGTATGGGTGTGAGTGTGTATGTGAGTGTGTGTGAGAGTGTGGGTGAGGGGTGTGAATGTGTGCGTGTGTGTGTGTGTGTGTATGTGTGAGTGGGTGTTTGTGCAGGTTTTTGGGCCTGGTGGTTAAGACGCTGTTTAGACGCTCGTATCCCATATCTAAGTATCTGGCTTCAAAACCTGGCTCCAGCTCCCGGTTCCAGATGCAGACCATGGGAGGCAGCAGCGACGGCTCAGGTGATCGGGTTCCTGCCACACACACGGGGGACCTCAGTGCAATGGTTCCCTGGTCCTGGCTTTGACCTGGCCCAGCCCCTGCCATCATGGCCATGACCGGGGTGAACCAGCAAATGGGAACACACACACTCTCTCTCTTCCCCCTCCTCTCTCTCCCCCCTTCTCTCTCTGTCTCTCAAATGAAGAAAGAAAAGAACAGAAGAGCAATTGCTGCCAGAGTTTTTGGAAAGCACAAAACTATGTTAAAGATCCCGATGTCGGCGCCAGCATTGTGGCTTTCTCAGTGTGTTAGTAGGGAGCTGGATCAGAAGTGGAGCAGCCAGGACTCGAGCCGGCGTCCATATGGGATGGTGGTGTCCCAGGCGCAGGTGGCAGCTTTACCTGCTACGCCACGATGCCAGCCCCGAACTGAGCCTGCTTGGAAGGTGCACGGGACCCCCTCATGCTGCCGTGCAGGGAACCCTGTGTTCCGTGGTTACATTCTTTTACATTAAAGACCCTGCTGTTCTCCGGCCGTTGCGGCCAACTGGGGAGTGAACCAGCGGTTGGAAGACCTCTCTCTCTCTCTGCCTAATTCTGACTTTCAAATAAATAAGTAAATCTTTAAAATAAAGACCTGCTGTTCTTCTTACTGGTTTGTCTGAACTGTGTACACAGAGGGCAGGAGCCTGCTGGGCTTGGCATTGATTGTCCCCAGTATACTAGCGGCCTCCGATGTCTGTGTTCATTCTGGGGCTTCACATCTGATTGGCTAAGCCTGGAGTCTTCAATGCATTCTTCCTCCCATTCCTGTTGATCCTGAAGCACTGAGATCAAGCACCGACTGCTATGGGGACCTTGGCACTCAGCCCCTTCCTCTGTCTGAAATGGAGTCAGCTGCTCTGACGTGAGATGGATCTCTGCAGATCCGTGAACGAGGGTCACCCTGGCCCCCAGCTCACCACTAACCGCTTCCTGCCGTGTGGTCTTAGCAGGTGCACACAGAGCTCCTCTCAGGGGTAGGACCCACGCTGTCCGGAAGATTCTCTTGATCCGTGTGTTGTCAAAGATGAACCCTCAGAGGCCCTGTGATTCCAGCGAAGAAGGGATTTGCCACTTCCTGGAGTGAGGAGGAAGAGGAGAAAGGTCAGAGAACTGGGGAGAGCCTGGTGGGGGGGCTCCTGTCCACTGCACGCGGACGTCAGCGGGGGCGCCCACGTGTCTGCTGCAGAAGTCAGCACCTGCCTCCCCGGGGCCCAGGCTGCGCTCAGATCACTTGCCTGTGCTCGGCTGCGTCGTGTGGGGCTCCAGGAGGCGCGGAGCGCAGGGATGTGCTGTGCACGCAGAGCAGAGGCCCCGAGGCAGGGGTGGGGCTGCGGGAGCCCTGGCCGGGGGCTCCGCTCTGCTGCTCTGCTGCCTTGCGGTTCCCCGTGACGCCTTCCTTTGCTGCCTGGTCTGACAGTCGGTTTTCCAGTAGGAAATCTAAAGCTCTCAGCTCTTGAGCTGGCGGTGCGCTCAGGATTCTCCTCTCTCTCTCCCTCTCTCCCTCTCTCTCTCTCTCTCTCCCTCTCTCTCTCTCTCTCTCCCTCTCTCTCCCTCTGTCCCTCTCTCTCTCTCTCCCTCTCCGTCTCTCCCTCTGTCCCTCTCTCTCCCTCTCTCCCTCTCTCTCTCTCTCTCTCCCTCTCTCCCCCTCCTCCTCTCCCCTCTGCCCTCCCATCACAACCACCCTAAGGACACAGCCCAGCAGCACTGGGTGTTCGCTCACCACTGTGCATCCGGCTCCAGGACTTCTTCATGTCCGCAAACGCTGAGCCCGCGGAGCACTGAGCCCCCACTGCCCGCTCCTCCAGCCCCGGCGCCCCCCGTTCTACTTCCTGTCTCCATGAGGTCGACTGCTTCAGGGACCTCGCACTTGCGGAGTCATGGCATCTGTGCACTTGCGGTTCGCTCGCTTGCTTCCGCCGATGTCCGCGAGGCCCGTCCGCACTGAGCACGGGTCAGCATTCCTCTTTGGAAGACCGAGCGCCACTCCGCTGTGTGGACAGCGCAACTTCTGGGGCCTCTCGCCTATCCGGGGACACTCGAGTCGCTTCCATCACCGGCTGTGGTGGACATGACTCCCATCCGAGGTCTCTGTGCATCCTCAAGATTGAACCTGCAGGCTGAACCGGGGGCCCTGGAGAGGAAAGCCCAGGGCGCTCCAGGAGGAGTGAGCATCCCATGGGGCCGCTATGCGCAGTCACGGTGCTGGGCGCCCTGGAGACAGACGCGGGTCTGTCACCCAGGAGACAGCCCAGTGCCGTGGGGGAGACACACACACACACTCACACTCACACACTCACACCCACTCACACACATGCACACATCCACATATACACACACCCACTCACACACAATAATATACACACACTCACACCCACAGTCACACACACATACCCACACACATTCACAGACATACTCATGTACTCACACACACACCCATACCCACTCACACTACCCACTCATGCACACACACCCGCAGCCATTCACACACACATATACACGTTCACACACACACACACCCGTACACATCCACATATACACATACCCTCTCACATACCCACTCTCACCCACACCCACCCATCCACACCCACTCAAATACACACACACACACAGCCCCACACACTCACACTCACACACCCACACCCACTCAAACACAAATATACACACACACTCACACACAGCCCCACACACCCACACTCACACCCATACCCACTCACGCACTCTCACACACACGCATACACACTCACGTGCACACACACACAGTGTGCACTGGGACAGGTGCTCAGGAGCACAGCCGTGTACACATCCAGACGTGGCCTGTGGAGAAGGTCAGGGCAGGGCAGTCCCTTAACCTCGGAGCCTTAACCAGCCTCGTTTCATTTTACTTTTCAAAAAATGATTTATTTATTTATTTGAAAGTCAGAGTTACAGAGAGAGACAGACAGAGAGGTCTTCCTTCCACTGGTTCACTCCCCCAGTGGCCACCACGACTGGGGCTGGCCACGTGGAAGTCAGGAGCCAGGAGCTTCTTCCAGGTCTCCCACGCGGGTGCAGGGCCCCAAGCACCTGGGCCATCTTCTACTGCTTTGCCAGGCCATCAGCTGGGAGGTGGATCGAAAGTGGAGCAGCCAAGACTCAAACCGGCTCCCATACGAAGATGAGCAAAGAAGACCCCCGAGATGCGCTGTCTAAAGGCAGGGGCTGGGCAGTGGCCGCTCAGGGCTAGAGGACAGGACCCACTCCCAGTCTCGCTCTTCCCTGAGCCGGGCTGCCCACTGCTGGGCCCCAGCTCAGGGCTGGCCTTGGGCTTCCCTTGGTTGGGCCTGGAGGGAGATGCTGAGCTGTGGGATTCCAGCTGGCAGCCCCGCTCCTCCTCGGTCCGATTCCCGGCTCTAACAGCACACTGAGACCCTCCCTTCCTGATGGTGTGGTCTTATCTCACATCCTGTGGAACAATGGCTGGAGCGTGGCTGCGAGATTACCACATGGTCACTTCCCATAAACACAATCCATCACCTTGTTCCGCTGCCACGAGGGGTTAGGGAGGCTGACGCCGGGGAAGTTGGCTATCGCTGCGAGCTGTGACATTCCACAGAGGGCTCCGAGGTCATGGTTACGGGCAGAAGGGTCTTTGCCTGGTGGGGGTGCACTTCGTCTTGCCAGTCTGTGTCCTGTTGGAGGTGGGCTTTTTTGTTTTTTAATAATTATTTGGAGATGCACAGACAGGCAGAGCTCCATAAACCCGTTCTTTCTCCAAATGCCAGCAATGGCCCCTTGCTGAGGCTGAGGCTGGGAGCTGGGAACTCGGTCCAGGTCTCCCACGTGGGTGGCAGGAACCCAATCATTTGAAGCATCACCTGCTGCCCCCTTGGGTCTGCATTAGGGAGCTGGACCTGGGTGTCGAACCCATGCCCTCCAATGTGGGAGAGGTTGTTTTAACTCCTTGGCCAAATGTCCACCGCCCAGAGGTATCTCACAGACGGGGGCGCCTCTGCCTGCCAAGGATCCATCTCCCCCGCCTTGGGCTTCCTTTGGGGACCTGCCATCTCCTCTTTGCACCACCAATGCATCCAATGCCGGAGGAGTGGAATCAGGATTCACCAGAGATAAATCAGATTCCCTCGGATGTTCGAATGTGAAGCCGAGAGGCTCAAGGTCAGAAATCAGCTGGGACTTGCTCCCTGGGCGGGTGACCCTTGGTCCTTGCTCCCCAGAGCCGGCTCTACCAGCTCGGCTCTTGGCCGTCTTTCCAGCTTGTGAGATGATCCATATCGGTACTGTTTCACTTCAGTTAGCCAGAGTCTGTTTCTGTTCTTTCAACAACAGGAGCCTGAGTGGCAGTGGCTGAGACTGAGTAGGTAGACGAGGACGTCTGGACGGAAGTCAGGGAGTCAGGAGCGCGGGGAGAAGTTGAAGGGTGAGGGGGCAGCAGAAGGAGGAAGCGCAGGTCCCATGTCAGTGAAGACCCCCAGAGAGAGTAGAATCCCAGGGGAGCAGAGGCAGACAGCTGGAACTGTCTCGGACTGACAAGTGGAGCTGACCCAAGCGATGGAGAGACTGAGTTGCTGATGGAGAGCCGCCTGGAGCTGAGTGGCTGTGGAGCCACAGGGCTCAGCCACCCTGCAGCGGGTGATGACCCAGGAAGAGGGAAATGATGACCCGGAAGTGGTCAGCTGCCCTTTGACCTAAGCTGCCCCCCGGAGTCACCACGGATGTACTGGACCCAGCAGGCTTTGAGTTTGCCTTCTCCAGGGCCCTGGGTTCAGTCCACACGCGCTGGCCCGCCCAGCTGGGAGTGCGTATGGCCCAAGGACCAAGGACACTTGCTCTGACCAAGAGGACACGACCTGGCCCAGCCCCGTCTGACCTCCTGTGCTCCTGCAGGGTGCGGCAGGCCAGGCCGGCACCCGCCAAGTTCTGACATGTTTTCCTTCTGGGCCCCGGCCCTGGCTGTTTACAAGGCCGTTTGGCTGAGAACGGATGAAGTCCGGATCCCAGGAGAGGAGGCCCGTTCCAGCCCTGCCTCCTGGTGGAGAGCCCCGGGGTGCGAGGCCAAGCACCTGTCCTGTGCTCTGCTGCTCCCGGCCACGTGCTCTCCTCCTACCGCTGGCCCGGGAAGGAGCACAGGTAGTCCCGGTCCAGCCGGAGCTCCTGCAGCTGTGGGGGTCCCTTCTGGGGCCCAGCTCCTGGCTCAGACCCTCAGCAGGCAGCCCTGCCCCTCACAGACCACCCCCCTCCACCCCGGACGGCCGCCACCTGCAGAGAGGGGAGTGAGGTTTTTCCTGCGAGCGTGTGAGAGCGCCAGGAGAGACGGCGGTGAACCAGAGACGTGGCCTTGCTCTGCAAATTACTGCACAGCTCAGGCTCTTGGTGGAGTCCCCTAAATGCATTCCTTAGACAGTGGCCAGGGTCAGGGCCAATGGCAGACCCCAGGCCCCTCCCAGCCTGTCCCCAGTGTGTCAGGCGTGTCCCTCTACAGGAGGCAGCCAGTGTGCTGATCCACACGGACCTGTGCCCCTGGAGCTGTGGTTTTTGAAGGGCCAGGAAAGGGCAGGGGGATCCCAGAGAATCTCCCAGCACCAGCTGGAGAACGTGGGGAAGGCTCTGTCCCTTGGGGCCAAGAGGTGCAACCCCAGGTCAAGTCCACGCTGAGGTGGGCACCCGGGACCGGGTAGGACTCAGCCTGAGAGCAGAAAGAGCAGTGCCCCTCCCTCCACGCGCTGCCCCCACCCTGGGACCCTGATCCAAAACTCGCAGGCCCAGCCCAGAATGATGGCAAGAGGCCGTGTCATTAGCCATGGGCTGCAGGGTGCCTTCCCGTGGAAGGGTGGGCACGGACACCCGGGCTCCTGACACGTGCAGCTGGCTGGGGACGGTCTCCTCTGGGGTCTTCCAGTGCAATGAGCAAGCTGGCCCCCCACCACTTGGCTTCCTGGGTGCACATCCGTGCATTCCACCTAAGCCAGGACCCTCAGCTGCTGCCTGGGCCAAGCAGCACCCATCCGCTCCCAGCCCTGCAGGCCCTGGCTCGTCCTGTGCTCCTGGCCTGGCCTCTTCTCCTCGTAACCCCCACGGCACATGGCTGGGCGTGTCTTCCTGCTTGCAGGCCCTCTGGTCCACCCTGGACACCCCTTCCACCCCCTCCACCTGGGCAGGTGGGCAGCCAGCTGGAGGAACCTGGGAGCGACTTCCAACCCTCCCCCTCCGCCCTCGGCCCACCGCCAGCGCATCCTGCCCCCAGCCGCCCCATGATATCTGCGACATGCCATCCATGTTCACAGTCTTCCTGCGACTCCCCCCACGTATCCAGAATGAAGTCCGAGTGCCCTGGCCGGCTCCCAGGGCGGCCTGGACTGGACCCTGCCCATCTTCCAGCCTCGCTGTCCCGCTGTCCCCTGACACCTGCACCCATGGCTGCAGCTCTGTGTCCTAAACACGCTATTCCGGGGCCCCTCCCTCCGTCTCCCCTGACAGCTCCTCTGACCCCCCGGCTAAGGGCAGGTGCTTCTTCCCTTGGCCGCCATCGCAGCCAGCAGAGCCCCTGCATCCTGATGCTCGGCTCCACACCTGTCTGCTGTGAACTGTGATGCAAGCTCCTCCTTGAGATGGATCTGCCGGTGCGAGTGTCACCTGTCGCGTCGGACTCCGCAAATCCTGGCCGCCTCATTCCTTAGTGAGCGGGAGCCGTGGTGTGGGAGGGAGGCTTGGGAGCCGCACTCCGACCTGGGCTGAGTCACCACGGCGACTCAAGTGTGACTTGGGGCTGGTGGTGTCCTTACCTGAGCCTCCAGCCCGTCTCCCGCTCAGTGAAGACGATGCCCACCTCACCGAGGGTAAGGAATGATGCTAACAATGAAGTGTGCAGAGCGCTCACATAAGAATGTATGTGCACACCTGTCCTGCATGCACACGTATGCGCACACAGATGTGCACGAAGACACAGGCACACGGACACAGAGATCTGTGCACACGCTTAAACAAACATGGACACACCGATGCCCACATGGATACACACACATGCACACACAGGCACATGCACACAGACCTGTGCACACACACATATGGACATGCTTCAACATGTACAAGCACACTGATATACACATGGATGCACGCATGCATTGAATACATGTATTGGCCAAATGACCCATGACCAGATGTTAAAAATCAGGGAGTGGGGCCGGTGCTGTCTTGTAGCAGGTAAAAGCTGCTGCCTGTAGCGCCAGCATCCCATATGGGCACCGGTTCTAGTCCTGGCTGCTCCACTTCCGATCCAGCTCTCTGCTATGCCCTGGGAAAGCAGGAGAAGATAGCTTAAGTTCTTGGGCCCCTGAACCTGCATGGGAGACCCAGAAGAAGCTCCTGGCTCCTGGCTACGGATAGGCTCAGCTCCGGCGGTTGCAGCCAACTGGGGAGTGAAGCAGCGGATGAAAGACCTCTCTCTCTGCCTCTTCCTCTCTGTAACTCTGCCTTTCAAATAAATAAATCTTTAAAAAAATCAGTGGGTGGCTGTAACAGAGATCAAAGCATTCAGAACGA
>CM027399.1:161822243-161858179 GCA_015711505.1 Sylvilagus bachmani | reverse complement strand
TCCATCATGACCCCGAGGACCCGTCCATCATGACCCCGAGGGCCTGTCCATCATGACCCCGAGGGCCCATCCATCATGACCCCGAGGACCCGTCCATCATGACCCCGAGGGCCTGTCCATCATGACCCCGAGGGCCCGTCCATCATGACCCTGAGGGCCTGTCCATCATGACCCCGAGGACCCGTCCATCATGACCCCGAGGGCCTGTCCATCATAACCCTGAGGGCCCGTCCATCATGACCCCGAGGGCCCGTCCATCATGACCCCGAGGACCCGTCCATCATGACCCCGAGGGCCCGTCCATCATAAGCCTGAGGGCCCGTCCATCATCCTGTCCCCCCGCTGACCCCAGGGGAAGGCAGGTGCTTGACTCTGTGGTGTTATGAACATCCCGTCTGCACCGATCACAGATGCCAACGGTTATGGTTGGGGAGATGTGGCTTCTTAGCGTTTTTTTGAGATGGCAAAATGGTGACATCATGCTGTTAATTTGTGAAAAATTCTGGACCAGGATTTTTGGTTGAAAGATGTGTGGCCTAAATGGAATTAAACAACAAATTAGTACAAATGCTTAGATGCTTACTAACAGGAATATTGGGGCCAAATAGTTTTAAAAAGGTCAGGGGTGTAATACCACTGGTCTGTTTCCCCACCCGTGTTATTGCTTAATTTCTGTTAACATTTCTGTCTCAAACAAAATTATGTCATGGAGCATCTGTTCTCTTTCTACCCATCATCTGCCAGTCCATCCTCTTGTTTGACTACATGAAGCACTGTCATGAGGATTTTCATATATGAAGTCAATAGATTTCAAACGAGCATTGGCTACAGCATTCAGCTCATGCAATATTGAATCTGCATTTGTATTTCCACAGACTGATGGGATTTGTTGTTGTTGTTGTTGTTTTTTTTGACAGGCAGAGTTAGAGAGTGAGAGAGAGAGAGACAGACAGAAAGGTCTTCCTTCCATTGGTTCACCCCCCAGTGGCTGCTACAGCCAGCGCTGTGCCAATCTGAAGCCAGGAGCCAGGTGCTTCCTCCTGGTCTCCCATGTGGGTGCAGGGCCCAAGGACTTGGGCCATCCTCCACTGCACTCCCGGGCCACAACAGAGAGCTGGCCTGGAAGAGGGGCAACCGGGACAGAATCCGGCGCCCCAACTGGGACTAGATCCTGGTGTGCCAGCGCCGCAGGTGGAGGATTAGCCTAGTGAGCCGTGGTGCTGGCCGGCTGATGGAATTTTAAAGCATAAAGTAGTGCAGGGGATTTTTATTTCAGGTTACACTGGAAATGGTTATATATGTTAAAAGATGTATATTATATGTACAGGTATGTATTGTTCTACTTGTTTATTTTTATTTATTTGAGAAGCAGGGAGAGAGAGAGAGAGAGAGAGAGAGAGGGAGAGGGAGAGGGAGAGGGAGAGGGAGAGGGAGAGGGAGAGGGAGAGGGAGAGGGAGAGGGAGAGGGAGAGGGAGAGGGAGAGGAAGTTCTTCCATCCACGGCTCACACCTGAAATGCCTATAACAGCAGGGCCGAGCTAGGCCAAGGCCAGCATCCTGGAAGTGGGTTGGAAGTGGTTGGAAGTGGATTGGAAGTGGTTGGAAGTGGTTGGAGCTTGACCCCAGGCTCTCCCAGTGAGCCGCTGTGGCTGGACCACTGCTGCTCCACGCCCGCCCACATGGTCAGTTAGCAGCCATCAGTCTGAGACAGGTGCCCTGTTCATCTTTATTGATGCTGCCCTGATGAGATAGGACAGTAACTCCAGGGCCACCAGGATGCCCGGGAGGCCAGGCAGGACGCTGAGGCTGAAGGCCAAGGCTGAAGGCAAGGCTGGACCCTAGCGTCCAGGCCACAGATGGACCTCAGCACCGCCCCCGGTGTGTGTGTGTGTGTGTGTGTGTGCATGTGTGTAGACGTGTATGTGTGTAGATGTGTGTGTATGTGGGCATGTACATTTGTGTGTATGTGTTTGTATATGTGTGTTTACATGTACACATGTCTATGTGTATGTAAGCATGTGTGTCTATGTGTGTATGTGTATGTATGATGTGTAGGTGTGCGTGTGTATATAATGGTGTGCAGCAGTGCTTCTCCTTAGCAAGTGCGTATAGTCTATTCCTCTTTCCATCGCACTGTATTCTTTTTAGATTTATTTGTTTATTTAAAAAGCAGAGTTACAGAGAGGTGGAGGCAGAACGAGAGAGAGAGAGCGAGCGAGTGAGCTTCCATCCACTGGTTCACTCTCCAAATGGCCACAACAGCCAGAGCTGAGCCAATCCGAAGCCAGGAGCCAGGAGCTTCTTCCGGGTCTCCCACATGGGTGCAGGGGCCCAAGCACCTGGGCCGTCTTCCACTGCTCTCCCAGGCCACAGCAGAGAGCTGGATGGGAAGTGGAGCAGCGGAGCTTGAACCGGCGCCCATATGGGATGGCGGCACTGCAGGCGGAGGCTTTACCCGCTGCGCCACAGCGCCGGCCCCTGGTGTCCGTATTCTGTTCTACATCCCATCCTGTTAAACAGAAGTGGCCACCACGTTCTCAGCTGTTCACAGCCGCAGCTGGGAGAGCCCTGGAGTGTGGGTCCTAAGTTCACTCCCTTACTGGTTCTTGGCTTAAAGCTCCCGTGGAGGAGCATTCGGGCCGGCCAGCCCAAGTCCAGGGCGCGGAGGGCACTCGTCTCTGCATCCAGTGTCCTCCCAGGCTGCTGCTGGGCCTGGGGTTTGTGGGAGTCCCATGCTCTCGGGCGAGGAAGTCACTGGAAGCGTGGTGGTGGCCCGGGGGACGGGCACAGCAGCTGAGGCAGGGACGCGTCCACACCAGGCCAGCGCGGGAGAAGCTGACCCTGAGCAGGGATGACCGCCGGGGGGGGGCTCCCAGGCAGCCATGGGGGCGGCGGCAGGGCTGGAGGAAGTGCGCCCCGGGCTGCTCCTCTGCCCTCGGCAGGGAGGGGGTGCCGTGGGACGGGGACGTGCTGCCCATCCTCCGAGCCTGGTGCCCCCATGAGAGGCAGCGTTGTGAGGTGGTCCCCTGAGAACCTGCAGAGCTGCAGGGTGAGAGACCCGAGCTGGCTGGGACCTGGCCTGCCTCAGACCCCTTCCTGGAGAGCGAGTCCGGGTGGGCCGTGTGCAGCCAGGAGCCACGCGTGAGCGGAGGCCTCCTCAGGGCCTGTCCCAGCCAGGACTCGCACGGGGCACTGGAAGGGACAGAAGCCGGCTGCCGAGCCCGCACCAGGCCCGACTGTGAGCTCCCTGCCGCCCCCAGCAGCAAAGCTAGGCCCTTCCCCAGGGCCGTCCACCCCAGCCCCGACCTCCACCCGGGCCCGACACACATCCGAGCCGGCGGCTAACGGTCACACGTGTGTCGTAGCAGTAGGGAAACGGCTCATTAATCACCAGAACGTTTTCCCCAAACAAATCCTTCAGAGCAGCGGAACGTGTATACATTGTCCCTGGCGAGGCTCCGCTCAGCTGTTCCTGGTGCCGAGCAGATGGCTCGGGCGAGTGACAGCCGCTCCCGGTCACATGTTGGCTCAGAAGCACCCCGCCAAATGCTTATCAGCGCCCGTGACTGTCGGAGGACCACTCAGCCCCTGGAAGAGCCCCGCGTTTGCCGGCGAGCCTGGCTCTGGGAACCGGTGATGTCACCTTACACGCCCTGCAGGGTGGGGGCGGGGGAGGAGGAAGCCTGCTGGCCTCAGGACAGAATTTAATGGGAAGATTCGCCCCCTCTGGAGCATCTTTAACCGCGCCTCAAAAGTCTGACGCAGATTCGTATCTCTGCCAAAAAGCCATCTCCCCTACGCAGCCTCATCTCCACGGCTGACACCAGTGCAACCCGGGCCCCTGTCCCGCTGCCGGGCTGGCCCCGTCTCGCTTCCTGCTTGTGTCTGAAGCCCGATCCCCACACAGCAGCCAGAGGGGGACGGAGCTGAGCAAACCCTACCCAGAAAGCCCCCAGGGAGGCCGCAGGATCCCAGGAGGGAAGGGGGCTTGCCGCCGCAGGGCACAGGGGAACGGGGCTGCTGGGTGGCTCCGTGTGGCTCCGTGTGACCCTGCACGTGGGGGCAGAACGAGGGACGGCAGCAACGTTCCAGGCTCAGCTGCTGACGCCATTTCCACCACCGCAGCCACCACGCTGGCTGTTCCCCGCTTGCCACGCTCTAGTCCACGGCTTCTCAACTTCAGGGCAGTGCGAAAGCACAACCTCTGCACCTGCAGCGTGAGTGTGGCAGCTGGGAGAACGTGGCCTGTGTGGCCTCCTGTGGATGGACAGGCAGAGGGGGGAGGGAGAGCGAGGTCTTCCATCCACTGGTTCACTTCCCAGAGGGCTGCAATGGTCAGGGCTGGGCTAGGCTGATACCTGGGGCCAGAGGCTTCATCCAGGCCTCCACGTGGGTGCAGGGGCCCGAGCACCTGGGCCATTTTCTACTGCTTTCCCAGGGAGCCGGATGGGAAATGGTGCAGCCGGGACACGCACCGGGACCCCTAGGGGATGCTGGCGTCACAGGTGGCGGCTTTCCCTGCAGCACAGGAACACCGGATCCGGAGGGACAGATCACTCACTGTCAGTGACCACCGATCTCCTGCTCAGTGGGCCTGGCAGCCAGGACGCTCGGCAGCACTGAGCACACCCAGCCCCCGCTCGTGGTTCCTGAAAACATTTTCCAGCAACTCGTTTTCTTTCTTTCTATCTATCTATCTATCTATCTATCTATCTATCTATCTATCTAACAGGTAGAGTTAAAGACAGTGAGAGAGAGACAGAAAGGTCTTCCTTTTCCGTTGGTTCACCCCTCAATGGCTGCTGCGGCCGGCGCACCGCGCTGATCCGAAGCCAGGAGCCAGGTGCTTCTCCTGGTCTCCCATGGGGTGCAGGGCCCAAGCACCTGGGCCATCCTCCACTGCACTCCCGGGCCACAGCAGAGAGCTGGCCTGGAAGAGGGGCAGCCGGTACAGAACCTGGCACCCATATGGGATGCCGGTGCCACAGGTGGAGGATTAACCAAGTGCACCACAGCGCCGGCCCCGGCAACTCATTTTCAAGTGGGAGCAGAAGATCTTGGTGATCGGAGTCTGTTCTGCTTGTACCTGAAAATCAGTCGAAAACACAGAACTCGGCACCAAAGGGTCCCCAGTGGAGTCTGCGTTGCCGCCTTGCGCAGTCCTGAGTGTGCTTGGGAAGCCAGGTTCGCCACGTGGCAGCCAACGTGGCCCCTGGGTACCCAGCCCAGGCCTTTGGGCAGGATCTCGGCTCTGGCACAGACTGTGCGGTGGTGTCAAGGAGCAGAGACTTCGGATGGAGTGGCGGCTCGGGGGAGAAGTGTCGTTTCCAGCAGGGTGAGGGCCGGGACCCAGGCAGGGTGAGGGCCGGCCCCCTAGTCCTGAGAGAGCAGCCCTGGCTGGTGGCCAGCACCCTTGCCCCCTGGGGAAGGCCATGTGGAGGAGCAGACGGCCCAATAGCTCACACGGGCGTCCCCAGTGCACCCTTGGGAGAGGTCGAGTCGAAGGAGGCAGCTACACTCCTCGGCCTCAGCCTTTCTAGTAATTTCCACAGAACTCACAGAGGGAAGGAGGGGCCTGGGCCCAGGCGGCCTCTCCGGCATGGACCCTGCATCTCATCTCTCCTGGACGGAGAAGAGCAAAGCCCTCGGCAGTGAACCCGAAGCGCTGCAGAGGTGGGCCAGGGGCTGCGGCTTCCCCGGGGGGGAGGGGTCTGGAGCCTCGGCCAACTCTGCCTCCTGGGTCAGGAGAACCAGAGCAGGAGTGCTCGTGGGATCGAGCTCATTAGCTGGGGAGAGGGAGGGGTCCCAGCAGTCACATGCATGGGGCAAGCTGTGAATTCAGAGAGGTGTCCACTGACACTCAGCTGGGGTGAGACGCTGTCCATCGGGTGTCCACGAGGACCTCCTTCCTGCCGCCAGCGTGGGGCTCTCCCTCTCCGAGCATGGCTGCGTGCAGCCCACGGCGTCTTGTCCATTGGAGTGACCTCCTAAGGCCTCCCTGGTGTGTGTGCCAGTGGGGACCACTGGCCAGCCCTGAGCCACCTCCCAGGGCACACTCCCAGCCCTCCCCGGAGCTGCCCCGCAGGCACTGGGCACCCCAAGGTCATCTGACCCTGCCGCTGAGCGTCCTTGCAGGGCCTTCTGCTCTGTCTCCAGCACCGAGCGAGCCAGGGCCCGGCAGTAGCTGTGGGGAAGCAGCTGATCCCCTATGGCCTCGCTGCCCCACTCTCCTGGGTCCCTGTGTTCCAAGAAGCGGGGAGAGCGCCCCCTCCGCTCAGTGCTGCCTGACTGACCAGGCTCCTCCTCCTTCTTCCTGCAGCCCCTCTCCACAGGCCTCCCCTGGGCAGGGCACCTACCTCCGCGGAGACAGCACCTTACTGGCCGCACCTGCCGCCACCAAGGGCACACTGGGTAAGCGCGCTTCTTCAGCCACAGGCAGCCCCGAAGCGCCTCCCTGGCAGGTGCCCCGCAGTCCTCCTCACAGGCTCTGCGCCCAGCCCCCAGCGGCTCACGCAGTGGTCTGATGACCTCCAGGCACAGAGAAGGATCTCAGTGGGTCTCCACTTATGCACTGGATCTGCTAACCTCTCCTCTAACTGACTCCCTGTGCGCTCCCTGGCCCAGGCTGAGCCAGCACCATCTTCCAAGTGACCTAAAGCAGAAATCGGGGGCTTGTCCTGGACCCCACAGTCTGGGTGGAGCTGTCCGTCTCCGTGCCCTCCTGTCCACAGCTGCAGACCATGAGATTCTCACACTTATTTAGCACACGGCTGTCTTGGGGCAGGCGCTGAGCTGAAGCCGTGCCCTGAGTGTGTGGGGAACGAGTGGGTGTGTGAGGTGCACTGCCATCCTAGGCGGCACGGGTGGCATCACTCATCCGGTGGCCCTCCTGGGGCTCCATGGAGTTTCCCATCGACGCCAGCCCCGCCCAGAGGAGGAACAGTCAGGTGACGCAGTTCATGGCACTGAGTGGTCGGAGCGGTGGGGGAGAGTGCAGAGCAAGGAGCTGTGTGCGGGAGCTTTCAGGGGTCCCGCTCAGATGCAGGGCACAGGGGCCACAGAGCGATGATTCCCTGCAGGTGAGACCCAGCTGCAAGGCACCGAGGCTTGTGACCTGTTGGTGATTTTACGGAGGTCAAGAAGGGCACGGAAGTGCGTGTGAGCAAAGCCACGCACGGATCGCGAAGACTTTTATGCCCTAAGAAGCTCATCCTTGAACTCCACTTCCCGCAAACGTTTCGAAGAAGCTTGTCTGTTTCTGTCTATGCTACAAGGGTCAAGTTTCTCATTTCTTTTTATAAGGGAGTAACTGAAATGGACAAGGGCAGGAGACTCAGCAGAATTCCCAGATTGCACAAGGGCTCTCGGTTCAGAGGCTGATGCATTGATCTATGGCTCTGCCACCATCAAGGATTCGTGGGGACCACGGGCTGGAGGACGGGTCCCAAGGGGAGGCCCTGGGTGAGAGGGGGAGGGGCACTAGGAGAGGACACCATGTTGGGGTGCCCCAGGGCCCCAGCCTCAGCTCACAAGTCTACTCCGCCTGGACAAGAAACTGCCGGCGCCCGGGCTGTGCAGAAGCACCTGATAGTCACAAAACACGGGCTTCCAGGGCCGACGCTGGAGCTGGTTCCTGAGCAGGCCATTAATTTCCCCAACAAATATTTATTGGCCAGAAAACGGCTACTTGGAGAATTCTTTGGTCTTTGGAACTTCCCCATATATCTATTTTGTTTCCCTCTTTTTTTCGTTTCATGACCCCAGGTCCTCATAAAATCATCGCAGAGAAGCGGTCCTGAGTTTGCGGCTGGCCCAGGAGGCAAGGGGCGAGTGGGCGGCCACGGGAGAGGACAGCCGGGTTCCTGGCCTCTGTGGGAGGGGCCTGAGGGTGCCCAGGCAGCTGGCCAGCCAGTAAGGGAGAAGCTGCAGACCTCGGTGTGAAAGGAACCGCTTCCTCATCACAGGGCTCTACAGGGTTCTAGAGAGAAGCGGCCACCCCGCAGGTCGCCCCATTTCCCTGCTTGGCTGGGTCTCTCCTCGGCTGTTTCTGATGACGCAGCAATGGGCAGCCCCTCGTGTCTGGTCAGCCTGGGCCCTTGGACTCCATCCCTTGGCTTTATGAGTCCTCTCAGCCCTTTAGCGCACGGCAAGTGGCTCTGGTTAGTGAAACAGCTGTGGCTGGCGCTGAGTGGGTGAAGCCCGTGGCTCTGTGGCATCCCATCCGGCTGGTCAGAGCCACCTGTGCTCCCTCCATTTCTTCTCCGAGGGCCAAACCAGCAAGATGGTAGGAGAGCCGACTACGGATTAACAGAGGACCACGTTTCCAGACAGCAAGGAGAGCGGAGTCGGTGACCTGCAGCAGAAACGGACAGCTGGAACATCTGGCCCTATAACGCTAAAAATAACACCCCACAAAGTGGATTTTATTCATTTAGTTTGACAGCTGGCACTCCCTCTCCAAGACTCACAAGTCTCAGAGTCTCAGTCTCACAGGCCCCCAGGGCGATGGCCGGGTGGTTACTGCGGTCACGAAGCCCAGGCTCTCCATCCCACCCAGGGCTCCTCCCTGCTCGGGAACCCCGCCTCCTGCCCCCTAGCAGCTCCTCCCACTTCTCCCCGAAGTGCCCTCCCCCGGCCACTCCCAGGCCACCTTCTACTGCTTTCTGTCCCCCCCCCCCTGTTCTCGGTCACTGCCCCCGTGGCGCCAGGGCCCCATGTTCCTGGGGCGCGGTCCCCCAGCCTCGCCCTTGCCTCCGTTCCTGGACGCTCCTCCGTCCGGACAGCTTGGACGTCCCACTGCTCCGCTTTGGGCGTCCAGTCTCAGGGCCGTATCTTGGTCTTGTCCTTAGCTTTTGTCCACTTCTGAAACCCTAACTCCTTCTCCCCTGGGGGGCTTCTGCTGACAGCCCCCTTTTCCGGCTGCTTCGCCTCCTGGGCTCAGTGCACCTGCCCCTCCCTCTCGCCTTGGCTGCTCCCCAGTGTGGGCGACACCCATTCATGGTCTGCTCAGAGGGAGCCTCAAGTCTTCCCGGTCCTGGTCCTCGTCTCTCTCTAACCCTAACCCTTCTCCGTCTCCCTGCCCTGCCCCGTCCCGCGGGGTCTCTGCACAGACCATGGAGGTAGCCTCACCTGTCCCCTGTGTGGCCTCGCCTGCCCTCCGTGTGGCCTCTGTGTGACCTCGCCTGTCCTTGGTGTGGCCTCGCCTGTCCCCCGTGAGGCCTCGCCTGTCCTCCGTGTGTCCTCTGTGTGGCCATGCCTGTCCTCCGTGTGTCCTCTGTGTGGCCATGCCTGTCCCCATGTGGCCTTGTCTGACTCTTGTGTAGTCTGCAGAGCCGAGCCAGCTCTCCCTGACCTTGGTGGCCCCCACACTCCGAGCCCATCTCCATGGCTCACAGGAAGGAGGGGAGTGGACCCTGCAGGCCCGCTCGCCCTTCCTTCTGCTCCCAGTGCCCTGGGTCTGCGCACAGCCTTGAGAACATCCTTGCTTCCTCCTCTGCGGTCACAAACCGGAGTTCCCCACCGAAGGAGCCTCGCCAGGCCCGCACTGTGTCTGCAGCTCCTTCCTTGTTTCTCAAGGGGCCCCTCCCCCAGGAATCCGCTCCGCGCTGGGTGCACAGAGGCCATGACGGCTCTTTTACCCAGTCGCCAACGACGTGCTGAAGAGCCTCTCACCCCGAGGCACAGCTGGCCTCCCGCGGCGCGTCTGCTCCTGTCTTCACTGGCCATCGGTGTGTCTGCCCGGTTTGATGTTCACCCATTCACCACTCTCCATTGAGGCAAGTGTACGAGGAGTATCTGCTGTTCCTGGGAGTGAATATTCACTATTGATGATGTTCTCGCAGGCTCTTCCGTTTTAATAAAAGAAGGAAATGCCTGAATGTCCTCACATGGAATGGTTAACCACAATAGGGGAATTTTTTTTAAAATTTCATTTTATTCATTTGAATGGCAGAATTACAGAGAGAGAAAGAGGGACAGATAAAGAGAGAGAGAGAGGTCTTCCATCTGTTGGTTCACTCCCCAGATGGCTGTAACAGCTGGAGCTCGGCCAGGCTGAAGCCAGGCGCCAGGAGCTTCTTCCAGGTCTCCCACGTGGGTCCAGAGCCGTCTTCCGCTGCTTTCCCAGGTGCATTAGCAGGGAGCTGGATGGGAACTGGAGCAGCCGGGACACAGATGGAGCCCACGTGGTATGCCAGCTCCACAGACAGCAGC
Organism: Sylvilagus bachmani; assembly: GCA_015711505.1. Classification (NCBI taxonomy): domain Eukaryota; kingdom Metazoa; phylum Chordata; class Mammalia; order Lagomorpha; family Leporidae; genus Sylvilagus; species Sylvilagus bachmani. Next base: position 161,847,967 of record CM027399.1, on the reverse strand, counting down.
TTTACCCGCTACGCTGCAGCACCAGCTCCCACAGCAGATCTTGAACATTTGTTGATACCGGGAGCATTCAAGGTGCAACAGACAATACGGGACGCGATGGGACAGGCAGCTCGTACGATGAACCCGTCTACTGAAGGGAACACGTGAACAGCTAAGAGCCCCCTAAAAGGAGTTAGTTATGATTGTGTAGGATTTTAATGACTGAAAATTTCTAGTTTAAAAAGCTTTGGTGGTCATTTATGACTTTTATGATGAAAGTGCCGAGTTCTAGCTCATTACTGAAGGCCCAGCTTCAGTTGGAGACGTGTATTTACTGTACGGTGTGCACTGGAGATCAACACATAGCAGATCAACAACGCAGCCTCAGCGCCGTGCTGTGCCATGAGAGTTACCGATATTTCCACTTGGCCCAGGAGGAAATGGGCCACGTGGGAGACCTGGATGAAGCTCCCGGCTCCTGCTTTCCACCTGGCCCAGCCCCGGCCATTACGGCCGGCAGGTGCTCTCCTTCTTTCTCTCGCTAACTGTGCCTTTCACATTTATTTATTTGAAAATAAATCTTTAAAAAATAAAATAATAAGCACGTTCCTCAAATAATAAAATCCATCAAACCACAGATCAAAACGCTCCGAGGACCCCAAGCAGGATAATTTTCCAAAGTCCACACTGGATCCATCAGTCCCACTGCTCAGAGCAGATACAGCTGGGGGTGGGGCCACTGAAGAAACGCGACAGGTACAATCAGGAAAATAACGACAGGGTTCACAGCCGACTGCCCAGCCAGACCTGTGTGAGGCGGAAGTCGTAGATCAGTGTCTCTAAAGCAGTGAGAGAAACAGAACTCAACTGGGGCGCCACACCCAGCGACGAGACCTAAAAGAGGAAGGTGAGCTGCAGACTTGCTCTGAAAGGCGAAACCTCGGAGGACGTCTTGTCGGCAGACGCGGGAGATGGAATGTTCTGCAGGGGATTCTCGGGGCAGAAGGAACACGACACCGACAGAAACTTGGATCTGCACAAAGATGGAATCAGCGCCACAAATGGTAAAGATGAAGCTAACAGCCAAGAATGCATAAATCACAAGTCCTCGAGATCGGCGCTTGTGTGTAGTCCGCTGTACAAATCGTGTCAAGCGTCGTGCCAAGACCAATACCACGAAGAAGGATGGCTGCCGAGGGCGGGCGCGGCATCGCCTGCTCCAGCTCTCCAGCTTCTCCCACTTAAGTGAGATTTCACAAATCCCAGACCGCGCGGGGCAGCCTGGACCTCCTCGGAGCGGCTTCTCCTATCGGGGACGTCTCCTCCCCTGATGGAGAAGTTACTGCCCACGCTCAGGCTCGGGCCGTGCGGCGCCTCTCGTTTGCAATCTCGTTTACACTCTTAGACCCAGGAAGGCCTTGTTGTCACCTTCCCCTGTGCAAACAGAGGCCCCCAGAGCCATGTGAGTGGGCGCAGCAGCGCAGGTGCAGCACAGCCGTCCTCAACAGGGACTTAGGATCCTTGCTCCTCCGGTGTTGTTCGGCCGACACCGGCCGCTACCTTCCTCGTCAACCTAGCAGACAGGAATGCATGAGACGAGGCTAACACGCTGTCTGCGAAGATGCTCAAGAGATGGTTTCACCACAAAAATGGCCATGGCAGAAGATATTTTTACGGCCGTGTGCTCTCCCCGCAGTAGAAGGGGAGCCTGGGCAAGTGACTGCAGCACCTTGTACTTGCGAGAATTAACAGTCACCCATGGGTGCTACGAGGGTAAGGGATTAATGGGTGCGATGCACGTCCAACAGTAATTGATCCATAGTGAGTGTTTTCTGCCGGTATTGCTATTTCAGGGGCGTAGATTTTACCATCATCACCATTTTGTGGACTGGAGATCCGCCAACCAGAGATTCCCATGTGAAAGTACAGGAATTAAAACATCAGAGAACCTTAGGCAGCCTCTCTGGGGGGTGTTCCCATCCTTGAAGCTGACGGTACCAGTGCAAGCCTTATTTACGGCCCTCATAATCCACATTTCAAATTGTGACGAAGGAATCGAGCACTGAGAACTGTCTGCTTCAAAGTGCAGACAAAGCAAGGGATGACGTGAACATCGGAGCATCTGAGCCTTAGGAAGCAGCACCTTGACTAAGGAAACAGAGCGGTGAACACAGCACAAGATTCGCTCAACGAAGGCGAAGCCACGGAGCAGGCTCACACGCCGACGGGCAGCGAGCAGTGACGTTCAGAGCAGCGGTGTGCTGCCCGTCCCTCGCTTTCAGGGCTCCCTGCTAGAATAAACGAGAAACAAAGGGAAGGGAGGAACACACACTGAGCTGTGCTTGTGGCCAGGCGGTCTCAGTTCCTGCTTCATTTGAGACTCAGCCACAGCGCGGAGCGGGGTGTCCTGGGTCAGTGAACCCCGTCAGGTGGAGGCACGCATGGAAAGAGGCACCCACCTTGAGGGAGCTGCTGATCGGGCAGGAAGTGCCCAGGGTGGACTCCCCAGGACACCCAGCCTTCGCTTCAGGGAAGAATCGCACTTTGCGGGGGGAACCCAGATGTCTCAGTGTGTGAATACAGGTGCTCGGGTGACGATGGTGGGCACCGCTGGAGCCGCAGTGCCAGGCAGGCATCCCCACCGCCGCGCTCATGCTGGGCGCTCGGCGCCCAAGACAGCAGGAAGCAAAGACGCTCCCACGAAGTGCTCCACCTGGGCCACGTCGAAGCCAGCAGCCACGGACAGCACAGACCGGGCAGCCACAGCCTGCGTTTCAACAGACTCCTTCATTCCGATTGGCTAATCTTGGATACGATGTTACTACTCTATGCCCACCTGGTGCTGTGGTGTACTGGGTAAAGCCTCTGTCTGCGACGCCAGCATCCCATATGGGCTCCTGTTGTGTCCTGTCCTGGCTGCTCCACTTCCAATCCAGCTGCCTGCCAATGGCCTGAGAAGAGCAGTGGAGGACGGCCCAAGAGCTTGGATCCCTGCCACCCACATGGGCAGCCCTGATGAATCTCCTGGCTCCTGGCTTCGGCCTGGCCCAACCCCAGCCATTGCAGCCATCTGAGGGGTGGACTCGTAGATGGAAGATCTTCCTCTCTCTTTACCTCGCTCTAACTTTGACTTTCAAATAAATCTTTTTTAAAAAAAACTCTGTGCTTAGGTTTCTTTATCTCTAAAACAGTGATGATGAAGATGATGATGAGAGCACAACGGTGGTGATGGTGATGGTGATGGTGGTGATGGTGATGGTGGTGATGATGGTGGTAGTGATGGTGATGGTGGTGGTGATGGTGGTGGTGGTGGTGACAGTGGTGGTGGTGATGGTACCTACTTCAGAAAGTCAAGGTGGTATTGGAATGAGTTAGTGCACGTAGCGTTTTAGAACAGCAGCTGTGCAGTCCGTGAGAGTGTTAACTATCGTGGTCACTGGACATTCCAAGTGTTAGAGTGGGTTTTGAGTTTGCTGCGGTTTTAGCTGAGACCTCCCTGCGAGCAGGTGCAGTTGGTGGAGGGTCCGGGTTCTCTCCCTCCATTAAACTCGTCAAGATAGTCCTGCCTTTCTCTAATTTATAAATCTGATTTACACAAACACTATTTAAATAAAAACCTAGGAACGATCCAAATCTTACCTCTATGTACAAAATCAAACTTCACAAATCAAAACCAAGTGTAACAAAGAATTACATTTTCCTTTTGAGTTAAAATATTTTTTAAAATATTTATTTGAAAGAGCTACAAAGAGAGGGAGGGAAAGAGAGAAACAGAGAAAGAGAAAGAGAGAGAGAGAGAGAGAGAGAATGAGAGATCTTCTATCTACTAGTTCACCCCTCAGATGGCTGCAATGGCTGGGGTTGGGCCAGGCTGAAGCCAGGAGCCAGGAGATCCCCTGGGGGCCACCCACGTGGCTGCAGGGGCCCAAGCACTTGGACCATCTTCCACTGCTGTCCCAGGCCATGATCAGGGAGTTGGATTGGAAATGGAGCAGCCGGGACTTGAACCAGCGCCCACACAGACTTGCCGGCATTGTGGGTGGCAGCTTTACCTGCTATGCCACAAAGCTGGGCTCTTGAGTTAACATACTTTATACATAATCTGCTCTTTCTTACGCTAAGTGCACAAATGTGATCCAAATAATCCTTTTAATTCCAAATCCAAGCCCAGGATGCCAGCCTGGGGACTGTTCTGTGAAGGAGAGGCTGCTCCCGTCTTCCCGCCGTGTGAGCGGTTAAAGTTCTAGAAACAGGAGCAACCCCTGCACTTGCTAATTGCATTCATTAAGGATCAATGTCCCCAGGCAACATTTTGAGATTTTAAATACAACAAGCAGCCCTGAATTTAAGATTAGCAGCAGGTTATGGCCAAGTCTGTCACTTTCTAACAATTTCCCCTAATTGTCTGACATTCCTTTTTTTTTTTTTTTTAAATCATTTATTTGCTTTGAAAGTCAGAGTGACAGAGAGATGGGGAGAGACAGAAAGAAAGAGGTCTTCCATCTCTGGTTCACTCCTTGGACGGCCACAATGGCCAGAGCTGGGCCAGGCCAAAGACAGGAGCCAGGGCCTCCATCTGGATTTCCCATGTGGGTGCAGGGGGCCAAACGCTCGGGCCATGTTCCACTGCTCGCCCCAAGCCACTAGCAGTCTGGGCCCCCGGCCTCCGCTGACCACTCCCTCCCTCCCACCCCACTGGCTGTCCCAGGAAGGCAGAAGTGGGCTTCCCGGTGGCCACATCGCTCTGGGACATGCACACTCACACACACACACACACACACACACACACTCACCACACTGGTGGGCACACACCCAGTCAGCTCCTGATGGAACCTCTCCCCCTCGCTGGGCCATCCACTGCTGGACCTGCTGTGGCTTGTCTTGTGCATCAGAGATGCCCCCAGCTGTACTCTGGGCTCTGCAGAGGCAGAGACGCAGGAGGGATCAGGCCTGTGTGAAACCCAGGGGGCTGGGTCCAATGGGATGTGCGATCCACCTTTCTATGTTCTTGTGTAAGTCCAATGTTGTCTGCAGAGTTAAGGTCTTAGCTGAAGAAAGGGGCCATCTATGTAATGCGTTAAGCGGAAAATGTGTTTTCATCCGGGCCTCAAAGCACCATTGGCCTCCTCTGCTGTGCTCGGCTTTGTTAGGCGGGATGTGTCGATGCCACGTTCCAGGCTCTGCCCGAGGAAGTGCTACCACCGACTTCAGAGCCGGCCTCCACGGGCTGCGCCCTATTCTATAACGGAACCGGGACGGCTAGGACTTGGGCCTGGTGTGGTCCCGTCTGTTCTCAGATCATGAGAGACCTCCAAGGTTTGTTGAATATCCCCAGCAGGAGTGATCACCCAGGATATAAAACAGCATGGTGGAAAATATTGACCGATTTCTTCCCCACGCCACGCCCCGGGCTGGAAGCCTTGCTTCTGTGTGGCACGTGCCATGGTCCAAGGACAACGATGACAAAAGTCTGCCTCAGAGAAGCACTAAGTAGACCAAGGGTCCTCACAGAGGATCCCAGCCCATCTGAAATGCCACGTCGCCTCTCTCAGTAATACCTCCAGGCTCTTCTCAATGGATCGGTGAAACGGAACTGCAGCCGCCGGCTCTTGCGAGTACTCGTGACCCAGGCACACAGAACCCCCTCAAAGCCCCGTGGGCAGAGGGCTGCTGTCTCCACGTGACAGAGGAAGAAACAGAGACTCAAGAGCTTTGGTTAGGGGCCGGCACTGTGGTGCAGCCGGCTAAACCCCCCCACCTGCAGCACCAGCATCCCATACAGGCACCGGTTCAGTTCTTGGATGCTCCACTTCCGATCCAGCTCTCTGCTACGCTCTGGGAAAGCAGTAGAAGATGTCCCAAGTGCTTGGGCTCCTGCACTCACACGGGAGACCCGGAGGAAGCTCCTGGCTCCTGGCTTCAGTCTGGCCCAGCCCCAGTTGTAGTGGTGTTCAGCAAATGAACAACCAGATGGAAAATCTCCCTCTCTCTTTCTCTCTCTCTCTCTCCCCCTTCCTCCATCCCTCCCTCCCTCCCTCTCTTTAACTCCAATTTTCAAGTAAAATAAATAAATCCTTAAAAAACCTTTGGTTGATTATCTGAGGTCTCGCGGCTAGAAAGTGGCAAAACTGGGGTTGTTTACTTCAAAGCTGCTTCATGATGACCAGAGCAAACCATGTGGGCTCCTCACGCATGCGTGCACATGCGTGAGCCTGGCTGAAACCGAACCGTCAGCAGCTGTAGAAACAATGCGAATTGATGTGCAACCTGGAGTCTCTGGATACAGCTTGGACAGAAGACGGTCTGCCCAGTATTCCCTCAGTTCTTCTGCCAGCCACTGCCCACCACGGTCCCCGTTCCCTCCCCAAACCCCAACAGAACAAAGCAACAAGACACATCGCTTGAGAGTTGCCACCATTCCGTGGAGGACTCAGACGCTCCTCCCCCTCGCCTCCCCCCCACCTCCAGGAAGACATCGATAAACGCTAACTGGCAGCCCGCCGTCTCCCCGAGGACGCACAGTCCGTTTGAACAAGGGGCCTCTGGAGACCCTTGATGTCAGACGCCTCCTGGGATGTGGCTCCCGACTTGGGCACACCGGCCATTCCCTTGGAGAGATTGGCAGGGCCACTGCTTGTCCGGAGCAGATGGGCTAGTGGGAGCCCTGGTCCGCTGCAGGGGCTGGTGCCGTGTGACTCCCCCACTGTCTTGCAGCGGAACTCACAGAGGGAGATAAGTTGTGTTTAGCGCGAGGCTCCTGAAGGTGTAGGCGGCCAGCACTCAGCAGAGAGAACCTGCCAGCTCCCCTCCACAGGGGATCCTGAGGAGGCTGCGCTTGACCGTGGACTCCGTGACCCCATGACTTGCCCTGACCCTGTGCACAACATGGCTGCTGCATTTAAGCCAGCCAGCCCCGGGGAGGGCTCTCAAGGCCGTCATCTGCAGGCTGGGAGGAGGCCACAGAGCGCAGGTCCCTTCCTGAAGCAGGGAGCTCCCGGAGCACCCGGCGGAGGCTTCTACAGACCAGTGGGGTTTCCTGGAGCACAAGGCCGATGGGCTCCTGAAAGCATGGCGTCCCTGTCTCTGTCTGGTTTCCTTCTAGAACAGCACGGCTTGACAAGGAGAGGACAGTGGGAACCATGGCTAAACAATTAGTCCGTGAAGGCTCGAGAGGACCAGCTACGATTTCCCCTCCATTCAAGAAATTCAAGAGAAAATATCTCCTCCAGCTGCTGCCCATAAAACAGTTGTGCTCAACATCGCTGCCAGAATGGACGCTGGACCCCCCAGGGAGTGCCGCCCAGCCCTGGGGCTTTGCAGCACTGCTGGGCGAGGCTGGGGGCCGGCTTCATCTGAAACATTGGCATTGGACCACGCAGTGAAAAGCTAACTGATTAACAATACGTGGCCTTGATTTTCTCATCTACTGGACAGAACCAGTTTTACCTGATCGTTCATCTACATTGTGTGACACCCATGATAATTATAAATATTAAGTCAAATTAAACAATATTTTACAGCTTCCAATGCTTCTTTGATTGTCACTTGTGCTTTGTGGCACTGGGGGACACAGGGTGGTGGATTGTCACCTGTGCTGGTGGCACTGGGGGACACAGGTGGGTGCTGGATTGTCACCTGTGCTGTGTGGCGCTGGGGGACACAGGGTGCACGTTTATATGTTATTTCTACGTTTGGGGTACTCTGTGATGGGCGTGCAGGAGAACAGATGCTGAACGGGACACCTGTATGAGTTCTGTGCTCTGCAAGCGCTGGTGTCCGTCGACTCCCGACAGTGCTGCACATGGCAGATTGGACTCACGCCTCCCTCCCCAGTGCTGGGGACTTGACAGCAAGCGGAGCGTCCCCCGTGGTGTTTGCACAGCCTTCAGCAGCCGGCTGACGAAGATCCCACTCGCCTTGGCTTGTCTGTGCTCTGAGACACCCGGGACCAGGCTTCCCATCCTACTGCCGGCTGTTAAGATTCAGCAGACTGAGGGTTTGGGGTTCTGTTGCTCTATTTGCCTCCGTGAGTAACACGAAATCCTTGCAAAGGAGAGGGGGACGTTGACAACCCGAAAGGAACAGCAGCGAGAGCGTGGAAGGGACCCACGTCCCCAGACGCACCTGTCAACAAAGGGGAGGGCATCGGCTGCCCAGCCAGTGTGTCCGGGAGCGGGGCCTCTCCTGCCTACAATGGCCTGGCCGTTAAAATGCAAATGGGGGCACAGGCTGCGAGTGTATCCACCCCTGCATCCCTGGTCTAAAAGACTCTTTCAGCCGCTTCTGTGCAAATTGCAAATGCTCTGCCTTTGTGCGCGGCCTGGGACACAGTCCTGAATAATTCCTCCCGACAAATTGGCTTTTCTCTGCCCCGGCCACAAAGGCCTGGATGGATTCTTAAAGTGCAAAGCACAGATTCTGTTCAGGGGATTTCACCAAGGTCAAGGTGATCAAGCACTGGTGGGACATTCCAGGGGCTCCCCCTATGGCCGTGGCCCTGGGAAGGGGCCTGCAGCCCCACTCCTCACCCATTTGCCAGTAGAACGTCCCGCTCCATAAGAAAAACCACTGCTGCACCTCGTCCCAAGAATGATGCCAAATAACCGGCCACTTTTCAATCTGCACTGGGGGCCGGCGCTGTGGCTCACTAGGCTAATCCTCCGCCTTGTGGCGCCGGCACACCAGGTTCTAGTCCCGGTCGGGACACCGGATTCTGTTCCAGTTCCCCCTCTTCCAGGCCAGCTCTTTGCTGTGGCCAGGGAGTGCAGTGGAGGATGACCCAAGTGCTTGGGCCCTGCACCCCATGGGAGACCAGGAGAAGCACCTGGCTCCTGCCTTTGGATCAGCGCAGTGCACCGGCTGCAGCGCACCAGCCGTGGCAGCCGCGGCAGCCATTGGAGGGTGAACCAATGGCAAAAGGAAGACCTTTCTCTCTCTCTCTCACTGTCCACTCTGCCTGTCAAAAAAAAAAAAAAAACAAAACAAAAAAAACAATCTGCACTGGGACGGCCTCTGCTCGGCCCAGCAGAAACTCATTCCAGCAGGCACAGTGTCTCTCCCCGCCATCGAACGCCAACCCCCTTCTGTCTCCTCAAGGCGGGCGAGCTGGGGCCGGGCAGGCCTGTGGGTCAGCTCCCAGTGGGGTCACAGTGGCCCCTGGGGAGTGGGCACTTGGACAGGGGACCAGCAACCCTGGGTGGCCATCTGGTGCTGGACACTGGAGCTAGGAATCGCCCCCAGGGACTTAGGGGGCTCTGGAACTGGCCCTTGGGTCACCTTGTGAGGTCGGTGCCTCCTGGCCTCCCGGGAAACCTGGTCGAAAACCCTCTTGCGTGGAAATGTCACTTGTGACCAGGGAGCTGTTGACTGGAGGCCGCGGGAAACGGCTCCCTGCTTTTCTCTGAAACAGGGAGCAGATCCCCAGCTGTCTCTGCTCTCCTGTGACGGCTGCATCCCTGGAGCCAGCGCTGCTCAGATCTGTGCGAGAAATACACATTTCCTGGACTTGCAGGTCCCCAACGGAAGTGGGAAGAAAGAGGACACAGACCCACGGCCGAGAGCTGGATGTGAACAGGAATTAGCGGGGAAAGAACTTTCCTGATGTTTAATCATCCTGGGCCACCCGCAGGCCCTGGCGCCCACGCGGGGGTGCACTGGCCTTGGGCGGCTGTCCTGTGGCCAGCGTGGGTCCCTCGTGTCCGCTCCCCCACTGCTGCCCCCGCTCGGCACACATCACGTGGCCAGGCTCCTTTCAAGTTGGCATCCTACAAACGCCTGGCCAGAGGGTCTCCCGGCGCGTTCCACTCACAAACACCCATTGATTTCCGGCCAAGGAGTCCTGCGAGCCCCTGAGGTTGGCAGAGAAGGGGCGCTGACCCCAGGCCAGGCCTCACACTCGGCAGCTCGTGCTGCTTGAGAACTTGGGGCCCAGCCTGGCCGCTGGAGGGACCCTCAGCCCCTCCCCACCTGCCTAGGCCTGTGCGTTGCCCCTCCCCCACCAGGGGTAGCCCAGGGCCCCTGCTGCTCCGCACGGCACGTGTGGTCCGGCAGCGCCCGGCCCTGTGTTCTGCAGAGCTGGAAGACATGGCCAAGAGCGAGGCTCGGGCGCTGGGGCCCCTGGCCCTGAACAGCACTTGCTGCTTCCCGGAGCGCCGGCCTCCTCCCAGGAAGGCAGACAGGGAGCAGCCGGCACGTCAGCCCTGTGCACAGGCCCCCTGCGGTGCACACCTGTGCTCACACCAACTAATAATCCACTTTCCTCTCACCTCTCCCGCTCTGGGACGCTCCACACAGTCTTTCCAATGAACTCTGAAGCTCAGTCTCATACAATATCATAGCAAGAGCACCCCAGTGTAGACCAACCCAGTGAGCCTGCACCTGGCGGGGGTGAGGGGGCTCCCAGGCATCTTGCCCCTCCACCCTGCCCTGTTCTAGGTCATGGGAGTCGGGGCCCTGCAGCCTGTGAGCCCAGGGCCCTGCGTCTCTGCTTTTTCAATTGAAGCCAGTGGGAAGCCTGGTCGGAGCCGGCCGTGCAGGAGGGGCTCCCCCTGCCCCACATCAGGCGGCACTGCTCACGGTGGTGGGGTCCCCTTCCTTCCAGACGTCAGCTCCTAGACCCCAAGCCCCCCTGGCGCCTGCCCCCAGCAGGTGAGCAGGTGAGCAGCTCCTTCCTTGTCCTCCTGAGCGTGGCAGCTGCTTCCCGAGCCGCACACACGGGGCTACAGTGTCCCTTGTCCGACGTCTCGCCTCTCCTTACACCTGGAGGGGTTTAAACCGTAGGACGACTGCTGCCCTGGCTGCACTCTGGAGTGGTCGTGGACGAGCTGCTGCATCCAGTGCTGCCTCAGTTTCCTTGTCTGGAAAGTGGGGGCACAGCAGGGGCTTCCCTGGGGAACCCGGGGCTGCTTACACGAGACAGCACCTGGAAGTCGCAGTCCGAGGGTCCCTGGGGTCTGAAGGGACCTCACAGACTGCCCGAGGGGCTCCCTCTCCCTCTGCTCTGTCTGCCGCCTACACTTCCGTGTGTCCCGGCAGGAGAGCCGGTCTCAGCTGTGGGCGCTGGGACCCAGCAGCTCGGCTGTTTAGACGCTTCTCCTTTTACAGCCAGTTTCTGCGGATGGCAGACGAGTTCCTTGAACAATGAACTCATCTGAGATAACAACAAAGGAGCTTGGCTCGGGAGAGCCGCGCGGAGCCACAGAGGGCACACGGCAGGCGGTGCTCGTGCGCCCGGAGGGAAGCCTGGCACCGTGAGTCAGACCACAAAGACGGCGGCCCTCGGGGCGTGCACGGTTCTCAGCCAAGGTCAACAGCAGCAGAATGGGAGAGCTCGATGACAGAGCGCGTCATCTGTTACAGATGTGAACTCTGGAGATGTTCAAAGATGTGTGGGCCCGCAGAGGAAGGGACGGAGGAGGCCAGGGAGGGACGCAGGTGCCCAGGAGAGGGGACAGTTGGGTAGGGGGCCATGAGAGACTTGCTGGAGTGCTGCGGGTGGGTGGAGGCCCCGGGGGTGTTGAAGAGCGCCTTGATGGATTGAGGGCAGACACAGGAAGTCCCGCCCCATCAAGCAGCAGCTTTGTGGGCGCAGCAGCGCCTACAGGGCGTGGTCAGCAATGCCAGCCAGGCAGGGCCTGCCATGAGCCCCTCAGGAGGATGGGCTGCTGGGACAGGGGTGGGGCCAGATGTGACCCCCACCCCACCAGGGACACCAGGGGAGGAGCCAGCTGAGCAGGGAGGAGGGGCTCCACGTTGATCACCCAGGCCACTCAGGGGTTAAAACCTGGTCCCCGGACAAGGAGACCACCCTGGGCAGGAAGGAACTGGCTACTGGGCTCAGGTCAGAGCCTAAAAAGCTCAAGGTCCAGCTCCTCCCACCAGCACAGCATGGGCCAGGGTCACCCCGGGGAGATGGCACCTGCCTGGCTGCCACCGAATGGACGCCTGTGGCTCCGGAGGGGCCCTCGTGGACACCGCAGGGGATACAAGGTGCACCTGCTAGGTGCAGAGGGGACAGGTGCGAAGAGTGCCCTAGGCACTGGCTCTGTGTGACAGCCCAAACCCGGCTGCCGACCCACGGAGAAAGCGGAGAGTGGATGCTCCTTCCTCAGGTGAGCGAAGACGCCGTCTCAGTGGGGAGCAGTCTCCTTTTCATCTTTAATTAAAATTTCTGTAACCGACGTGGTCACTGTGCCTGCTTATGGGGTGTGCTGCGATTAATTCATATATGCATAAATGTGTGACAGTCACAGCAGGGTAGTCAGCTCAGCCAGTACCCCAGGCGCTTAGTTACTGCTGGTGAGAACTCTCGCAGGCCCCTGTTCTTGTGCCTGCACAGCTCGGTGTTAACTGCAGTCACCCACAGAGTGGGAGAACCCAGGCCATGGCTCAGCACCCCTGCACACCCCACGCCCCTCGCCGAGCCCCGGCAACCACGCTCTGCCCTCCCGTGAGACCAGCTGGTAAGGGTTCCGTCTGTGAGATCCTGCAGCATCTGTCTCCCTGTGCTTGGCTCCTCCTGGCTCACAGAATGTTCCAGGTTCACCCGTGCCGCAAGCAACAAGACTTCCTTCTTGCCGTGCCGTGGCGTTGTCGGCTAGGCCTCCACCTGCAGTGCCGGCATCCTGTGTGGGTGCCAGTTTGTGTCCTGGCTGCTCCTCTTCTGATCCAGCGCCTGCTATGGCTTGGGAAGGCGATGGAAGATGGCCCAAGTGCATGGAGGACCTGGAAGAAGCTCCTGGCTCCTGGCTTCGGATCGGCGCAGCTCCGGCAGTAGCGGCCATTTAGGGAGTGAACCAGAGGATGGAAGACCTCTCTCTCTGTCTCTAACTCTGTCTCCCCAATTAATCAATAAAAACAATATTTTTTAAAAAAGATTTCCTTCTGTTTTCACGGCTGAGTTCTGCTGTGTGTTCGCCATGTCCATTCCGTGTGTGTGCCCCTGCAGGACACGCCTGGCTGTGGTGAGCGGTGCTGTGATGTTTTACTGCAAGTGACGTGAGAAAACTCGAGGGCTAGCATGGCACCGGGCGGCCTCCCTGTGTACTGTCACTGCCCTGGTCAGAGACCCCGGCTTCGGGCGGCGTCAGCAGTGACAGGAGTCCCGCAGCGCACGCGGCGATTCCACGGCCTTCGAAACACTGACGCAACACACTTCCTTCTGCTCGGGGGATTGTTTTTAGAAGATTATAAAAATGTGTTTGGAAAGCAGAGTGACAGAGAAGAGAGATGAGAGAGAGAGAGAGAGAGAGAGAGAGAGAGAGAGAGAGAGAGAGCCAGTTCCGTCCACTGGTTCACTTCCCAAATGCCCACATCAGGCTGGGTCAGGCTGGAGCCAGGAGCTGGGAGCTCCACCTGGGTCTCCCACACGTTTTCTGCCATCTTCCCAGGTGCATTAGCAGGGAGCTGGATCAGAAGCGAAGCACCCTGGGCTCAAACCAGCCTGGAATCGGGGATGCCAGCATTGCAGGTGGCCACGGCACTCACCCCTAGAGATTGAGCACGAAATGGGCATTGGGGTCCGAGCAGTCTACAGTGTCATTCGTCCCAAACTGTGCCTGTCAGTCCTGAAGACATGGTGGGGGTGAGGGTGGGGGTGGGAGTGGGGCTAAGCCCTGCCCCGAGGTCTGAACCGGAGCCTGCGGTGGACAGCAATGACTCCCCTCGTGTGCAGCCTTCCCCTCCCTTGCAGCTCTGTGTCCCTGGACGTCCCACGGAGGCACGGCGCGGAGACGTTTGCCAGCAGGTTGCTCTGGTGGCATTGAGCAGGGCCGGGCACCAGGACGCTGGCCCGCGGCCGAGCTCAGACCTCTTCCTAGAGCACAGGAGACGTACGCCTGTTTGTCCACCTCCTGCCCGCCGGCCTCCTGTTCTCGAGGAGCAGGGCTATGGCCGTCTCCACTGTGCCTCCCACAAGGCTCTGCGGCACCGAGGCTGTCCGCCTTTGCCAGAGCTCACCTGCGCAGGAAGCGGGGCTCCGAGGTGGCTTCACGCCTGAGCGACTTCATCAGAACGGCGGATACCCTGCGCTCAGGGAGACTCTCCCGGCCGGCGGCCCTGTTGCCTGATCCCACGGACCGGCTGCCCCTACAGCCCCCGTGGCGCTTCGTGCACCTTCTCCGTCCCCTCCTCCGGGGCTTCTGCCTGCCTCGGGGACCCCCTCGACCCTCTCCTTGGGCTGGCTCAACACTGAACCTGCCCCTGTGGGCCGTGGTCTCCCTGGGACCACAGCAGACTCAGATCTGACCCAGAGAGACTTCGCCCCTTCCTGCTCCTCACGGACCCTGGATGGGAGAGTGGACCTGGAGTGTGCACAGGGAGCTCAGAGTGGCCCCCAGGGCCAGCAAGGGGGCGACGGGCACCCTGAGTGAGGACACTGGGCTTCCAGGTGGGGATGAGGCGGCTTTGGGTCGGCCTTGGGTCGGTGCTCACTGCCCACCGGCCAGGAGCCATCACTACTATTGTTAGCAGTGTGGTCATCGCCATCATCCTCACCACATTCCCTCCAACCCCCTGGCCCCCAGGGCCCCGTCCCTCACACTGGGTGGGCGGCGTCCACTCCAGCTGCAGGAGTCAGGGGTACCAGTTTGGAAGGTCATCACCTCCATCCACAGCCTGGCTCTGCCCCTCACTGCCACTGGTCACTGCCCGCCTCCCTGGTTGCTTAGGATGTGGGAGGTGGAAGGGTGTCGGGGGACTCGGACACTTACGAGTGGCCCTGGGCCATCGTTTACCCTCTGTTCCTGGCTGTTCCTCATGGGAGTGACAGGAGTGGAGTGTTGAGCGGTGCACCATCCGAAGCTTCTGTCAACGTGAACGCGACATCCTCTGTCCCCTGTCCCCGGCGGTCTGCCCCAATCCTGCCTCCCAGCCCGCAGGCTACAGCTCCCTGCTCCTCTGGCTGGGACCCCTCACCCTAGCAGCTCCCCAAGGCCTGCCCACGCCCACCTCCTCTGCACCACCAAGCCTCACTGGCTTCTCCAGCCCTAGAGACCGTGGTTTGAGGCCGGCTGTCGGGGCTGAAACACAACGCGTCCACCCCAGGGAGCCCACACGCGTGTTCTCATTTCCTGTGAGGAGGCAGCCGCAGACAGGGTAGCAACTCAAGAATGTGGATCCAATTTTGAGAGACCACAGCCTGAGCATCCCCTGTGCAACTCTGAGAACAGACAGAACCGTCGGATAGGCCTGGTGCCTCCCTCCACCCACACGCGCTCACGCCTGGGTCTCTCCGCAGATGCGCTGGGCAGGGTCGGGCCCCAGGCACTGCAGCAAGGTGCTTCTTTTCTTTCTTTCTTTCTTTCTTTCTTTCTTTCTTTCTTTCTTTCTTTCTTTCTTTCTTTCTTTCTTTCTTTCTTTCTTTTTTTTGTTTTTTGGACAGGTAGAGTTAGAGAGTGAGAGAAAGAAAGACAGAGAGAAAGGTCTTCCTTTTTCAGTTGGTTCACCCCCCAAGTGGCCACTACGACCAGTGTGTTGCAGCTGGTGCACTGCGCTGATCTGAAGGCAGGAGCCAGGTGCTTCTCCTGGTCTCCCATGGGGTGCAGGGCCCAAGCACTTGGGCCATCCTCCACTGCACTCCCAGGCCACAGCAGAGAGCTGGCCTGGAAGAGGGGCAACCGGGACAGAATCCAGCGCCCCGACCGGGACTAGAACCCGGGGTGCCGGCACCGCAGGCAGAGGATTAGCCTAGTGAGCCGCTGCGCCAGCGAGCAAAGTGCGCTGACGAGGATTTTGTAAACCTAATATGAATACTAAGGTTTATTTCTGAGCCTCTGGGTAGTATTTCCAAGCCTTGGATTCAGTGTCCCAGGGGTCGCAGGTGACTGTCTTCCTTCCGCATCTGGAGGGAACGGGCTCCTGGATCCGCCATGGGTCCGGAAGCCGCCAGTGCGCCTGTTCTTGCTGTAAATGTTAGTGTTTGCACACACGGAGCACACCCCGCAAGTCATCTAGATTGCCCATGCACAAAATGCAGCATAAATGCTGTGCGAGCTCTCGTTGCCCGGCCATATGCAGGGGAGAATGAAAAGGAGACAGCGCCTGTATGTGTCCAGTACAGACTGATCGGGAGTGATTTGAACCCCTGGACACAGACCAGAGACTCACAGGGGGCCAGCGGTACAGTGCGTGGGCCAGCGTGCCGTGACTGACACATGGGGTAGCAGAGAGCACGCGCTGTGTGGGCTCCTCCTGGAAAGTGTCTCCCACGTGACTGTGCCTCCGGCTCCCCGCAGGTGCGAGGAGAAGCCAGGAGGAGCCCAGACGCACCTGCGTCCACGCAGCAGGACTCAGACAACCCCGCAGGCTCCTCCCATGAGCCCGATTGTGTCCATCTTCCAGCCCGCCCACTTGGGAACCAGGCGTCCCTCTGTCACTGCCGTTCCTCCCAGCATCACCGTCAGCCACCTTCTAGGAGCGGCTGTTGTGCCTGGGCAAGGGCAAACAGAGGAGGGCCACACGCTGATGGAATCTGACGCTGCTGGACTGCCAGCGCGGAGAGCGGGCTCGTTCCCTAAAGAACCCTCGGCCCCAAGCTCAAAGCACCAGGGCTCACAATGGCAGAGACCACGAGGAGGGGAGGGGGGTATATGGTTGCTAGGGTTGGGGAATACATGGTTACTAGGGTCAAGCTGACCTATTGCACGTATGATTCAGTAACAATCGCAACACTACTGACTACAGTCCTGACATAGCCCAGGCCTTGACCCAAGTCGTATGTGGGCATAGACCAACTTCAATGTTGGCATTCCTCCAGGTGCCGCCTGCCTGTTTTCAGCCTGTCAACCATGCGAGGGGGCTTCTGTGTTCCCACACGTGGGAGGCAGTGGACTGCTGTGGTCTGAGACCAAGGTTAGTTTCAGACCGGAGTCTCACGGTGGGGGGGCTTTCTCAAGATGGAGTCCCGGGCACTCTACAACGGAGTCCCTACTGTCATGGTGTCAGCACAAAGTTCCCGGGACGCCACTGTCCTCGTCCCGTGTGAGCCGCCCCACTGGCCCCAGCACCAGGCCAGATCGGGTCTGCTGTGTAGTGGCCGCCACCGTGCGTGGTGCAGCCGTCCCGATGTCCTTGCTGTCCGTGCACAGGTCGTCAACGGGGCTGTGGCAAAGACCCACGGGGCTGACGGAGCCTCTTCCTGCCATGTATTTATTGATGTTTATTGTAGAAAATAGCCCCTCCCCACAAAAAAACTGTAGACAAACAAAGGAGATCATTACTGTTTATCCTCAGTGTCAGGACCATTCTAGAAAGTTCCTCCACAGAAGCCCTGAGCCCCAAGCGTGGTTCATAAGCAAGAATAAGCACACCACGTCGTACGGTTTAGCGCGTGCTCTCCTCACGGAGCCTCAGGGCCTCCGATCCTCTCCAACACTTTTGGACATGTTTGCTCAGTCCTAAAACTAGAAGTCCCGGGTCGGACTGTAAATGCATTTTGCTAAAAGTTGGCACCGGAACCCAAAGCCAATGAGCAGTGCAGGCAGGAGTGAGCCTTCTCCCAGCAACCCGCGGTCACGAGGAACGGCCCGGTCTCCTCTCCCCCTCCCGTCAGCGCCCGTCGAGGTGGGTGCGAGCTTTTCTGAGGCAGAGAAGGGGCCGGTGGACAGTCCCGGTGGACACGGCCCTGTGCTGCCGCTCTGCCGGCAACTCCTGGGGTGGGTGCTTGGCCCCAGCACACGCCCGCAGCCGTGAGCTGGGAGGAGCTGCCGACGCAGACCGTGTTCTGCACACAGCACTTACCCCGGTGCTGGATATGGAAGGCTTGGCCAGCTCATAGGGTTGAGCAACGGTTCCTGGGTGCCCACCGGGTTCTGGGCTCGTTCTGGGGACTTCGCAGTCCACCCTGAGGAGAAAAGTGCAGACAGGAGACCCCAAACACCGGACAGGGCCATGCGCTGGGCTGAGCGGAAGCATGGGTGTCTGCCTTCTCCCAAGCAGGTGACGGTCAGCGAATGTACCGAGCAATGACCGAATTCGCCAACATCCAGGGGACGCCTATGTTCCAGGGACCAAGGTGAGCGAGAACAGAGGCACAGAAGACCCTGCCTCCCACTTGGCAAAGAAAGGGGCTCCTGTGACCACGCCCCCCCAGGGTCACGGTGCTGGCGAGTGGCCCAGCTGGTCCTACACTGGCCCCTTAGGCCCATGCCCGTGTTCCCCCCGATGTCCCCTCCCACGTCCAGTGGAGGGAAGAGAGAGGGCGGGGGGCGAAATGGCGGCTCGGCTGATTGCACACCGACTCCAGCCTCCAAGTCCACCTGCACCGTGCCGGGAGCTCCAGAGCCCGGGGAGTTTTTAGCTGTTGAGCGCTCAGACCCGGCTCTGGGCTTGCACTGTGCCCGTGTTCCTCCAGCGGAGCTACGCTGCACGTCAGGACGTCTGGGGCAGAGCTGATGTCACGGCACACCTTCCCCGCGGCCCAGAGGTGTCTGCTCATTACTCTCTGCCCCCTGGGGGAGAAGGCAAAGGAGCAACCGTGCTGCTGGATTCACCCTGTGCATGGAGCAACGCTTGAAGCCAGCGTGGCAGGAACAGAAGCTCGGGGCTCTGAGGCCCTGAGCATGAGGTCCCACCCCCCGCATGGCTCCCATGCGGATGCCGAAACGATTTTCCTCGAGACGTGCAGGGATCTGCACCAGCGTCTGCCTCCCACGCCCCCCCAGGCCTCGGAGGCTGCTGCTCCATGGTGCGCTCGGGCCCTGGGGTGCGTCCCTGGGACTGCAGGTCAGTGCAGAGCCTGATGGTGGACGACAACAACAGACCAGCTCAAGACTGCTCTCTCACCGTCCCCTCTCTATCTGGTCGTCAGGAGAGGGTGGGGATGGAGGGAAGAAGTGGGAGAGGAGCGGAGGGCAAGTGGGAGGGGGCGGGGAGGGCGGGGACTCGAAGGTGGACGGGACAGCGCCCCTCCCCCCTGCCCAAGCTTGAGCGTTAAAACCAAGGCTTCCTCCTGTTCAGTGGGCAGGTGGCGTCCTCAGATTCTGTCCCCGTCTACACATTCCCTGTGCCCAGGGACAGGTGCTCGAGCTGTGTTTGCCTGCCCAGGTCCTTCCCCGTAAAGATCACCCTCGCACTCAGCACCGGTTTTGATGGGGGAGACACGGGGTTGTGCCTTGCACTCGTGTTGGGCTGAGGTCGTCACGTGCAGGGAATTGAGATCAGCAGCGCTGGCGGCACTCAGAGGCCCGAGGGCCACGCGGTGACTCCTCCGCCGGGAACCCGCCGAGCAGAAGGGGTTTGCTCTGGGCACGTCGGTGTGGGAGAGGCTGCCTTGGGTTGTGTGCTTGTGGGGTTGCCCAGTCAGCACTTTTCAGTCCGTGTTGTTTCTCTCCTGTGGTCTTTGTCCATCTGCGTCTCCGGTTTTTACAAGGCTGTGGCTGATATACTCATCATTTTAGCTACAGTGCATTTTAAAAATAACCATGACCGTGTGCGGTTGACGGTCTTTCTTCCCGTCCACTGGTGGGCGGCTTGCTGAGGTCAACTTGGTAAAACCCCAGGGCTGCTGGCAGGGGAGGGAGGGTGCCCCGAGTGCCTGGCTCCACTCGCGCTCTCCCCGGCTGTGTGTGGGTGCCGCAAGCTCTGTGTCCTTGTCGACACCTGCTGTTTTCGCACTTTTCGTTTTAGCCAGTGTCATGCATGAGAAGTCTTTGTCCCACCCGAGAACGTGACAATGTCCCCCAAGTCCCGTGTTGTCTGCTGGGTTTTTGTGTCCCTATACACTCACAGCAAAGACTTAGATCCAAATCTCCCCCCGCCCACCCCCTTGCCATCTAAAAACAGCAGGGACCAGAAAGCGTAGCAGGTCTGTGTAACTCAACTCACGTGATAGGTAAGTAGGGAACAGACTTTGACGGGCAGGAGGCCAGCTCTGGGCACCTGTGTAAGTTTGGGGAGTCGTGTGCAAGCCCAGCAGAGGGGGACACAGCAGGGACACACTGCTGGCGGCACCAGCAGAGAGCTGCCCAGCCTCGGGGTGGCCCTGGGTGCAGCTGCGGGCCCTGCTGCAGCCGTGCCCGGGCCCCTCAGGTGGGGGAGGAGGGCAGCTTAGAGGAGGAGCCTCCTGTGGGTGACCGGCGGGACAGAAGAAGAGCGAGAGGTAGAGCAGCTGCCTTGGTGAGTTCCGGGCCCCTGAGCGCCACGCGAGCCGGAACCGCACAGACACGCTCCACCCAGCGGCACGTTGGGAGCGCAGCGTGCACTTACCCAAACGTCCCCCAATAAGGGGGCGCTGTGTGATTCCGAAGGCAGCAGGCAACTGTGAGAGCTGACGCCCACGACCATCCGCTGCCCGCAGCCCAGCTCTTCTCTGGTTCCTACTTGGCCCTGCGCCCCTGCGGCTCCCTGCACCAGAGAACGCCACGCCCTGCACACGGCTTTCTTCCGTCAGAAATCTGAAGGCAGGGTTTGCCTGTCTCCAGGCATCTGGTGTGGCTGACAGATCTGAAGCCGTTTGGTGTGCGTGCCGGCTGATCTCTGGCACATTCTTTTTGTTGTTCTTTTTGTTGTTGGTCTGCACTCTGCACAGTGTCGTGTTCGCTGCATCCCTGGCGTATCAGCTTCCCACAGCAGTGAACTCTGGTTTAGGTCATTTGCAAACAGCTGTGTTTAGTTCCTCCGAGGTGCAAACGCACTTTGTTGTTGTTGTCATCCTGTGGTTTGCTCCGTTTCTTTGACGATTGCACCACCCGCTCCGTTCAGTGTGGATTCCTAGATTAACCCTTCAAGCCCTATTTCTCCTAATATTTTTGCCTTTTCATTCTCCTTATTAGAGTCTTCAACTCTATCACTGTCTTAATTTTTAAAAGTGGGCTCAGGTTTCAAGTTTCCACTCTCCTTTCTCCGTGCCCCCCCCCCCATTTCCCACAAGCCTTCTCTTCTGGGTTATGGGAGGAATATCTTCCCTATTTCTCAAAAACACTGTCCACGGGTCTGGGGACTTTCTTTCGGTCCCTGCACTGCCGGCTTCCGCCTGTTTCCCTCTGCTCATTGCTTTGGGTGACTTTCACACTTCGACATTGGAGGTGGCCTCCAGAGGCCGGGCCCTCACCCGTCATTTGCAGCCCACGGGGGTCCCTGACACCGTAGTGGAAAGCCTGGGGTGCCCGCACGGAGCTGTGCCAGGTGCGTCCCCTGCGGGTGAGGGAAGCAGAGGCTGGCTTCCGTGGCGATGGCTCCCACCGGCAGTCTTGAGCCGTCTTCCTTCTGGGGCCACGTATACGGCTGCCAACATTTTGGTCACGACAGTCGGAGAGAGAACTGGAGGGCTCGCTGTTAGGTACGAAGATTTTTGCTTCAATTCTAATTCTCACTTTGACTTCCTAGAGGTGCAGGCTTGTGTTAGTGGGTGAACGCCTGTTTGTCTTGTGTTTCTCCACCTGCCCTGACTGCTGGCCTGACTTCCCACCACACCCTGGGTGCTGAGCCTCCGGGGCTCTGGGTGAACTGGGTTCCTCCTCTGAGTTCTTCCATCTGTTTCTCACTCCCGTTGCCTGTCCAGCGTGGTCAGTGGGGGCACTCTGCCTGTTTTCCTGCACCTACGTCGCCACGGCCAGGGAAGTCACAGGTTCATGCCCAGGTGTGGCCACTCGCCAGCTCAGGAGAGCACGGCTCTGCACGAGCAGCACCAGTGAGCATCGTCCCAGCTCCTTGGTGCAGGAGTCACACACTACGAGAGCATGGCCGACCCTCGGTACCGGCCAGCTCCACTCACTCCCCAGGGGTTCACTCAGCCACCGATCAGGACTCTTTGAAGAGCGCTGTGTCTGAGCCCACCATGTGTGGATGCACTGCACACTCACCGCTTACAGGGCGTCCACATCGTACTGGGTGCTGTTAAGGAATCTGAAGATGGTTTGCACCGGTGGAGAGAGGTGTGCAGGCTTTATGACGCACTACACCATTTCTCTGGGACTTGAGCGTTTGGAGATTTTTCTACCTGCAGTGGCTCCTGGAGTGCACCTGCACAGACACTAGCCGACGATGGCACTTGGTCGCATCGCCGCTGTCCCCACTGCCATGTTTGAGAGGTGCTTTGGGGCTCCCCCTGCCAGAACACGGCTCTCCCGGAGGGCGGGGGCTGCGGATCAGCTGCGACTCCAGGGAAGAGGCCAGAACAAAGCTGGCGCTCAGATGTGCTCCAAAAATAAACATTTTTTTCACCTACTTAAGCTTTTCCTTATCTGTTGTTTTTACAGTGTATGTTTTAATGGCCATAAATAAATTAGTCCTGGAGCAATGGACACCCCTTCTGAAATCATGATTCCAGGAATCCCAGAACAGCCCAGGGAGCTCAGTGCATGGGCCCGCACAGGTGAGAGAATGAGGGAAAGTGGGAAAATGAGGTTATTCTCAGCCGACCAGCAGCCAGCCTGCCGACTGGCAAACGGGAGGACTCGCCGGGCAGGTGAGAAGGTCTGCCTTTATTTTTTTTTAAGATTTTTAAATTAAAACTGAACTTTGCTGGTACAAAACAGCTCTTGACATCCACGCATGTGAGGGGCTCTTCACAAAGTCCCTGAAAAACACTATGCACAGATTCCAAATCTGCTCTGCACCCACACAACCTCTCAATTCAGCGTTCCATGAACGTTTTGCAGTTCCCTCGCGTACGCCGAATTTGGTGTTGTAATAAGCCTTTGCCCTTTGCGAAGTTTTCAAGTGAAATATCCATATTCCTTAAAAAATGTAAGAAGGTCCACGAGGTGTGGACCTCCATGATTTTCCTTCTGGGCTTGCTGTTTCCAGAGCCAGAAACAGCAGATGGGAGTGATTAACGGGCTCCATTAACAATGGTCAGTTTTTAACAAGGAAACCTCCCTTCCCTCCGTCCACTCCCTAATCTCCTTATCAAATTAGTACCTTTATTTTCCCAGCAGTAAGGGCATTCCTCCCCGGCAGGTCATCCGCGGTTCAAGCCCCGCTGGGCTGATTGCCTTCCTGCTGGGGGGTGCACGAGGGCGCCGTCCGATCTGGGCCACGGCTGGCATCGGCAGCGTTTCTGAGTCCTTGTTCTGCTGGCGTCCGTTCGCCCCACAGCGTCACAGGCGTCCCCTCTCTCCTACAGGCTCCGCACTGCACAGGATGAGTTCAGAGGGGAGAGCTCCGAATTGTGCGTTAAAGAAACGGGGCCAGAGGAGTGGATTCCAACGGCCACGGCCAGGACTCTCCCCTGAGGCAGGGCTGCTCAGGCCCTCCGGGGGGAGCAGGGCCCCTCAGGGTCAGCGAGTGGACCGCAGAGTCCTCAGCCCCCTCCCCGTACAGTTCACCTTGCATTTATAGACGTTGTCAAACGTCTGAACAAGCCAGAAAAGTACAGAGACTGTGCTAAACATTCAGACGTGGGGTCTTTTTCTTTATAGAATCTGACTCAAACTAGTTGCTTCCAGCTTTTAAACAATTTTTGTATATTTATTTTCATTGCACTTGGAAGACAGAGCGATAAAGAGCCAAAGAGAGATCTTCCATCTGTTGGTTCACTCCCCGTGTGTCTGCCACAGCCGGGGCTGGGCCAGGTCGAAGCCAGGAGCCGGGTATTTCATCCAGGTCTCCCTTATGGGTGTCAGGGACCCAGTCCTTGGGCCATCACCTGCTGCCTGCTGGGTGGTGCGTCAGCAGGAAGCTGGACCGGAAGTGGGGCTGGGACTCCAGTAGGGGTTGCGGGCACCCCACGTGGTATCTTAGCCCGTGTGCTAGGTGCCTGCCCACCCCCATCTCCCACCACTCTCTCGGTCTATGTATGCACACACAAAAATAGGAGTTCATCGGAAAACTCCATTTGAATCTTCTCAATCCATGCTAAACATTTTTCCATACAATCAAATAGCTTTTGAAAATTTTATTTTGATGAGTACTATTTTATTTAAATATGCTACTTTCAGGGCAAGCGTGATCTCCTGTGTTTTGCTTTTACAATTTACGAAACAACTTGGGTCCGGTGCCAAGGCATAGAGGTAAAGCCTCCACCTACAGTGCCGGCATCCCATATGGGCACTGGTTCAAGTCCCAGCTGCTCCACTTCCGATCTAGCTCTTTGCTATGGCCTGGGAAAGCAGTGGAAGATGGCCCAGGTCCTTGGGCCCCTGCAATCTGAAGCCTGGTTCCAGGCTTCAGATCGGCACAGTTCTGGCCGTTGCTATCATTTGGGAAGCGAACCAGTGGATGGAAGACCTCTCTCTCTATCTCCCCTCTCTCTGCCTGCAACTCGACTTCTCAAACAAATAAATAAATCTTGAAAAAGAAACAACTGCCAGTGCCGTGGCTCACTAGGCTAATCCTCCGCCTTGCAGCGCCGGCACACCGGGTTCTAGTCCCGGTCGGGGCGCCGGATTCTGTCCTGGTTGCTCCTCTTCCAGGCCAGCCCTCTGCTGTGGCCCAGGAGTGCAGTGGAGGATGGCCCAGGTGCTTGGGCCCTGCTCCCCATGGGAGACCAGGAGAAGCACCTGGCTCCTGGCTTCCAGTCAGTGCGGTGTGCTGGCCACCTTTCTGTCTCTCTCTCTCACTGTCCACTCTGCCTGTCCAAAAAAAAAAAAAAAAAAAGAAAAGAAACAACTGACTCCCTGTATGTGCCGATCTTTGCACAACTCTGACCTTTGCTGGGGGTAATTTACTTGAAGTTCAAGGGTCCCTCATGGGGTCTGCCTTCAGATGCCTCCCAGCTAAGCTGCCCTGCTGTGAGGTCCGCACCAGTAAAGGGAGCCCACAGGGTTCCCCAGCCGCCACCAGCAGGGGCTCTCGACACGTCAGGGAGCTCTTGGAGGACCTGGTGTTTGTGCAATGGCGTTTCCTTGAAACTTGCCTTTCGTTGAGGCCTGGGTGGTTGAAGCTTCTTCATAGCTATTTCCCCTTAATTCCCAAACAAACACGTGATCATCGCATATGCGCCATCCCCTGGATCTACACACCCGGACAGTCAGCTTTTCTGAAGACATTTTCTGTGATTTCACACTCCCAAGTTACTCATAGCTTAGCTGCACAGGAACTCAGTTTTTTTTCTCCAAAATATGCTCTCTGGGATTTCCTAGCTGGATCTAAAGGAGCTTATTGGGACCATTTTTTTTCCCCTAAACAAAGACAATGTCATCCCGGGAGGGATACTGGTGCTAGCTGTCAACATTTTTTTTTCATAATTACAAGTTTAGGAACACGGAGATTCTTTGCACTATACCCCCCGTGTCACCCACTCTCCCACCCTCATCTTCCTCCCTCTCTTATATCCCATTCTAATTTTTCACTAAGTCTATTTTCAATTAACTTCATACACATATGATTAACTCTGGCAAGAGTTCAACTAACAGTTAAAAAAAAAAAACCTGTTCAACAGTGGGACGAGGCTGTTTCAAGTCCTTGCTTCTCGCAGGGTCAGTCTCCCTTCTGCAGGCTGCCTGGCAGGTGCTCTCAGCTGTCACAGGTCAGGGAGAACGAGGGATTCGTCCCTTTGGGCTGGCTTATACCCTGAGTGTGGTGTTTTCCAGTTTCATCCGTTTTGTTGTGAATGACTGGATTTCTTTTTTTTTTTTTCTTTTTGACTGCTGTGTAGCATTCCCCATATATTTTCCATCTATCCCATAATTTCTTTATCCAGGCTGCAGCTGCCGGGCATTGGGGTTGATTCCATGTCTCAGCTGTTGTGAACTGAGCTGCGATAAACGGGGGTGGGGGTGCAGAGAGCTCTCATGTCTGATCTCTCTTGCCTTGGGTGGATGCCCAGGAGGGGGTGGCTGGGCCACGCGGCAGGTCTGCGGTCAGGG
>CM027399.1:161795932-161807067 GCA_015711505.1 Sylvilagus bachmani | reverse complement strand
CTGAGGAACCAGTGCTGTGTCTACACTGAGAATCAGTGCTCTATCTACACTGAGGAACCAGCACTGTGTCTACACTGAGGAACCAGCGCTGTGTCTACACTGAGGAACCAGCGCTGTCTACACTGAGGAACCAGTGCTGTGTCTACACTGAGAATCAGTGCTCTGTCTACACTGAGAATCAGCATACTGTCTACACTGAGAATCAGTGCTCTATCTACACTGAGGAACCAGCACTGTGTCTACACTGAGGAACCAGCGCTGTGTCTACACTGAGGAACCAGCGCTGTTCTACACTGAGAATCAGTACTGTGTCTACACTGAGGAACCCGTGCTGTGTCTACACTGAGAATCAGCATACTGTCTACACTGAGAATCCGTGCTCTATCTACACTGAGAAACCAGTGCTGTCTACACTGGGAAAACCAGGGGCCGGCTCTGGCCTGAGCTCCGTGTGATAATCACACATCGGTCTGGAGCCGGGCGGCGACTGCAGACCGAGCAGGTAGAGGGTTCATGCTGATGCGCTTTGTTTTCGGCCACGAGAGCGGCGGGAGCTGGGGCGACTCCTTCCCGCACGCGGCTCTGCGTCATATGTGACGCCCAGTGGGGAGGGTCTGTTCTCAGCTCCACTTCACAATCCAGATTAAGTAGTTCCCCAGGTTCAGCAACTCAGTAAGCGACTGGGGGGGGCGTGCATTCCTGCCCCATCCGCGCGATCTCGCTGCCTTCCTGGACGCACCTGTGTTCCTGTGCGGGCGGCAGATCAGATGCGCAGGCCACGTGGGGCTCTCCTCGACGCACCTGCTGCTGCCTAGGGTTGGGAGCGGCCCCGGGCGGAGTGTGCCCGCGCAGCTGCTGGCGAGGACCTTCTCGAGGCGGGCGTCCGTAGGCTTGGGAACAAGCATGCACTTCCTGCACAGGGGGGTCCCCCCTGAGCGGGCTGGGAGGATGAACGAGGAGCCAGGTGCGGCAAAACCCAGCCGTTTGGACAGTGCGGTTCTGTTCTGTGTAGACAGGCACTTCGATTCTAGATTTGCCAGCTCTCAGTGACAGTAACCGGAAGCCACGGGACGGGCGAGGTGTACTGCTGACCTCGCCGGGTACAAGTGTGGGGCAGCTCCACTTACCCAGAACACCGGGGCTTTCCTGTGCTGCCAGGAAGTGAACCCGATAAGCAGACAGGAAGCCACAAGCCCCGCCCCTCCCACGCTCCATCCCGTGGCTGATGCCAGCCCCAAGGTGTTTCCCTTGACAATTGCCCCCAGTTTCCCGAGAACCTCAGCCGCACCACACTCGTGGCAGCAGCCCCGTGCTTACGCTGCCTGGGGCAGCGTGGCAATAAACATCAAAAGATCAATACATATTGATATCAATAATAATGAAAGGGAGTGGCTTTGTCCAGGCTTTTCTATGGTTGCTCTGTGGCAAAGAGGAGGCGGAGCCTCAGACACGTGGGCTCAGTACCGATGAGTGGAATCGTAGATAGGGCTGGAGCGGTCTGTCCAACAAGCGTCCTTATCCCCAAGAGAGATCTAGGGCCAGTTCCTGTCCAGCCATGAGGTGGGAGTCACCAGTGGGTCAGTGGAGACTCACTCACGTGAACCGAATATTAGCATAAAGACAGTTTTAGGGACATCGGGCATCCACGGGGCTCTCATTATAAAACCAGGTCCAGTGTTCGTCTCCAAATTTGAAGCTCCCTGGGGCGAAGCCGGCTCACAGACAGGATGTTGGGAAAACAGCCGTGTCTTCCTCGGTTGGCGAGTGACGTGCGAGGGGAGGGCTTTTATGTCCGGAGGAAAAAGATCACCGTTGGGCAGTTCTGAATCACCGTGTCCTCCGTCTCGGGAGAACAGAGACTGAAGACTGTACGGCCGTTTCTGGCCCTTAGGTCACTCTTCGCTGCTAATTGTTAAAGGCCAGGGTTCAAACTTGCAGATTTAGCCAGAAGACACCGCAGGGTCTCAGGACACCTGTCTGAGAACCATAGTAGGGGGATTTGGGGCTCCACGGTCTCCCTGAGGCTGAGGGCGGAAAAGTCGTCCCACCACCGATGGCATCAGGACCGACCACTCTAAGTGCCCATCCAGCTCACGTGGCCTGGAGCAAGCGCCCTGGCACACTGGGGTGTGGGTTCCAGCTCTGCTTGACCCGATGAGCTGTGTGGGACTGCACAGGGCACCACTTTTCAGTGAACTGTGGTTTACTCCCGCCCAGAGGTAGGACACTCAACAGCGTGCGAGCAAGATGGCCATCCACACGGCCGTGCCCCCGGCCCCACGAGTGACCGAGTACCCACCGGGGGCTCCACAAGGCCAGCTGATGGCTCAGCATGGACAGCAGACACCGCGAGATAAACTTGGGGGAGACTTCACCCGGGCCAGGAGACATGCGTGCGTCAGCTCTCAGGACCGGGAGCCACCCACACCGTGTCCAGGGGACTCCTCGGGCTCTCGCTCTCTCCGAGAGCACTAAGCAGGGGTGTCCGACTCTGCAGATGCACGCCAGCTGAGATGCGCGGTTCAGGTGTGAAATTCGGTACCGAAGGCTACGGAGCATCTGGAGGAGGGGGCACCTAAGCCGCTCAAAGGGAGCGAGGGCTAGGAGGTGTCACCTTTGTGGGGGGGGCGTTTGGCTTAGCAGGGAAGCTGCTGGTGGGACGCCTGTTTCCTATGCTGGAGTTCACATCCCAGCTCCATCTCCCAGCTCCAGCCTCCTGCCGATGTGAGCCCAGGGAGGCAACGTGGAT
The DNA here is from genome assembly GCA_015711505.1 of Sylvilagus bachmani. NCBI lineage: Eukaryota > Metazoa > Chordata > Mammalia > Lagomorpha > Leporidae > Sylvilagus > Sylvilagus bachmani. The sequence goes on along the minus strand of CM027399.1, from coordinate 161,804,318 downwards.
TCCGGCCACCACATGCGACACCGGATTCAGTTCCAGCTCCGGGAATCTGGCTGGGCACACTCCCAGCCTGCAGGGACTTGGAAAGGGAACCAGCCGATGGGAGTTCTCTCCATCTCTCTCTCTGCCTCTCTGCTTCCTGCTTCTCAAAGAAAATAAATTTTAAAAAGAAACGTGATATTTATTGTTAAAATATCAGCCAAAATGCTGATTATTGCAAAACCAGAATGAATCCCCTATCTCCAAATGCTAAGTCATTTCTAAAAGGAAAATATCTCACCATTTGTCTCTGATATTTTTATGAATAAAATTGTCATGAGCTGCAAACAGAGTGAGCTGGAGTGCACTGCGTCTCGATGTGCCAGGGAGACTTCTGCATCGTGCATCCTGGAGACGGCACGGGGCCCGATTTCTTTGGCGATGGCTGCTTTCGTGGCTCAGCTCTCCGGTCTGAGTCTGCCCAGGGCCCCGGGACAGAACCTCCAGCTTTATCCCACGGACAGGGCAGAGGGGGAGGGTCACAGAAGGGCTCCTGTGTCTCATCACAGTCCACAGCAGAGACAGCTGCACAGGATGGGCAAGGGGCGCCTCGGAGCTCAGAGTGGCTGTGCCTAGAGGAGAGAGAGGGCTCCCAGGTGGCACTTTGTGAATCACACGCCGTCAAACAAGCTGCCTCACACAGCCCTCCTCCTCCGTTTTAAAGCCCAATTTGTCCCCTGTGAAAACCCGTTAGACAGGTGCACCCATAGAGAGGGGCCCAGAGCGCCCCAGAACTTCAGCAACAACGGTCACCACTTGGCAAAGCTGAGCTTTGAAAGCGCCCCCCAACCTTGGGTGCCCAGGAACCGTTTGTCCCCGGTGGCGTTATCACCAAAGTTCGCTCTGAGTCCCAGCTCAGAATCGCTCTGTCGTCCTCACCCCCAGAGCCCTGTCCTGTCTCGGGGGCTGCAGAGCCTGAGCCTGAGTCTGGGAGGAGGGGCAAGGAGAGACGCCAGCCTGTCTCGAGTAGATGGAGTCAGGGTCAGGTGGTGTCCGTCCACACTGCTCAGAGCAACGCGGCAAGGTGCAGAGGAGGCGGCCTCACCTCCAGCGCCCGTTATCTGATGCCAGTGAGGAATCGGACCCTGTGTGGAGCACGTGCCAGCGGGGGTCCTGACGCCAGCATGGCCACCATCACTCGCTGCAATGACAAAGCTTTGGGGGAAGGGGGGTCTCCAGAGACTCCGATTCCAGCACCCATCAGTGAGCAACAGACAGCACCCATCAGTGAGCATTGGACAGCACCCATCAGTGAGCGACAGACAGCACCCATCAGTGAGCGACAGACAGCACCCATCAGTGAGTGACAGACAGCACCCATCAGTGAGCGACAGACAGCACCCATCAGTGAGCATTGGACAGCACCCATCAGTGAGCATTGGACAGCACCCATCAGTGAGTGTCGGAAGTGATGCTGGGGACTGGCCTCACCTTGGGACGATGTCCCTGCACGGGGAGCCGCTCAGGGTCCCCCCAGTGTCCTCCGCCTCAAAAATTAAGACCAAATGCCGGTAAGCAACGCACATTCTTCTCCCGTGAATCCCTCTCCGGCTGATCCCGTCAGCATGAGATCGGATTTCAAGCCTGCCCTGCCTGGAGAGCTGGATGACAAATGGACCACCTGATGCGGGCAGGGTTTCCTTTCACCCAGGATGCTCTGCGTAGTCTCTGTCCGCAGTATCTCTGCCAGTTTTGCACGGTTAACGGTCAGGAATGAGGCAGCCGCGTGCGCACCCGGGCACATTTGCACTGCGTCTGCCTCTCTCACGCGTCCCGTTTAACTTCATCAGGTTTGAGGCTGATTTCCTGAAGCGGTTTGCAGGCCCTGGCCCTGCGCAGACACTGGAAGGCAGTCCCCTTCTTTGAGGACATATGGTTGCTATTATGCGGAAATGCGCCGGTGCCACTCCGGCACCCCGCCCACCACCCCCGCTTAATCCCCAGGTCTCCCAGGGCTCTCTGGGGCAAGCGTCAGGCGGCCTCAACAGCAGGGGCGCGGGCACCCTGGCTCTGCGTCACCGCCCTGGCTGCCAGCCCAGGAAACAGACCCCATCTCCCACCCAGCATGGACTCCCGGTGAGGTCACCATGGCACCGCAGGGAGGGCAGTGAGGCAGAACCACAGGGCAGGACGCCAAAGCCCCCCTGAGCCGGCGCCGTGGTGGGGCGGGTTCCTCCACCGCCTGCGATGCTGGCATTCCCCATGTGGGTGAAGGCTAGAGTCCTTGCTGCTCCACCTCCCATCCAGCCCCTGCTAATGCACCTGGGAAAGCAGTGCAGGGTGGCCCAAGGACTTGGGCCCCTGGCACCCGTGTGGGAGACCAGAAAGAAGCTCCAGGCTCCTGGCTCCGGCCTGGCCCGTCCTGGCTGTTGGGGCCATTTGGGGAGTGAACCAGCCAGTGGGAGATCTCTTTCCCCTTCTTTCTGTAACTCTGCTTTCAATTAATCAAATAAATAAATATTTTTAAAGAAGAAAAAGAAGCCTACTGGGCCCCGGGGTTGAGGCCACTGCCTGAGCTTGAGGCCTCTGGCTCTGATGCTTACAAACTCTGGGTCCCCGCTCTCTTCCAAGTTTCCAGTGTTCCCATCTGTGCAATGGGCACACATCTCACGGAGCTGAGGTGCAGGCACAGTGAGCCGATTCACTGCCCGGGGCAAAGCAGCTGGTGCAGGGGGTGGGGTTGGTAGGATTAGCCCTCCCCACTCCCCACCTGTGAATGCAGTCAGTCCAGGAGGGACCCCAGAAACTGCTGTGTTGATGGGAGCAGTGAAGGCCTGGGAACCCACTGCACACTCGGGTGTGAGACACACACGGCGTCCACCGTGGCAGTGCTGTCCTCGCTAGGTTAGACGCAGCGGCGTGGCCCGGGAGGCCAGGCCCCCACCCCTCAGGTACGCTCCAAGAGATGCCTCGGAGGCAGCAGTGGAAGGTGCCTCTGCACCAGCCGGGGACAGAGCCTGAAAGCGGAAAGCCAGTTCCGGGCATGGACAGCCCCAGAAGCCCAGCCTAGCTCAGGCCGGGGTGGTCATGGGCTTCCACGTAAGGGCAGGGACCCGATACCCCTGCTGGTGGCAGGAGCTTCTTCTCTGGTTCTGGGAGTCAGACACCATCTTTAGTTCTCCCTGTGGGGATCAAACTGGGAGATCCTCGGTCCACCCTTAACTGCCCAGGGGCTGGGCTGACAATGGAGTCTGAGGTTGCTGAAGGAACTGGCGCCCACTGCCTCATAGATCCGCCCTGGCTCCCTGGGGAACAGACCCCAGTCCACGTGGGATTTAGGATGAGCGTCGACCCATGGGACCAAGGAGGTGAGACGCCCACACCCGCCCCTTGCCAGCTGGAGCACCCGGGGAGCCGAAGCCCCCGGTCCCTGGGTTAGGCGGCGGCATGTCCAGGCGGGAGCAGATGGACGCCCCGGCTCAGGAGCAGAGCGAGAGAGAGAGCTCTGCTTCCTGCGCCTTTTGCTCGGCTTGAGCCCTCGCTGGATCTGGGGTGCCCCCCACCCACACCGGCCAGGCTGCGTCTCCCTCGCTCAGCCTGCGACCCGATTGCTGATCTCTTCGGATGCATCAAGAATGTGGTCCACCAGCAATCAGGACCCCTGAACCCGGTCCAGTGGATGCGAAACACCCCCTCCCTTTGCAGGGAGCCTGCCTGGGCCAGAGGGACCAGGGTTTGACTCGGGTCCTGGGTGCTGCCCAGTAGGGTCCAAGCAGCGAACTGAGCCTCGGGGCATCTGCAGGGCATGGGTGTGGTGTGCCCAGCATGGCCGCCTTGTCTGTGCGGGGGCTCCGTCCTCGCTCGGGGCTCTCCCAGTCCTCCCCCACGACCCGGCCACGTCCTGAGCTCCTTCTCTCTGACCATCCCAGCAGCCCTCAGGCCTGGGGAAGCAGGGTCCCTGCGCTTCTCTTTGCTTCCAGAAGCAACGAGTGACCGATGCCAGACCGATGCCAGAGGCGGATTTGGGAAACACTTGGGTCTGTAACCTTGACTGCAGCATGACCCCGCCTTCGAGGAACTTACAAGGGCGGTAGAGTCCTCCTCAACGCAGGCTTGATTCCAGGAAACCCGGGATGCGGGAAGACGTGGCCGTGAAATCGGGCGGGGGCATTGTACACCAGGGCTGAGACCCGTGGGCAGGCTCCAAGAGCCAGACTCCCAGGAGCAGCTGGGGCCCCGGATCTACAGCCAAGGGGCTATCTGCTGCCATCTCCACGCTGCCCAGCTCGGCCGCGGGGTCACAGATGGGGAGGGACAGACGCTAGGCCAGAGCCCGGCGCCAGGACATGGGCAGCTCAGCAGGAAGCGCTCAGGGCTCCGGAGGCCAGCGGGCACCGACCGCACCGCCGCGCGCCCGGGGGGTTAATCATTCCCACGCGCGCTGCAGCTCTCGCGGGCCAAAGCTCTCAGTATGCTCAGGCCCCTCCAGCCCATCAGGGGCTCCGTGAATAGGACAGACCAGGGCGGACACCGACACCACGTGAGACGGTGGAATTGGAGAGGGTGGCGCTCTCCTGCTGGTTTTAATAATTCCGCAAGGAACGTGTGACTATAGCAAGAGCTTTGCGGACGGGAAACCTGGAGTTCTGAGTGTTTGCGCACAGACCGTGCCAACCCACAATGCCCCTGTGCCTGAGTGAATCCAGATTGAAGACGAATGGGGTGTTGGGGCTGGGGACCCCCCAGGCAGGAGCCTGGGACGCCTGCCCCGGATGCCAAGGCGATGACGGGGTGGCGGCTGCCTAGAGGAAGACAGAGGCCACGGGCTCTGGCCTGGCTGTGCCTGGTAAGAGCAGAAGGCAGAGCAGGGCTGAGCTCTCAGCCATGGCCGCCAGCCTCTCGAGGCTCCCGGGAACAGAGAGGACCGGCGCCCAGAGGCATGGAAACTCAAGCAAACCCCAGCATCCCTGGGATCTCAGCTCGCCCTCCCATGAGCCCTCACACTCTGCCCTGGCCGGGACCTACGGCTGCACTGGGCAGAGGCTGCCTCTGTCCGTGCACTTGTTGGGTCTGAGACCTCGGTCTGTGCTGCCGACGCCCGGCAAGCACTGTGCCGTCCACACAGACCCGTCCTCGGTTCCGGTCACCCGCGGCCCCTACGTGCCAGGCTGGTGCAGCTGCGCAAGGCGGACACCTGGAGCTGACAGGGGCTCACGGCCAGGGGGGTTCTTCCAGGCCCCTCTGCAGAACACACTGTGGATCCCAGCGACCCTGAGATGACTCGCTGCTGCTCTGCCTGAGTGTGGTCCTGTGGGAGACTGTCTCATTCTGACTGCGGTGTAGACATTGGTTGCAAGGATTCAGATCCTGGCAGGAGGACGCAGAGAGAGCCTGTCCCAACATCCTTTTCCTCTGTGCACAGAACACATGCATAATCCATCCCCGAACTCGTTCTTTCAGGATCACATCACCCTCTGGTTCAAGTGGGGGCCCTTCTGGGCGCTGGCTTGGCCCAAGCTATGATGATTTTTTTTTCAGCCAAAATGAGGGGATGCCTGGGAGTGGATGGCAGGCACGGAGGGACCTGCAGAGACTGAAGAATCCAGGCCCGGGGTGTTATTCCACGGCGCCCTTGACCTCAGCTCGCATGGGTTTGAAATGAGCCATGCGCCCTCCACGCACAGCTGGGGGCCGCTTCCAGAAGATCCCCACCAGCCCCTCCTGTCACCCAGCAGCACAGCCACAGTCACCAGCCAGGCCCAACGCTCGGCCCTCGCCCAGGTGCCCCGGGGCCACCTGTGGGGGAGGGTGCGGGAGGGGAGACTCCAGACCCCCTGAGAGCAGCTACAGCATCCTGACAGCTGGCAGCCAGCAGCCCCCACCCCCTCAACTGCCCCCTCCCCAGCTTCTTCCACAAGGCTGCACGCGGCACAGGTGCTCCGCTCCCGATGGGGCTGGGCGCAGGAGGTGCCCCCGGCTCAGGGAATGCTGTGGAGATGGCAGCCGGCGGTGATGTGGTTATTGGCTTTCTGGGCCATTGGGCGGGACGTGGGGTGGGATGAGAGTCCGTGCAGAGCCACACTGAGCCCCCTGGCGGGTGGGCCCCCGTGTTCGGTCACTGTCCTGGTACTCACTGCAGCGAAGGGGTTCCTGGAGGTGCGATGACGCCCACCTCCCGCCATGGAAGGAAGCCCCCTCCCTGCAAAGGCACCATGCACATTCCTGGCCTGGCGCACACGAGAGACCACTGCCCGCTGCACCGTGCAGGTGCTGGGCCGGAGCCTGGTCTCAGCAGCAACACCAAGGTGCCGGAGGAAGCCTTGTGGAGAGGCTGGCTCCTGACGCCACCGTCACAGGTGCTTTATTCCTGGAGCACGGGGCCGGGGACAAGAGGTCAGGAAATCCCCGAAGTACCTGCGTGGGAAAGGGAACCTGAGGCAAAAGCTTCCTTAGGAAGCTTCAAAAATGAATAAAAGTCAAGTCAAAGGAACGCAGTCTAATGAGGGGCTTTCTCCCGCCTGCAGCCCCGCTGACGCGGAGGGAGAGGCTTCCAGACAAGCCTGCAATCGTGTCCAGGTGCAGGGCTGCGGCGTGAGGGCTGCACATTGCCCGAGTGGATTCCGAGGTCAGCCCCTCGGCCCCCGCCTTTGCTGTCGCCCCTGGAGACTCCGCCCGTAACACCAGCGCCCTTTCCCGTCTCCTCTCCTTCTTCAAGGTCGCCTGGAGGGCTTCCTTGTACACCTGCACCCCAGGCGGCCTTGGGGACAGGGAGAGTGGCAGAGTTTGGCTACGCACCATGGGCTTTGGATCCACCTTAGCCCTGCAGAGAGAGGAGCTGCTCCCGGGTTTCCCAGGAGGGCTCCTGCTGTCCCGGGACAGATGCCTGCTGATGCACACCTGGGAGGCGGCAGGCGACGGCTCAGGTCCCTGGCTCCTTGCCACCTCCGCGGGAGACAACTGAGTTCCCAGGTCCTGCAGTTGGCCTGGCCCAGCCCCCAGCTGTCTCGGGCGTTTGGGCAGTGAACCAGAAGACGGAGATCTCTCTCCGTCTCTCCCTTTGTCGCTCTGCCTTTTGAGATGCATAAGTGAACAATTTTAAGAAGCGATAAGGCTATTTTGGTAGAAAACATGTTTGAAATCATATATACAATATCTTAAAAAATGTCTAAATGTTTATTACGAAGACATTGTGCATGGATTTCAAACTCTTTGGGAACAAATAACCTTACATTTTTCTTTCACTTTTCCACAACCGTTTTGAGACCTCCGCTGTAAGCCGTTTTGTTCCTTGACGTGTGCGGGGATGCTTGTAGAACAGCTGAGCTCACTGAGAACTGAGAACAGTACACGGGGCCGGTGCTTGGCGTAGTAGATTCAGCCTCTGTCTGCAACACTGGCATCCCCTGTGGGCTCTGGTTCCAGTCCCGGCTGCTCCACTTCCCACCCAGCTCCCTGCTAATGCACCTGGGAAGGTGCTGAGTCCTAGGGCCCCTGCACCCACATGGGAGACCTGGAAGAAGCTCCTGACTCCTGGCTTCTGAGGGGCGCAGCCCTGGCCATTGCGGCCATCTGGGCAGTGACCCAGCGGATGGAAGACCTTCTTTTCTCTCTAGGCCTCTGTCTGTAACTCTGTCTCTCAAATAAATAAATAGAATATTCTTTTAAAAATGAATAAATGCACAAGTGAGCAGGGCTTACTGGCAGAAGTAGCACCCTGGGGGAGGAGCCCGGGAGTGAGAGGGCACAGGGCAGGCAGGAGAAGAAGCCCTCCAGTGTGGCTGGAGAGCCAGGGCCAGGACTGAGGGAGGAGCCGCAGGGCCCCGGCGCACCACAATGACAGTCAGACGGGCTCCACTGGGTATCTGGGCCGTGCACGGCTCTGCTCACGCCCCAGCAGTCTTGGAGCTGGGTGTCACCGTCCTCCCTGTCAGAGAACACTGAGCTCAGGGCAGGGCGGAGCCTCCTTGGAGATCCCGTGAAGGTCAAGAGGTCCTGGGGGCTTCACACAGGTCCAGCAGAATTCTGCACGCATGACTGCATTCCCGGACGACCCTTCCTCCAAGAGGCGGGGCTCGAGCCCCCTTCTACGGAGCAGAGAGTGACGGAGCGATGACATGCGATGTCCAAGGCCATCGAAGGCAGAGCACCTGCCCCTTGGCCGCTCTGGGATCCCTCAGGCTGGGGGAAGCAGCTGCTGTAGCCCAAGGGGACTTTACAGGAGACGTCCACGGGCCGAGGAGCCGAGACCTCCAGCCCGCAAGGAACTGTGGCTCGGCCAAGAGCCACGTGAGCCGGCATGGACGTGGACCATCCAGCCCCATTGTGCCGTCCGACGACCTCAGCTCCCACCAGCACCTTGGGGGAGCCTCAAGCTGAAATCTCCACTCTGAAATTTCCAACGCACAGGAGC
>CM027399.1:161715932-161790932 GCA_015711505.1 Sylvilagus bachmani | reverse complement strand
GCAGGCCAGAGCCAAGGCGTTAGGAGGAAACAGCTCCCAAATGCACGCAGATTCCCACGGACAGGAGGGGAAAGGTCAAGGATTTCAGCCGAGGAGGCTGCTCTTCTCCAGGGTCTGTGCACGGGCAGCTCTCCCTGTGCAGGGGGCTCCCCGTGGCCTGCTCTGGGGGGCTGGGCTGGCTCGCTGTGCTTAAGTGCGACCTTCCCTGCCCCTGTGTCCTTTGAGATGTCGCCATGGCGATGGCCGGACCACCCGGAGTTGACCTTTCCAGACCTCGGGTCTCTAGGTCCCTAGCATCCACCCCTACCACGCACGCACGCGGCTCGCCTGCTCAGGCCCGTGGTTTGTCCAGCCGGTAGACTGCGCTTCCTGGGTAAGTGTTTTCTTTCTTTTCTTTTCTTCTTTGAGCGGTGCTGTACACAACGCCCTGGAAGCAGCTTACTGCTAGCTCCATCTGGATTTCTAGTTTGAGTCAATGACCTCGAGGACGATGACGGGTGCTGTCACTCTGCTCGGACGCAGCCCCGCCTTCGGAGCATCAGACGTGGGCTACCTGGTCAGTCATGGCTTCCATCGCCTCAGCTGGTCATGGACGCGGCAGGGACAGGACACACAGCACACCCCAGGCAGCGTGGGTGGGAGGGCTGAGCCGACTGCGACCCAGGGCCACAGTGACAGACCCGGCCAGTGAGAGCGCACGGGCTGGCCTGGGCTGTGGCACACCCTCCCCAGGTCCCCGTGCCTGGTGCTGGTCATTGTTGGGTGGGTCCCGGCGGACTGGGTGTGAGCAGCTCACGGGTGATGGGGAGCCCAGCGCACCCCAGGGGAGGGAGGCATTCTGAGGTTGGATAGGACACACCCAGTTCTGGCTCCGGAATAGTGAGGCGAGAGCTTCCCCCCGGGAGCCCCGGTGACGCCTACACGGCCGCGGTGACAGCCAGGACGCACACTTGCCCAGGCGGCACCAGATGGGGCTCCCGGAAGCCCTCGCTGGGGTGTGGGGGAGAGAGACTGTGGAAGGAGGCGCTTGACAAAGCAGAGCTGCGTGAAATGCCTCCGCCCCACGCCGCGTTTCCTGCTGCCCTCTGCCCCCCGCTGCCTCCTGGGAGTCACTGTGAAATGTGGGTGCACTGGCACATGAGGAGGTGCGGCAGCTCCCGGCTGCCCGGCACCCTGGGATTCTTGTCTCCGCGTCCTGAGCTGGGGTCCACTACGCTGCGCTCACCAGGGCTGGTGACGGGGCCTCTCCCTTCGGCCCCCAGCCCCTCTGTGGAAGACAGCGCCTGGCTTCCTGGTGGAAGAGAACCCCTTTGTTCTCTTCTTCCAGCCCCGGCTCCCCCTCCCCCACCCCACAGCTTCCTAGGCAGCCCCACCCCTTTCCCAGGCCTCTCCTAGATGGCCACGTTCTGCGGACGCTCACCGGGTCTGTGGCTGCTTCTCCGCGAAACGGCTGCTGAGCTGGTGAGCCCCCGGCCACGTCCTCGTGCCCTCGCCCCGTTCCCTCCTGGCCCTCGCTTTTGTATTTCCACTTGACAGTGAGTGAGTCTGCCATTCTCCAGCTGTGGAAGCAACAGTGAGTAAATCCGGGAAGACGTTCGTGGTGCGACACAGAGGCAGACCGTGCAATCAGAAGAGGCACCAGGATGCGTCCAGTGTGGACGGGAAGGAGGAATCGTCCAGGCTCCCTGGAGGAGGAGCCAGTGCGCTCCAGGTGGACTAGGTGGAATCCGAAATCCTCGTGCCGAATCCAGGTGGCAGCTGTCATCAGGTCATCGGGGAAATGCACAGATCTGCACGGCCTGAGCTGAGAACCAAGGAGCTTGCCCTCTGCTGGGGGACGCAGAGGAAGCAACAGCAGAAGACCAGGAGCACCAAAGAGGGGGCTGCTGGATTCGAGGTCGGGGGGAGGGGCCTCCGCTGGGGCCAGGGTCGGGAGCCCACCTTGACCTCTCCCCATTCCTGCCTCCGTCTGCACACGACGGGGCTCCCCCATCGTGCTGATGTGTAGCCCCAGATCCCGCGTGAGTGGTGGATGGGGTTGAGGGGTCCAGTCGTGGGGCCTGGGAGCAGGGCCGGGTGGGAGACCCGTGGGTCCTTGGGGAGGGTTGGTCGGCCCCGCTGCTCGGTCTCCGCCGCTGGTTCCCCCAGGCACGCTCCTCGGGCACCGGACGACTGGGGCATGACCAGTCTTGGACTCGGAACCTCCCAAACTGTGAGGCAACGGAAACCGTCTTCCTCCCACGTGGCTCCCGCGGGAGCCGGTGACAGATGGGAAAAGCAGAGCAACACGCGTCCGCGATGACGTCACTCAGCGGCCTGCCATCTGCCGGGTCTGCCGCCCCCCTCCCCCAGACTGTAAGCTCACAGGCCAGGTGGCTCCGTGGACCTGGTGCTGGCACAGGCTGGTGCGTGGTGGAGGTAGAGGAAAAGTGAGGAGAATCAACCCAGGAGACTTCCGCCTGCTCTGTTCTTCCCTTCCCTTCACTCTCCCGTAGGGGATGCACCTGTTCCCAGCAGCTCTTGGGCTGTGTGGTGTCCGTCCTGCGTGTGTGTCCCGGTGACCTGCTCCATGTGTACAGAGACACCCAGGATTCACACAACAAACTCTGTCCTGACACCAGTCACGTGGTCATCCCCAACAAGGACCTGTCTTGGGGTAGCCTCTTCCCGCTCTGAAATGCGGCCTTAGAGAATTGTGTGTCGGCTGCTCCTGCTGAGAGTCTAGGGCGTGAGAAGGAGGAAAAGCCAGCCCAGCCCATGTGACCTACGCCACAGCGAGGCATCAGCCGGCCAACCCCACCAGGACAGCAAGAGGGACGAATGAGATGTCTCAGAATGGTCCATCCGAGGACCAAGAGGACAGGCATCTCCCAGCTCCCGTCCATCCCAGTGGTCAAGGGCTGGAGCAGGAGGTGTGGGCTCTCGTGAGCCTCAGTGGTGCCCACGCGTGGATGCCACGGGTGTCCTGAGTGGGAAGCAGGGGACAGGGAACCGCCTCTGATGAGCACCTGCTGATTGAAGTCCACACGCATCTCCTCTCTGTGGCCAGGGCTGAAGCCGGCAGGCCCAAAGGCTCTTGGGGGACATGCCCGGCCTATGCCTGTGCAGGCCACACCCCCACTTCCCAGGGTCTTCCCAGGCATCCGTGCTCACCCGCTGGGCTGTGTGCAGCTCTTCCTCTCACACACCTGCTTGCACTCACAGCTCCTTCACTCCGTTCTCTGAGCGTCTCTCAAACACACCATCCAGCCCCCACCATTGCTGTGGGCAGATGCCCGGCTCCACGCATCAGTGTATGCATCTCACGGCATCTCAAAGCCTGCTTTCCTGGGTCCGTCCGTGACCAGACACCTGCCACCTGCTCCCCGCTGAAACAGGGAGTCTGGAGCGCCCTGGAGGGGAGTTCAACCCTTTGCACACCACCCATCCACCCACCATCCATCCACCCACCCATCCACCCACCCATCCACCCATCCACCCACCATCCATCCACCCACCCACCCATCCATCCATCTGTGGGGGCCTCTCTGTTCCCAGCCTGGTCCAGGCACTGATGTGGGAGAACAAGCCTCCCAGCCCAGGACCAGCCCACGCGATGCTGAGCTGATGTCCTGGCCACAGACACAGACCCAAGCATGATGTCCACGAAGCAGAGGCCACTCTCAGCACGGCTCTTACACTGGTAACAATAACAACAATAAAACAGCGAGGAGATAGAGCCTGACGGGACAGGGGGAGAAGTCGGCTTCAGCCCAGCAGAGAGGAAAGTGATCTCAGACAAGTGGGACAGGGGCCGGCGCTGCGGCTAAGGAGGTCAAACCACCGCCTGTGACACCGGCATCCCATACGGGCGCTGATTCAAGTCCTGGCTGCTCCACTTCCCATCCAGCTGTCGGCTGTGGCCTGGGAAAGCAGCAGAAGATGGCCCAAGTGCTTGGACCCCTGCACCCATGTGGGAGACCCGGAAGGAGCTCCTGGCTCCTGCTTTGGACTCGTCCTGCTCCGGCTTTTTCAAGAGTGGACCAGCGGATGGATCTCTGTCTCTGAGTCTCCCTCTCTCTAAACTTGACCTTCCCAATAACTAAATAACTGAGCAAGACAAGAGCGGCGCAGCCAGAGCCCCGAGCACTCAGCGGGAAGGAGGGTCAGCCTTCTTGTCGTCTTCAATGGAGACACGCTTCAGCTTGGTCGGCAACAGCTTGAGTCCCCTCCGCACCTGCCTGAGCCCTCGCCCTGGGGAGACCTGGACTTTTCACTGTGCTCCCCACCCACAACCCTATGGTCAACACCTCGACCAGGCCTCCTCGGCCTCTGTCCAGGGCCGCGGGAGAGGATCCCTCAGAAAGGCTCAGAGGGCAAGCCCTTCATTGAATATCCATGGCGCTAACTTCTCTCTCTCCCCTGTAGGCTCCCTGGGTGGCAGGAAGGCCCTGGATGACTCCTGCATCTTGAGCATCATTAGGGTTGCCATAGCGACTGAGCACCACAGCCCCTTGCCCTCCAGGGCCTCGCCTTCCACCTGCACGTGGTCTCACACTGCATCCCCGGTCTGCAGCTGCCCCGTGCCTGTGTTAACCATTTCCCCATGAGGAGGGCGCCCCCGTGGCTGTCAGAGCAGCACCTGCTTTTCTCATTTCCTCATCACCGTGGGCTGGGAGCGGCAGCGGCTGGAACTGGCCCCGGCACCAGGAAGGGTCCGCACTGAAACTGGGAGGATTCAGAGGGCTTTGGTGTGTTGGGGGAGGGTTCAGGGCTGCAAGGAGGGAGGGATGGTGAACAGAAACCAAGGGGGAAGGCGCGCAGAGGAAGAAGCAGTGACTTTCAGTGAGGTGATGTAGCAGCCAGGAAGGACGGGCGTGGGAACCCCCAATGGTCCCCCTCCCCATGACCTCCCGTGGTGCTCCACCCCCCACCCCCCCGCAGAAGCCAGTGGGCCCAGGAGTCCCTGCTCCCCACCATGCCTGCATCGCCACTCCAGCTGACAGACTCTCCCACGCTGAGAGTCTGGCCTCTCCGTGCTCTCTCTCTCTCGCCTCACCGTGCTGACAATTCCATCCTGTGCACATTGTCAAACATGGCCCACGCAGCTCAGCCCCCCAGGACAGGGCAGGGATGGGGGAGCAGGGGGGTCGCTGATTCGGGGCACCCATGGGAGTCCCAGCCTTGCAAAGATCTCAGTGAAGAGCATTTGGGGTTGTGGCACAGACAGTTAGGCTGCGGCTTCTCACGCCAGCCTCCCATCTCAGAGCCCCTGTTCAAGTCCCGGCTGCTCCGCTTCCGATCCAAGTCCCGCTGATGCGCCTGGGAAGGCAGCAGAAGATGGCCTGAGTATTTGTGTCCTGCACAGGTATGGGAGACCTGGATAGAGTGGCAGGACACTGGGGCGTGAACCGGCGGATGGAAGATCTCGTGTCTCTGTCTTCCCCCTCTGTCTCTGTGTTGCTAGCATTTCAAATAAACACATCTTAAAAGGAAAAGGAACCAGGGCGGGCGCTGTGGTGCAGCGGGTTAACGCCCCGGCCTGAAGCACCAGCATCCCATATGGGCACCGGTTCTCGTCCCGGCTGCTCCTCTTCTGATTCAGCTCCTGCTACGGCCTAGGAAAGCAGCGGAAGATGCCCCAGTGCTTGGCCACTGCACCTGTGTGGGAGACCTGGAGGAAGCTCCTGGCTCCTGGCTTCTGCCTAGCCCAGCCCTGGTCATTGCGGCCACTTAGGGAGTGAACAAACACATGGAAGACCTTTCTCTCTGTCTCTCTCTGTAACTCTACCTTTCAAATAGATAAGTAAAATCTGAAAAACTAAAAAAGGAAAAAGCGTTCATGATGTGGGGAGCAGCACCCCAGGGGAGTGGCTGCAGCCCCAGAAGACGGCCGCCCCCAGCCAAACAGGCCTCACCGCGCGCTCGTCCCCTCGCCACCTCCTCGCTCAGCTGTCACTGTCCAAGCTGGCAGCCGCCAAGGCCCGTGGAGCACTGTGTCCCGTCTGCTCACCGCGTTAATCTGCAGTGACTGAGGTCTCTGACCCCGGTGGCCCCTGCGTGGTCGCCAAGCGAGCCCAGGGCCAGGCCTTCGGCATCCATCGCCTCATTTAACCCTGAAACAACCTCGGGAGGAGGCAGGCTTTGTCCCCGCTTTGAGATGGCAGAAGAGGGGACGTCTCTGGGTACCATGTGGGATGCTTTGTCACGGAGCTGGCCAACCCGTGTCCCCCTGAAGGCCTGGCCGGGCCAGGCGGCTCTGGATCAGGCAGAGTACTGTGTCGCTGGAAGTCCTGTTAGAGTCTGAACACCAGTTCTGCAGACTGTATTTGGAGATGCGTCTTCACAGAGGTGTTAGGGTAAGGTGAGGTCATTAGTGGTCCTGATCCACACTGTGACCTCCCAAGAAGAGGCCATCAGGGCACAGACACTCACAGTGGGAGGCCCTGGGGATTCAGGGAGAAGACGGCCATTAGCAAGCTCGGGGACAGGGGCCTCAGACAAATACAGCCCTGCTGACGCTTTTATTTTAATTAATTTATCTATTTGAAAGGCAGAGTTACAGAGAGAGTGAGAGAGAAACAGCTTCCATTCACTGGTTCACTCCCCAAATTACACAGTGACTGGGGTTGTGCCAGGCTGAAGCCAGGAGCCACGAGCTTCTTCCAAGTCTCCCACATGGGTGCAGGGGCCCAAGGACTTGGACCATCTTCTACTGCTTTCCCAGGCCACAGCAGAGATCTGGATCCGAAGTGGAGCAGTTGGGACTCGAACCAGCGCCCATATGGGATGCTGGTGCTGCAGGCTTTAACCTGCTGGGCCACGGTGCTGGCCCCGCTGCTACCACCTTGATCCAGGGCTTCCAGCCTGCAGGACCAGCGAGGAAGGAAGTGTCCTTTGATAACTGACTCGGCAGCCCCAGCAGATAGACCCCAGCCCTCGAGATGGAAACATCGCACCCTGGTGCCTGCAGGTGCCATGCGGCGTCTGCGCCAGCTCTTCTCCCGTGGAGGAGGGGCTCCCCCGGCTCTGGGCGAGAGGCTGGCCAGCGAGCACAGGCCTGCAGTCCAGCCGCCCGTGCGTTCCTTGTAGGATTCTCCCCGGCAGAGCGGAGGGCCCGCCCGGTGAAGCTGGCCCGGGACGTCCTGTGTTCCCACCGCACACGTGCACGTGGCTTCTCACCGTGCCTGATGCCCCTGCACCTGTTGCAGGCAGGCGGTGTCCACGTGAGATTCCGTCACTCGTCTGACCACAGCAGCAGGGTGCCCCCCTGGCCCGACTCAGCCATGGCCCAGACAGACAGGGAAGACCGTCTATGTAAAGGACCTCATGAGAAAAGACTTCGTTTACTTTTACCTTTAAGATCTTGCCCGTCTCCTTTCCTGCTTCTGAACAGAACTTGGGAACTGTGACCTCACCCCGGGAGGCCACTCCGAAGCCGCAGAATGGGCGAGCTCTCCCGTCCGTCCGTCCGTCCGTCGCGTGAGTGTATCTGCTTCCGAGCTCCACTCCCCCACGGCCGTGGATCGCGGCAGCCGATGTGCGCGCTCCCCAGGCACATCAAGAACTTTCGGACTCATGCCCACTTCCGCGTGTCTGGGCCGAGCCCTGGGTTTCAGATTCAAGTCTACACGTAAAGAATGCGGGGGAGCAGGTGTATGGAATCTGACCAGACTCACGTCTGAGCCGCAGCAGGTGTCGCCTCGCTGACGCGCCTGCGCCCCGTGCTAATCAGCAGCGGCTGCTCTGTGCCTTCCCGCTAAGCCGGGCCGGGGGACCTGGGGACCTGGGGACCTGGGGACAGGCGTCCGGCGGCGCTCTCCATCACGCTTTCAGTCCCCGATTGCTCCACGAGTAATTTGCTGCCCCCGTGAGAATGCCGCTGTGCAAACGCCTTCTCTTCTCCACGGGCTGGTTTTCCTCTGCCGCGGGCCAGATTCCCACTTCACTTGGCCCTGGGGGAAGAGCCGGTGGCGTGGGGAGCATTTTCGTCTGAGGGATAGAAACCTGGCCCAGTATCTGTGAAAGCAAAACCCAGACAGCCTGAGCCGTTAAGGAGGACGTTGGGAATTGTGGGAGACCCAGACACTCCAATTCATCTGTTTGCCTGAAGCCTAGCACATTTGTAATAATAATAAAAAAAAGTGTCAGTTACCTGGGTGAGAGCCACGGCGGATCTTGTGCTGAGTGGAGGCGACCGCCCTGGGAACGGAGCTCGTGAGCGGGCGCCTGCGTGAGACCCTCCCTCCCTCGCTGTGGGGGAGGAAGGGCCCATGCACAGAGCCCCTCGTTTCCCTGCGTGTAGCAAAAGGGACGAGGGGGACAGCGACACCCAGCCTTCGGAATTGGGAATTTGAGCTCCAAGGTATCTCAGAGCACAGACGAGTCCCCCAGGCTTAGTGAAGAGAAATACGGGCCATCCAGGCAAACCTCCACTTCAGACACCGATCACTTTTCCAGATTGCCAGTTCCAGAGGGCTCACGGCTCTGCCTCTGGCAACCCCGCAGGAGACGGCCCAGGCCCCGAGGTCAGGAGAGGGGAGGGCCGGATGCAAATGCTCAAGTTCAAGGCTGGGAGGCAAGTTGAGCTGGGACCAAGTGGGAGTGCATCTGGCAGGAGAGAGGCCGAGAGCAGGCGAGGCCGCGGGGCCCACACGGCCCGGAGCCGGCCGGGGGGTCTTTAATGTCTGCCTTTATTTGATGGGCTGTGTGTAAACAGATGCGTACTTTCTGGGCCACTGGGCATGTACCTGGTAAGGGCCGGATCTGAGTGGAGACTGCTCTGCCGTCCCCTCCTGGGAGGAAGCGTCCCCTGCCCACTCTGGGTGTGACTGCCTCCCATGACAGCCGGCGCCACCCTCGGCCCCTCCCACCACTGCGTCCCCTCGTCCTCACACCCAGGGAAGCCTCCTACAGGAAATCACTGCCCGGTGTCATTTCGGAGCTGGCTTCGGCACCGACGCCTGCAAGTGTGAGTCCAGGGAAGAATTCAGAAAGCTACAAATTCCTGTTCTGCTCCACACAGCGCCGAGGCCAGTGAGCCTGACCACACAAGGGGCGGGGGCTCCTTAGGTGCCCGAGGGCAGGGCCACGGTCTCTGTCACTTGGCTGGCATCCTGCTCACATTTGGAATGAACGCTAGGACAAAGCCCTTAAACAGACACACAAGGGTGCACCTGCATGCGGGAGACGAGGCGAAACTCGGGGAGGGGTGTTACCAGTCATCCTCACGTCCCAGGGTCGAAATAGGAAGTGGGGGCCCAGGAAGGACCTGTAACCCGCAGGAGAGAGACAGATGCCATGGAGTGGGGGTTCGCCTTCGGGGTCCACGTTCTTGAAGCCATGTTCTCTGGCCACCCCAGGGGGTATTTGTCACCATGGCTAGAATGAAACGATCCACTCCAAGCTGGCAAGGAGGTCTGGACCTGACCCCACACGCCCACCCCTCATGTAGACAGAGCAAACCAGACCTGTGCGGGCCGGGTGGCCCTCCCCAGGGTTCCAGGCCCCTCGCCCTTTGTATTCTGTCCTGGACCTCAGAGATGCCTTTCCGGGCATGAGCCTCGCTCTCATGCTCCCAGGCGCTGGCCACAAGGGGACCTGAGCTCCCCGGAGCTGTGCCCTTACAAGGCCATGGCTACTGTTCGTTCTCATAGCAGCACTGGCCAGATCCCCATGGCTTCTGCTGAGAACACCAGCTATGGGCACTGTGCCTTGTCCTTTGAACTCAGGGACCCAGTGTCCTGCCCTTTAAATAGATGGGATGACCTTGACCCCATCCCATTAATGGAGGAAATGCTAGGCCGTCCCAGAAATAATTCCCAAGATGAAGCAGCGCGCCATTCCGCTTGCCCGTGGGAGCCTGGGGTCATCATTCCCTACACGTTTCTACCAGGTGGGAAAATAACTCTGTAGTTTGCATTGGAACAATTATATATTTAGCATTTGGTAAATTTAGACGTCCTAATTTTTCTCTGTCTTGAACAACCACACACAAACAAGATGCAATTTTTTTAGCCCAGAATAAACAGAGCAAATAGTTTCCCAGATACCAGATCCCGTGCGACGAGAGCGAGCACACGGCTGCCATCGGTCCCTGTGCTGTGCTCCCTCACGGGGCTGCACTGGGTCAAGGGTGCCTACTGTGAACTGGACACACGGGGACCACGGGTGACTGAGCTGCTGCCCCTCTGAGGCCCTGCCCACAAGGTCTGCTTGTCCCGATGTGCCCAGCGCCCTCAGCCCCGGGATTCTCTTTGTCCAGGGTCGAGTTATGGAGATGCAATCCTCAGTCGTTGCTGCCCAGACAGACAGACTTGGGGACTCGTGGGGGAGAGGACTCGGAAGCCCCTTGGCGCGACTACCCTCCGCAGGCGGCCAGGGGAGCTCCTCTGGGTCCATGCTGGGATGGAGAGACCCTCGCCAAGGTGACCATTCCCACCCTGGTGATGGGCACGGGTGGTCCTCTTGCCTTAGAATGGGCTCAGGGCTGGCTGGTTGTGGTGCTGCTATGCCAGCATCCCATATGGGTGCCAATTTGAGTCCCGGCTATTCCAATCCAGCTCCCTGCTAATGGCCTGGGAAAAGCAGTGGAAGATGGCCCGAGTTCTTGGGCTCCTGCCACCATGTGGGGGACCCGGAAGAAGCTCCTGGCTCCTGGTCTCAGCCTGGCCCAGCCCTGGCCATTGTGGTCATTTGGGGAGCAAACCAGCAAATGGAAGATCTCTCTCTCTCTCTCTCTCTCTCTCTGTCTCCCTTTCCCACCCCCTGTAACACTGAGTTTCAAATGAATAAATAAATCTTTGAAAAAGATTTTGCCTCCAGTGACCACCACTGCCTTCTCGCCGAGCCCCAATCACTGCTGTCTGGGCCGCGCAGAACCTGTCCAGCCGACCTCCCGTGTCACTGGGAGGCGTGAGCAGGGCACCCCAGGGAAGCGCTGACTGCCCCCCCCCCCCCGATGGCGGCTCACGTAATTGCTGCCAGGACGAATGATTCAATCTGGTGATGCGATAATTGGTGAACTGTTTAGCTTAGACCCTTATCTCACTTGATGAGATAAATACCTTCCAGCTGGATCAGACAGATTCTTTCTAAATGAAATCACGAAATCATGAGAATGTGTTTTTTTAAATGGTTGGAAAGCAATATTAGTAAGAAAAGAGTGCAGCTGGCTATGACTTTCTGCACATAATACCCCAATCAGCACACACAAAGGAAAACTGTGAGATCTTTTAAACTTGCAAGTTATAAGCATCTGGATGCTAAAATAGCTCATAAAACAGATTAACAGTAAAACCACGTGAGCCTGGCATGTTGGCGCAGTGGATTAAGCCGCTGCCTTCAGTGCCGGCATCTCGTATCAGAGCCCCAGTTGAAGTCCCGGCTGTTCCACTTCCGATCCAGCTCCCTGCTAATGTGCCCGGGAGAGCAGCAGAGGATGGTCCCGGTGCTGGGGTCCCTGCCACCCACATGGGAGACCCAGGTGGAGTTTCAGGCTCCTGGCTTTGGCCTGTTTGGGCTCCCTGGCTGTTGTGGGCATTTGGAGAGCAAACCAGTGAATGGAAGCTCTCTCTCTCTCTCTCTCTCTCACTGTGCCTTTCAAGTAAATAAAATAAACCTTTAAAAATGCAGAGCATCGGTAATGTTCACAGCCTATATGACAAATAATTGGAATCATGCTATAAGAGGAACTTTCTCAAAATCATAAGAAAAATATAAGGAAATAAATAATTTTTTCCAGAAAATAATCAACTCACATGGCTAAAAAAGCATTGAAAATGCTCATTTTTTCCACATCCAGAGAAATGCAAGCTTGGAAACAGAAGTGTTTTCTACCTATTGGACCGGACAAGGTGAGGGACGTGGGTGAGGCCGGCCTGGGTGGGCAGGGGTGAGGACGGCTGTGAGAAGGGTGGGTCCCTTCTCTGGAGAGCCGCGTGGGGTGAAGCCCACCCGTGCGCCCAGAGGCTGCCCTGCGGTGACTCATGCCAATGACGCACAGAAGAAGTGGACCAGCTGTGATTCAGGGGCACAAAACCGATGTGCTTGGTGTCCCTAACGCTATTTCTGAGTCAGAAGAGTTCTGCCATGGCAGGACGCGGGTTTCTGTGCAGACCCAAGCAAGGGAGCACACCCAAGTGTGGAGGGTGGCAGCCACCTGATCCTTTAGCTTAGGGAGCTGCAGATGGGAACGTCTCAAGTCCAGCGTCGGCCCCGTAGACATTTTGTGTGATTTTAGAGGAGAAAAGAAAAGGAGTGTGTTTAAAACGGGAACACACTCACTTCCGCTGGTCTACCCTAACCGGTCTCCATTCTCCTGGATAAAAATCTCCTCTGGAAGCCGGCCTGGCGTCACCGTGAATTTCCCAGCTCCGGTGACAGAGCGGACTCAGTCATCACAGCGCCTGTGTGCAGCCCCTCGCCCCCGACAGCCCCCGCGGCAAAGCACGCGGCATGGCTCCTCCTGGTTTGCACCACGCGGCTCCTTCGGCTGAAGCATTGCTGCCCTTCGTCTGTCTGAGCCAGGCGTCCCGACCCTGGCCTTCCCAGATGAGGACCCAGGGCCCAGAGAAGGGAGGACCATGCTCGGGGCCACAAGAGGACGAGCTCGAGCCAAGACCGGAACCAGCGCAGCTGCGCAGAGGCTGTGCCACTGGCTCAGCACGAGAACGGGGCCGCCAGCCAGTCGGGGTGTGACGGCTTCTCCCAGGCTGAGGGCTTTCCACTGCGGCTTTCCACGGCCTCAGACGTCACTCGCGGTGGGAACTCTGCCCCCGGCTGGGGCCCCCAGCCAGAGTCCGCATTTTCCCTTCTGAGCACACAGTTGGACGGCGCTCCCGCCCACCCGCCCGCCAGGTGCTTAGCATGGCCACGTGGCCAAGTCGTACCTAGTGGGTCCTCCCTCTCTCTAGCCTCACGGGGGTCTGAGTGTCCACACCCCGCGTAGCCGCAGGGAGCTCATGTTGAAGATGGGCGAGCTGATGTCGGTCCGGGCCACTGAATGGCCAGATCCCGACCACCGGCCACGGCAGTGGCCACCTCCAGGCTGCCACCGTGCACTGCAGTACAGCAGTGGTTACCGCCGGGGCTCAGTCTCCGAGGCTGTCAGGCAGGCAGGTGCCGGTCCTCGTGCAGTGACCTCTCACGGCTGCGCGCCCCTACGTGGAGTTCATCTCCGTCTTCTCTCTTCTCTAAGCAGCCTGTGTGAGATTCAGCATCAAACGACTCCACACTGCAGCCGTGGCTGTCAAAATCCTGGCCCAGCGTCTGTGTGAGTCTCTTCCCATTTTTCTCCTTCATTGCCCTCATGCATAACTGAATATAATGAGAAAAATAATACCATGTACAACACACATATAATAAAAGTGACACCAACCCATCAGGTTGTAATGAAGGGGAACCGAATATAAACGGTAAGGCAACGTCCTGTAGCCGTGAACTTGCCAAAGCCCTTTGGACAGCTCAGCCTTCGAATCCGCACAGTGGGTTCATAATGAACCCGACACGGTGCGGGTGCAGCTCGGGACAGGTGAGTTACTAGTGTCCCACCCCACCCTGAACTCAGCCGCCTCTGCTGGCATTGAGACAAGGAAGGGGCTCCCACCCCACCACCCCTTCCTGGCCCCAGTTCTGACGGCTGTCCTTGTCCTCCACTCTCCTCTAGCTTCCCTCCCCCGTGTGCGCTAGGCGCCCCTAATCCAAAAATCCAGAATCCGAAAGGCCCCCAAGTCTGCAATTCCTGAGCACTAACAAGACCCCACAAGTGGACATTCCGCACCTGACCTCTTGGTCAGCAGCCAAACTGCAGGTGCAGGGAGGGGCCGGCGCCATGGAGGAGAAGGCCAAGCCCCAGCCCGCAGTGCCGCCATCCCACCCGGCACTGACTCATGTCTCAGCTGCTTCGCTTCCCATCCAGCTCCCTGCTGTGGCCTGGGAAAGCTGTGGAAGTCCTTGGGCCCTGCACCCACGTGGGAGACCTGGAGGAAGCTCCTGGCCCCTGGCCTCGGCCTGGCCCAGCGCTGAATCCTGTGACCATTTGGCAAGTGAACCAATGGCTAGAAAGTCTCTTTCTCTCTGTGGCTCCCTCTCAACTCTGCCTTTCAAATAAATAAATCATTTTTTAAAAAAAATGCAGGTGCACTAAAATACTGTATAAATTAACGTCCAGACTGTGTATACGGTGGATACGAAACACAGAGGAATGCCGTGCTTAGACTTGGGTGCCATCCCCCAATATCTCATTATGCGCGTGCGAATATTCTAGAATACCGGCCACTCACCCTGTTCTGGCCTCTCCTGACACTCTTGGAATCTCCACTGACTTCTGAAACATCGTATCAGTTCTCATGAGTGGTTTTATTTTCCCCAGGAGATCTGATCCGTATTCATCCGGGCGGCAGGTGCAATGCCGAGAAGGCGGCCGACCGTCAGGTGGGTGGAGTTCCCGCAGCATTCCGCAGCGGGAGCTTCGGCAAGAGCGTCGTGACCCCCTGGAAGAGGTGTGGGGCGGGAAGTGGCTCCTGAGCCCGGCAACTTCCCACACACCAAGCAGGATGTGGCCTGCAGCTGAGTTTACGAACTGCTGACCCCTCGGGCCACCACGGGAAGCTTAATCCCAGATAAACTGTCCTCGGACAAATTCCTTTCGGATGAGAGTGGGGCAGCGAGATTGGCCCTGACCGTGAGTTTGATGTCAGTAAGGAAGTATTTGCCCTGGATTCCGGTGCTGCTAACCGAGCCCCTCCCGGGAGCGTGGAACCCTCAGGCTCGGCGCTGGGACAGACGCACGTGCCAGCCTCCTGGCTCACGGATCCACGATGCCGGCCGATAGGGACTGAGGGGCAGGGCTGTGATCCCTCTCCCGGCAGATGCCTGCTGGACCCAGAGCAACAGGAGGAGGCTGGCGGGGCTCCCGCAGATCATCTGGGCCCTGACTTCTATTTTCTGGACAAAGAAACCGAGGCCCAGGGCAGGGAGTGGCTTGCACACTGCCGGGCAATGTGTCCCTGGTGAGAAGTCGCAAGTGAACACACATGGCAGCTCCAGGAGGAGAAACCCTGGCAGGCACCCTCCCATGGTCCCCGTCCCCCATGTCCTTGGCACCGTCCACTCTGAAGTGCCTTGACGTTTGGCTGAGAACCCCCCTCCTCGCTCTGTGCCCTCCCCCAGAAGGCAGGAGCGTTGCCCGCGGTTTGCTGTGGCTCAGACAGAGCTCCCGCGCCTGAGCGCTGAGCGAGGACGGAGGTTTGCTCTGGCTGCCGGTCCTGGAGCCCCAGAGCAAGGTGCCAGCACCTGGTCAGCCTCGGGTGGGAGCCGTTTATCGGAAAGGCAGAGTCACAGTCACAGAGGGGGAGAGAGAGAAAGAGAGAGAGAATATCTTCTATTCACTTATTCACTCTCCAGATACCACAATGGCCAGTGTTCTGCCAGGCTGGAGCCAGGAGCGTCATCTGGGTCTCCCACATGGGTGCAGAGCCCAGGCACTTGGGCCGGCTTCCGCTGCCTTTCCCAGGCCATCAGCAGGGAGCTGGGTCAGAAGTGGAGCAGCCAGGACTCGAACCTGTGCCCTATGTGATGCCTGCGCTGCAGGTGGTTTTACCTGCACGCCACAACGCCAGCCCTGCCACTCCCGCGCCAGCTGACCCACTCCTGAGACAGAGGCCTCCCACCAGGCCCAGCCGGCCAACACTGCAATGGCCCTGCAAATTCACTGGAATGAGACCCCAGTGCACACCCCAAGACTGGAGGGCCTTCCCGACACACTCGGCCTGGCAGCACCCTCCTCGCTCCAGAACCCGGTGATCAATTAGCAGAAACACCAAAATCAAAGCAGGAACAACGCGACGATGGCCCCACTCACTGCTAACAACAAAGGCGATAATAATGGCGGCTCTCACCTATCAGTGCCCACGGCAGGCCGAGGCCAGCGACTCAGTGCTGGGTATTTATCCCCATCTCACATGTGAGACTGGTGATCAGAAAGGTTAGGACCAGCCACACGACACACGGCTGGGGCAGTGAGGACCCACAGGTGGTGGACTGGTGTGTCCTGGAATGGCCCGTCCGGCCAGGATGCAGCCGCCCCCAGGAGTGGGTCCTGACTCCTGGGGAGACAGAGCTCTCCGTCATATTTGTTCCAAGCAGAGATTGGAAGTGGTCCATCCCCAGCATTAGGGACAGACTCCCTGACCCAGCCCCAGGGGACGTCTGCCCATCGGGGCAGCTGTCTCCCTAGGGTAGCCCACCAAGTTCTGGGTCCTGTGAGCTGCGGATCTCAGCACCTCCTCCTGCACACACCAGGCAACCGAGCTGCTCCCACGCCCAGCACCCCCCCTCGGCCCTCAGGACTCCCTGAGTAGCCACACAGCCCCCCCCCCCCCCCGGCCAGCTCTCCCCCCACAGCCAGCTTGGGTGCCCTCCCAGGAAGCTCCAGGCCTGCTCAGCCGGGTCAGGTGCCCTCCCCAGCACCTGCCACACTGTCGTGTCTGCAACTGGGCATGGCGGTGCCTGCTGGAAGGCAGAGTCTCTGTCTTCCTAACCGCCCTGTCCCCAATTCTAGCATTTTCTGGAATGCAAGGCTCAACCCTGTTTGCTGATTGAGGAGTAAATGAATGCAGAGAATGAAAGCTGCCAAAATCGCTTTGGGGAATGACCTTCACCTTTCATAACCCGCCTGTTTCTTTCTTTGTTTTCTTATTTATGTATTTATTTATTTGAAAGTCAGAGTTACACAGAGAGAGGGAGAGAGAAAGAGAGAGGAGAGAGGAATTGATCACTCCCCAGGTGACCTCAACAGCAGGAGCTAAGCCAAGCCAAAGCCAGGAGCCAGGAGCTTCTTCCAGGTCTCCCACGCGGTGCAGGGGCCCAAGCACTTCGGCCATCTTCTTCTGCTTTCCCAGGCCAGAGCAGAGAGCTGGATCAGAAGTGGAGCAGCCAGGACACAAGCCAGCATCCGTATGGAATGACTGCGCTACAGGCTGTTGCTTTACCTGCTGTGCTGCGATACCAGCCCCACACCAGTGCTCTCGGTTGATAAACCCAAGAATCCCGAACAGACCCTCCGAGCAGCGCTGGAGACAGGGAGGGCTGCACGGCCCGCCTCTCTCCCCGCACACGGGTGCGCCGTCTCCAGGACGCCTGCTGTGTCTCCAGCACAAGTCGTCCTGTAGTTCATCATCCAGACGCTAAGCACACAGCACCCTTTCCACACGCACTTGCTCCTCACCCTCAAACCTGCAGCCCCTGTCCTCAGGGGCCACTCCCAGCCGCTGCAAACTCAGAGTCAAGCTGAGGGGGCACCTGATGGTGCTGGACCAATGTCACGGCGCTGGCAGGAGAGACAAGGAAACAGACTGGAGGAGGCATCGGAGGAGGGACCAGGGCTGTAGGCACTGTCGCATCGGACGGTGCGCTTGGGGGAGCCTGGGTGTGAGAGCAGTTGGCCTCCCCATGGCCTCCCCAGCATCTGCCCTGGAGGCGGCCGGGAGCCACCAGCCGCCGTTGATGGTGGCCGGGGAAGATGCCGGGTCCCTGGACAGCAGCCCTGTGAGAGGAGGAGAGGAAGACGGCTGGCCCAGGTTAGGGGGTGATGCAGGCGTCTCTTTGTCCTTCTGATCTGAGCAGGGAAGAGAAATGGGCCGATGGAGGCTGCCCACAAGGTCTCGGGGGTCTCAGTGGAGCAAGGTCAGGGTCGATGCACGTGGGAGACCCTGGCTTCTGGGGCTGGGAGGAGGTGAGACCTGTGGCTCTGAGTGGGCGGGACGCTGCATTCTTCGGGTGTCTATGAGGCCACTCTGGACCCCCGTGCAAGTGTATTTTTCTCCCAAACATTGGATGCAATAAAATGAGGTCATCAGCAGTCTCCGAGCCCTCGTGGCTTCCTTCCATTTGTGGCAATAGAGAACTTCTAAAAATATTTATTCATTTCACATCAGCGATGTAAAAATAACAGCTTCAGAAGAGCCATGCTGCTGGAGGGGAGTCTTCCTGGGAAAAAAAGTCCATGGGCCAAAATATAAATTAAAAAACAAATAAACGTGATGGGCCTTCTCATAGCCTGGCGTCCTGAGATCGGGACGGTCTGCGGACTCAGGAGGCCCTGACACGCTGGAGTGGACGCTCGGGGGCTCACCTGCTTTCTGCTGGAGCAGTGGCAGCCGCTCGGAGCTCTGGGGTGCAGGGTTCTTGTTGACAACACTCTTCATGGGCAATCTTCCTGCCAAGGGGCCGAGTCCCCAGACCCAGCTGTCCCAGGAAAAGAGAGAGAGGAAAGAACCTTACAGGGGAAAATTGTTGAATAAGGGCCAGCGCTGTGGTGTAGCAGGTAAAGCTGCCACTGGTTCAAGTCCCAGGTGCTCCACTTCCAACCCGGCTCCCTGCTGGGAAAGCAGTGGAAGATGGCACACGAGCATGGGCCCCTGCACCCACGTGGGAGCCCCGGATGGAGCTGGCCCATCTGCCTGACCCAGCCCTGGCTGTTGCAGCCATTTGGGGAATGACCCAGCAGATGCAATCCCCCTCCCCCTCCCCCTCCCCCTTCCTCTCCCTCTCCCTCTCCCTCTCCCTCTTCCCCTCCCCCTCCCCCTCCCCCTCCCTCTCCCTCTCCCTCTCCCTCTCCCCCTCCCTCTCCCTCTTCTCCTCCCCTTCCCCCTCCCCCTCGCCCTCGCCCTCTATGTAACTCTGACTTTCAAATAAATAAATACATCTTAAAAAAAGAGAACATTTTGGAATAGTAACATTTAGAAAGTAAGTTATTTAGATTAGCTTATCCTATACACTGAAACACACCCAGACAGACAAAAGAGAGAGTTATTTATTCATCTGTCTTTAAAAAAAAAAAAAAAAAAAACAGCAAGACTAAGAAAGCAGTAAGTGAACATCAGATCCCTGTGGGAGAGTGAGCCTGCTGAATTTCAAAGCAATGGGGTAAATTAGCAGGGAAAGAGTCATCACATTTGGGTCAGATAATCATTTTAAATTCCAGTGCATAGAACCTGATATCATAGAAAATGGATTAAAAATGCAGTTGCAGCCAATATGCAGGCAGAAGCGTAATTTCACAGCAAAATGCCAATGTTTCCCATTGATGTTTTCTTCCGAGGCCCTGGCAGCCCCTAGAGCTGGGGTCATGACCCCAGCTCTCAGAAAAGGAAATGCAATTAATAAACAAATACTTGAGAAAATTTCCTGCAGCATTAGGGCTGAGATAAATACAATTAAAATAATTGCATACCATTTTGACCTATCAAGTTAACAAAGTTTAAAAAAATAAACATTATGGCCAGAAAAGGTATAGAAATGTGGTCTCTTAGGAAAGCAGCGGAGAGCACTCAGGCAGGGTTCTGGAACCATCTGTGGGGACAGACCCAGGCCGTCTCCGTTCTGGGAATCCTAAGGTAACGAAAACAAAGACTAAGCGTTTCGGAGGAAAGCGCTTTCGTCACAATGCGTAATTAATAACAATGACAACCTGATAATGCTGAGTGCCCCTCCAGGAGACACAATGATGGAGGAAACACATTGGTTTGCAAAAGTGATTACTCGTTTTTCAAAGAGGATATCATGACAGGAGAAATATTTCTGAGATAACACTCAGTGGAAAAAGCAGCGTGCGGTGCTGGGTAGCCAGCGCGCCCCAGCCCGGCCCGGCCAAGAACGCATTCCACGGAGCTTCCAGGAGACACAGGCCACGGCGTGGTGGTGACAAGGTCCGAGTGAGTCACGCTCCGTTCCCTGTCCTGGTTTGACTTTCACAAGCGTGGTTCCCAGATTTCCGCACACGTCAGCGTGGCTAAGGTGCTCCCTGGAGGAAGGCGCCTGACTATCTGATCCACATCATCTGGGATCTGCATTTGTATTAGCATTCCAGGGAATTAAAAACGTCTGCACTTCCCAAGCCGGTCCTCTGACCCCAACTGGACCGCGGGACTTCCAAGCCAGGCCCGACACCAACTCCCCCACATCAGCACAGGGCCCGCCCACCGGGGCCGAGGGCTTCCATCCTGAGTCAGGCCAGAACCCACAAACTAGAGGGCGAGGTCCCCACGGGTCCTGCCACAGGGTCCCCACGACCCCCACGTCTACTCTGGCTGACAATCTCGGATATTCCGTTGCTTGAAATCTTTCCCCGTGGTCTCCAACGCTCCCATGTTAGTTTACAGCCCCAAACCGGACCTTAACAGTTTGAAGATACTTCAAAAAATTTCTGGAAAAGGCACACTCTGAGAGAGCTATGCGGGGGATTCGGACTTGTCTGGCCCAGAGCAAGCTTCTCTCTTGAGGCCGTTTTCCATGAACTTTTTGAAGGCCCTTGCGTTTGGAGGGGTGGGGACTGGGTGCAGTCAGAGCCCCAGGGCAGCGCCAGCTCTCTAAGGGGAGGGGCGTGTGAGCAGCACGCGTGACCTCCCCGTGTGGCAGCCGTGTCAGACGCAGCACCAGGCCCTGCTTGCAGACTCTCCGGCCTCCAGAACCGTGGCCCAAACCAGCTTCTGCTCTTGACCAAGTGCCTGGCCGCGGGGACAGAAGAGGGAGGGAGACAGGGTCCGCACGGCCCCGCCTCAGGTGTGCTAATTCTCTAGGATAATTCAGGGCTTGAGAAAGCGCTGTGCTTACAATCACGGAGTCTTTTAAAGATTTGTTTATTTATTTGAAGGACAGAGTTCCAGAGAAAGAGGAGGAGATACAGAGAGCGAGATCGTCCATCGGCTGGTTCGCTTCTCAAATGGCTGCCACAGCGGGAGCTGGGCCAATCCAAAGCCAGGAGCCAGGTGCTTCTTCCAGGTCTCCCACGTGGGTACAGGGGCCCAAAGACTTGGGCCATCCCCCTCTGCCCTCCCTGGCCACAGCAGAGAGCTGGATCGGAAGAGGAGCAGCTGGGACTCGAACCGGCGCCCATATGGGATGCTAGAGTCACAGGAGGCTTAATCTGTTACACCATTACACTGACTCCTAAAGTTGTTTTTTTAATATTTATTTTATTTCATCTACTCGAGAGGCAGAGGAGAGAGAGAGAGAGAGATCTTCCACCCACTGGTTCACTTGCTAGAGGCCCTCAACAGCCAGGGCTGAGCCAGGTCCACATGGGTGGAGGCAGAGGCCCAAGCACTTGATCTGGGTCAGGGGCCCGAGTAACCAGGACTTGAACCTGGGAATACCAGCCGTCAAGCCGTGATGTCACCCATGGTGCAATGCCGGCCTCTGAAGTTACCAGTCAGAGGAGGATACAGGGCGAGGTTTTGGGTTGGGGCGGGTGGCACGGAGCTGCCTTGGCTCCTCCCTGTGGCCCCCAGGCCCCCACGCTCTTAGCACACAGACACGGTCACCAGCCAGGGTCCTGTGTCCAGAGCGCTTACTCGGGGCTTTAGTGACTGGACGGCCACACACTACAACTCCGTCTCCAGTCTGCAGCTCACCCCTGCTCCCCAGAGGTCAGGCAGAGGGGCCATCAGTCCCCACCCTTTTGTGCCAAGAAAGCAAGGCCCCACCCTGTTAGCATCAACGCTGGCGCATGGCTGACTGGGGATAACAAAGGCGATCCTATCACTCAGGAAATTGCGAAGGTTTGGACGCCCTGTGCCGGGAGCTGGCCAGACACGATATTTATTACATCGCAATCTCCACGTCCAAGAATCAGCCTTGGAAAGATACTAGAGTGCACATTATTTCACATGAAAAATATCACCCTATGCATTGTTTTAGTCTTTGGAAATGAGTTGAAGGCCATTACCAGGGAAAGTGTCTGGGGATGCCAGCAGCCAGGGGCACCTTTGTGCTGGGTCTGGAAAGGTAGTGGGGCCAGGAGGGGCAGGCGGTGGGCCGGGCACCTGCTGAGGGCGGGGGCTGGAGAGGACACGGTGTGGCCACAGCAACTGGAGGGTAACTCTTCTGAAGGTTGTGGTAATTTGGTGCCCGGTTGTGGTTGGTTGTGCCTGCTAGGCTGAGGGAGGGGCCTAGCTTTGTCCTTCAGCTCAGTGTTGCTAGAACAACGAGAGGTGTGGCTAACGGGCAGAATAGCAGCATCGGGGGTGTTCTGAGAAAAAGACAGAACCAGCATTTTCATTATCCATACGAAGCCCCACTCAGACGCCCCAAGAGGGGCCGGCTGCTGGCGGAGGCAACCCTGGGGTGCGAGGGCTGGAACCCCATGTCAGGGCTTCTGCATTCATGTTTGGGGGCTGACGTTGCGGGGCTGCACTGAAGCCATGCCGGCGTGTCCGTGCCCCGTGTCAGAGTGTCTGGAATTGAGCTCCGGCTCCATTTCTGTTCTGATTCTGCTTCCTGCTACTGCGCCTGCGCCTGGCTCAGGCACCTGGGTTCCGCCACTCGCGCGGGAGACCGGGTTGGAGCTCCTGGCATCTGGCTTCTGCCTGGCCCAGCCCCAGCTGCAGCACACGGTGGGGGAGTGACCCAGAGGATGGAAGATCCCACTCTCTCGCTCTCTCGCTCTCTCGCTCTCTCGCTCTCGCTCTCGCTCTCTCGCTCTCTCTCTCGCTCTCTCGCTCTCTCTCTGACTCTGCCTTTCAAATAAAGAAAACTTTTTTTAAAATTGTAGAATTTACTTCTTTCTCTATACTAGCAACAGTCACACTGTGAATTTTGTTCGCCTTGAACCTAAAGAGGACGATGAAATAACTGGATTTTTTATTTATTCAAAAGGCAGAGACAGACAGAGAAATATCTCCCACGTGCTGGGTCACTCCCCAGATGTCCACAATAGCCAGGGCTTGGCCGGGCCAGGATCCCAGAACTTGATCCAGGGCCCCCGCCTGGGTGGCAGGGACCCAAGTATTTGAGTTGTCCCCTGCTGCCCCCCAGGGAGCTGGGATTGGAGGTGGGGCTGGGACTAGAACCTGGCACCGTGGCCCGGGCTGTGGGTGCCCACGCAGTGTGGTCACCTCCGCACCACACTCGCCTGCCTGAGGGCTGGAGCTTTCTGTGTACTCCCCTGACCTGCACGGACGGTGGGAGCCTGGAGGTCGACTCCATCACCAGCGCCCAGTGAGCAAACCCATGGCAGCAATGGAGAAGCCTCCATAAAACCCAACGGCACGCGGTCCCGAGTGCTTCCTGGCTGGTGTGGACACAGAGGCAGTGCCCAGGAGATGTGTGGGCGCCCCACAGCCCCGCAGGGTGCCCTGTGCACCCTCCCTCCTGGCTGCCCCTCGGCTGTGCCCTTGATCCTAACCTGGGGCTGTCTTAGTCTTTTCCTGGGGTCTATGAGCTGTTGGAGCAAATCCCTGAGCCCGGCTGGCCAGTCAGAAGCACGGAGGACGGTGGAGACGCGTGCCTGGCATCTCAGCTGGGGCCTGGGCTTGTCACGCTGACACTGGTCGGTGGCATCAGAACTGAACCCAGCTGTGGGCCCTGCCCTCCCCTGAGTGATAGCGACGATGGGAAGCCTGGGAAAAGCCCCCCACTGGGTGAGCAGAGAAGTGCTGACTGTGGAGGTGCAGTGTTGTCTTTGACCTGGATCCCACAGGTGAGTGTGTGGACAACAGCAGGTGGCCAGCTCTGGAGTGTCCCTTCCTGCCAGGGCTGGGAGCAGAAGCCGGGGGCAGCGTGTGTGGAGTGGGACAAGAGACAGCACAGGACGACGGCTGTCTCAGGAACAGGTGCATCGTCACGTACTGTCCCAGGCACCGGCAGAGACTTTGAGGAAGGATGCTGGCTGGGGGTGAGGTGGACAGGGAGGGTCCCTCCTGCGCAGGGTGGGCTGGAACGGAGCTGAGACCCCTAGGGGGCCCAGGGAAGGGGGGTGGAGGCGGCAGGTGACTCGTGAGTGGCAGTCGGGCCACACTGCCTTGGAAGGACCTGAGGGCCGTGTGTCAGGTGGAGCTGGCCAGTGCAGGTGTCTGTATCAGATCCGGACGCAGCCAGCACCATGGGAGAGTGGGGGGGGGGTGCCCACAGCCTTCCAGGCCACGCGGAAGGGGAGAAAACTACAGCAGGTAGGCAGGGGGAGCCCGGCACCGGGAACGCCCGCTGATCGCCCGTGGGTCTCACCCAGCGAGCTGCACAGTGAGCGGGGTGGGGATGGGGGAGGCGCAGCGCTTCCCAGCCTCAGGGCAGAGTTTCTGCTCGACACCGCCGGCATAGTCCACAGAGGTGGGGAGAGTACGACCACAGCGGGCGTCCCCGGTCCAGCGGGGACCTCGGGGGGCAGAGGGCTGGGGGCAGCAAAGGGGGCCCAGCTCTTTCAGGAGCCTTGAGAGAGACATGTCCCGGAGGAGTGGAAGGGGCTTCATTTGTTTTTCTTCCTTCTTGCTCTGTCTCTCTCCCTTCCTCTTGTTCTCTTAAAGACAGAAGATCGTGACAGGTATTAGAAGGTATTAGATCGCGACAGGTGTGTATTGTATTAGAAGTCAATACATAAGAAGAGACTTAAGACAAAAAAAGTGTGCTCTTTTTAAAGATATACTCACTTATTTGAAAGTCAGGGTTACAGAAAGAGAGATGTTCCATCCGCTGGCTCACTCCCCGGTGGCCCCAACAGCCGGGGCTGGGCCGACCTGAAGCCTGGACCCAGGAGCCTGAGCCTGGAGCACCATCTGGGTCTCCCACACAGGTGCAGGGGCCTAAGCACTTGGGCCATCCTCTGTTGCTTTCCCAGGCGCATCAGCAGGGAGCTGGATCAGAACTGGAGCAGCCAGGGCTCCAACAGGTGCTCAGAAGGATGCAGGCATCACAAACCGTGGCTTAACCGGCTGTGCCACAGCATGTGAGTTCTCTTGAACAAAGTACTGAGGGCCCCAAGGCCGCCTCCTCCTTCAGGGGTGCGCTGGGTTGAGAGTTGCCTGTGCCTCCCCATGCCACCCCAGGTCATGGCTGGGTGTGGGCCATGAGCCACACGCAGAGCCTCCGCCTCTCCAGAGTGCCTTGGGGGTCCGTGGGGAGCCTACTGCAGGGCCAGGCGGCGTGCTGTGGGCAGGGTTGTGGGGCAGGGGCCTGGGAGGCGGGGTCACCCGGACCACGCGCCCTCCTGGCCCAGGCTCGCTGGAGCGTCCGTGGAGCAGAGCTCGGGCTCCTGGCCCATCGCACGCATCAGGAAAGGAAACTGCGTCTGTCCAAGTTCTCCCAGAAATCAGAAGCAACTGAGGTCCTCGAGCGCCTTGAGCGTTTGTCCATGTCCTCAGTGGCTCTCGAGCTTCTCACAGATGCTAATGAGCCTGCGCTTTGGGGCCAGGTGCCTGGCTGCATCGTCCAGACATGGCCTTCTCTGCCTGCAGCCGGTCCTGTTATGCCAAACACTGGCCTCGCTGGACCTGGTCACCGGCCTCGCTGGGGCTGGTCCCCAGCCTGGGGCAGCGTGGACTGAATGGAGTTGTAATGAGTTCCATAAACTGAGCTCGCAGGAGGGAGATCCTGAGAGCAGAGGGGAGAAGTCGCTCCAAGCACCAGGCTTCTGAGCTTTGACACCAGGCCTCCGGGGCGTGCAAGGCCTGTGGGGACACGTGTCTCACCCGACGGAGGCATGGGGAAGCCATGGCAGCCGCGGTGAGAGCAGCCGGCTGAGGGCAGGAGGCAGGTGCAGCCTAGGAGGAGGCGTCCCAACATGGCCGGGAATGCGGAAGCCGATGGCTGTGGAGGGCGTCATTTCGAATCCAGGATTTGTCACCGAGGACAGCTGCTTCCGGTGGCCGTGGGCGGAAGGGCTGGGAACCCTGCAGCCCTGGGCAGGAGCAGGAGCATGCAGCCAGAACACCCCAGGGGAAAGACACGAGGCCTTGGCGTGAGGGTGTCTCTTCCTTCTTGTCGATCAGCCGTTAACACTAGGGATGTGCCACGAGCTCCCTGAATTAGGGAGTCGGTTCCGGTCACCAGATCCGTGCTAGACTGGAGTGTTCCTTCGGATCCCAGGCAGGGGGAGAGGAGCGCGGGCCTGGTGGCATCAGCCTGCTGTGGCCTCTCCCCTTCCCGTCTTGGGAGACATCTTGCTTTGAGGGCCTCCTGCCCCAGCTGCGTGCCACACGCACAGGCTGCTCTTGGACTGTGTGTGCCGAAGCAAGAATAGGTAGACGACCAGATCCACGTGTAAGCGAGCAGTGTCACGACCCGGTGCTGGCGGTTTGGTGCCCGTGGGTAGGCAGTGGGCCCTCTGAGAGGCTCCCGATGGCCATCGTGACAGACCTCAATGTCGCTCCTCCACGTGGCCCCTATGTAACCTGAGAAGTGAGCCAGGTGAACCTAAGTCCCTGCCGGCCATCCGCAGACGGGGCCCCACCCTGGGCCAGACACCTGCGCCTCCCTCCCCTCGCACACCTGTCTAAATCTCACCTCCGTCTCAGGAGCTCATCCCGAAGGCACCCAATGGCCAACTGAGGTTCACACAGCAGTGACCCCGGGCCACCCCTTCCTGGGGAGCCCCAGCCCCCCGCCTTTCCGTACGGGGTTCTCTGGGTTTTGCTCCCACCTTTGTTGAGGTCTGCAGGCCTTTCTTTTGGCAGAGACGGGGACGATCTACATCCCTGTGTCTGCCGACCCATTGATTCTCCCACATTTGCTTGGTTTGGTTTAAGGGGGAGATCGGGGAGACGGAGGATCTCACCTCTGCAGATCCCTAGCTCTCCTTCGAACACCAGGCTGCGCGACTCCTGGGCCTGCACTGCTGTCTTCACTAGCGAGTCCGCAAATGACTAGCAGGCAGTGTCTGTTACATGACCAACGAGCAACGGCGCCACCCGGAACGGCCCGGTCATGTCCAGGCTCGAGCAGCTGTCTCACGCATGGAGACCTCAGCCTTCTCCCCACTCCTCTTCCTCCGTCCCAGGGCCTCGCTGATCTCACAGTGGATCTGCACACCTCCCATCCCACCCCATCACCCCGCAGTTGGTGGCTGGCCTGGTTTTGCTCTTCATACTTCATAGGAGCCAAGCGCACACAGCCTCAACCTCCCCCGCACTCCACACCCAGGTTCGCGTCTGCCCTTCTGACTGGCAGGTCACCCGCAGCCGTTTGGAGCCACAGTGACATGTATCAGTCATCTCCCACAGCCCAGGAATCCGCCCGGCTTAGCCAGAGAGCTCCAGCCCCGAGGTCTGCATAAAGCCGGGGTTGGAGGCACCTGACGCCATGCCTGGGGCCGAGCGCCTGCCTCCAAGGTGCCCCGCTCCCCCGGATGCTGGCAGGCGCCGTGGTTGCTCAGCTCGTGGACCTGGCCATGGAGTGCTCTGGGTCCTCCTGACATGGCAGCTGGCTTCCCCCAGAGGGAGCGACCAAGAGAGCGAGGTGGAAGCCAGGTGTCTTGGGTGCCTGAGGGTGACACCCAGGAGTGACGCTTCACCCATTTCCCAGCATCCTTCAGGCCACACAGGTCACCGTATTGAGTGTGGGAAGGGTGGCACCAAGGTGGCCACGGCCGGAAGCCGTCTTGGAGGGGACGTCACAAAGATAGTGGAAAACTGAACTAGGAGAGAAATCATTTTGGTGCCTAAAATGTTTGGAATCTGTGCGTGGCTTTTCTGTTGCGTGCACGGTCCGTGCCCTCCGTGAAGACACGCACACTTCTCCCTCCTGCCTGTGTCAGCTTTTCACCTCCCCTGTATCCTCAGCCTCCCCATGTCTCCTGACCTCTTTGCCCAAATAAATTAACTTACCCAAACATCCTCTGATCTAACGGTTCCCTGGGGCTGTCGCTGTGGTGCAGCAGGTAAAGCCGTTGCCTGGGATGCCAGCATCGCATCTGGACACCTGTTGGAGTCCAGGCTGCTCCATTTCTGATCCAGCTCTCTGCTGTGGCCTGGGAAAGCAGGAGAAGATGGCCCAAGTCCTTGGGCCCCTGCACCCATGTGGGGGACCCAGAAGAAGCTCCTGGCTCCTGGCTTTGGATCAGCACAGCTCTGGACATTGCGGGCATTTGAGGAGTGAACCAGCGAATGGAAGCCCTCTCCCTCTCTCTCTACCTCTCTCTGTAACTCTTTCAAATAAATAAAATAAAATCTTTTTAAAAAGCCCCAAAGCTAAGGAGAGGGACCCAAGTGAGGCAGAGGCATTAGCCCTGGTCTCAGACGCCTGAGCCCTTCCAGGGCAGGGTCCCTCCCAACCTGGCTCCACTCACGGCCATGGGGGGGGGGGGGCAGCTCCGCAGCGTCCAGGCACACGGCAGCCCACTCAGCCGGGCTCAGCAGGACCAGGCCCTTCTCGCTCCAGGAGTGGTGAGCGGACGCCTCTGGTATGGGGAGCTGCGACCTCAGCCCCCACCCCGCCTGCCCCAGGGCGTCCGGGCCCCTTGCCTCGGGCTCCTGGACCAGACCACCTCACCAGCATCCCCAAGTCGGCCTCCCTGCGGCTTTGATGTCCTCCGAGGGCCAAAGGAACCACGTGGCCGTGCTGCTCTCACAGGCTCGGGAACGCAGCCGCGACTCCTTGTGGTTTTCTGTGCTGCCTTCCCCGTGTGCTCTGACCACGGCGCGTGCCAGCATCGGCTGGGAAAGGCACGAGCACCGATATCGGGACCAGGACGCGGCAGTGAGTCGGGAGACACAGCCCAGGGCTCCTGCACCGACTCGCGGCACAGGCTTCCGGGAGGCGCCAGCGCTGTCCTGCCGAAGCGAACCCCGCCTCCCCCTGCAGCACCCCCCTGACTGTCACGCAGGCTGAGTGACATCGTGTTCATAAGGACGGGGTCTGTGCGCAGTGTGCTCGGCTGGCCGCAGTCCCTGCCCTCCGGCCCGGGCAGGCCACCTGCTCAGCAGACCCGCCCATCGAGGCTCACCAGCCGCATAGGGTGACTCGGGCCGGCTCGACTCGGCACGCAGCGCTTTGTGCCCATGTTCCTTCCCTTGGGTCCTCTCAGTGCTGGCTGGAGCGCCCCCCATTTTGCCAAGGGCCAACCTCAGTGTGGCTCCGGCAGGGAGTCCCGGAGGACAAGACCATGCCGAGAAGGCTGCGTCCCCTACTCCTGCTACACCGCTAGCCCGGCCAAGGTGCCCCACGCTGGGGCAGAGCAGGGAGCAGGTCAGGGACCCTGGCGGTCACCTGGGGACCATGTGGGAAAGCTGACAAGCCAGGGAGCTCTGGCAGGGTGGGGGAGGGGCTGGTTCTCAAATAACTCAGGCCTGGGGCCCTGGAGCCAGGCTGGGAGCCTCCCTGAGCTAATGTTTATTGATGCTGTTTTCTGTTAATTAAATTAAAGCCTTTTTAAGCAGAGCTGGCGGGCAGGGCTGCCCAGGGGTGGGGGTGGGGCACTGGGCTCTGTTTTCCCAGCTGCTGGGTGGGGTCCAAGCCAAGGAAGTGAAACAGGATCCCCCAAGTGTGAACCCCTCCAGGAGTCACCCTGCCCGCCTCGGTCACCTGCCCCGCCCTGGGGTCTCAGCACCTCCTGCCTGGGTTCAGCCCCAGCTGCGTAAAATTGCACACAGAAACATCAGGCCTGGCCATGACGGTTTTCATGGGAAATTACTGCTCCCAACACGAAGCGTATTCAATGTCACTGCGCTTTATGGCTTTTAATTCCTGGGGGGAGAGCGGCTTTGCACTCCGGAAAAGAAAAGCCGGATAATTTAGTGGACTTAGAGCCATGTGGTTCATCTGGAACATCAGAGGTGTGATGGCAATGGCCCCGCCGGCTCTGCAGAGACAGAGGGGACCGATCCGCGCTCTGCATCGCCGTCAACCGATCCTGAGCTCAGATCCACCCAGCAGCTGCTTCCACGGCCGCTCCCAGGGTGCAGGCCCCTCCACCTCGCCCCTTCTTCACTTAGTGCCGCACCCCTTGTGTGTCTGTGCTTGGCCGTGGCGAGTTCCCTGGACGTGGAGACCTGCAGTCCGCTGAAGAGCCCCCCGCCATGCTCCTGAGGAGTCAGGCCACGTTAGTGAGTCCTTACTGCCCGTGGGCATCGTTTAATCCACTCTGGAGCAATCAGCCAGCAGCCGCTTCCAACAGCCTGGAGCCACAGCGATTTCAAGTGAATAAACCTGACGGGTGGGGGATGAGTGACGTCTGTCTTAGCTTTAGAAAACAGCTTCTCCCTAAGTGGCTAAGAGATGCTTCTCTGTCCACCTCTCAAGGAAGAGCTGTTTTCTGCAAGTAGCTGACCTGGTGCCGACCCCACCCCCATAGCCTTGGGCCCACAAGGCCTGTCCACCTGCAGCCAGACCTCCCCATACACAAAAGAGCCATAGAAAATGGAATTAACGGGACTGGTATTGTGATGTAGCTGGTTCAGCTGCTGCCTGCATCTCAGATGGGCACCAGTTCGAGTCCCAGCTGCTCCACTGTTGATCCAGCTCCTTGCTGATGCACCTGGGAGGATGCCCAAGCACTTTGGGCCCTGTCACCTACATGGGAGACCTGAGTGGAGCTCCTGGCTCCTGCCTTTGGCCTGACCCAGCCTTGGCCATCGTGGCCATTTGGGGAGTGAACAAGTAGATGGAAGATCTGTCTCTCTCTCTCTCCTTCTCTCTCTCTCTCCCTCTCCCCCTCCCCCTCTGCCTTTCAAATTAATAAATAAATCTTCAAAAAATAAAATGGAACTAAAAGATAATTTGGGTACACAAAAAATTGAAACCCATGCATACTTTTCCAAAACACAATTTTCCATGAACTCTTTGAAAACCCATCGAATGAATGGGTTTCAGATTTTTTTTTTGGCACTAAAACAAGCTTTTCTTTTAATCCCATTTTCTCCACAAACTATTTGAAGTAGGAAAGATCCCTGCTGAAAACGCACTCCTGTCGGGGTTGATCCCTTCTCACCCTGAGGTCCACAGGAAACCCGAGTGACTGGAAGCTAAGACAGTAAACAGATACACGGGGACTTTAGGACCCGTAGGAAGAAAGGCAGCTTGTTCCCTTTGCTGAAATACTGGCTGG
Source organism: Sylvilagus bachmani (assembly GCA_015711505.1). Classification (NCBI taxonomy): domain Eukaryota; kingdom Metazoa; phylum Chordata; class Mammalia; order Lagomorpha; family Leporidae; genus Sylvilagus; species Sylvilagus bachmani. Next base: position 161,760,142 of record CM027399.1, on the reverse strand, counting down.
TGTGCTGTGTTCCAGGACTGAGGACTTCCCTTAAACTCCAGGGTGCAGCTAAAATCCTAACAGGCACAGGTGGAAGAAACCATCATCCCAGCTGGTGCAGGGAGAAGGCATGGGTGCCCTGACAGGTGCTCTGCTCACACTGTTTTCAGCTAAATTAGGACACAGGGGGATAAATTTTCTGCTTTTGCTTCTCTTAAAATACAGTCTCCCCTGGATGGATAGTGTGGTTGGGTATAAAATTTCAGTTTCAAAATTATTTTTTCTTAAAACAAATATTTTTCATTATGCCATGATACTGACAAACTGGATATAACTTTTGAATTTTTAATCTATTTGTGAGTAGCCTTGCTCTTTCAGAAAGCTATTAGAATTTTTTAAATTATCCTCAGAAATATTAGATTTCACTTGCACATAACTGTTTCCACATCTAAAATTACAGAATTATGTGACCAGAGCGACTAAAGATCTAATATTGTTGTCTAAAGATTTTTTTTAAATTGCTTGTATTTATTTGAAAGAGAAGAGGGAAGGAGGGAGAGAGAGAGAGAAAGAGAGAGAGAGAGAGAGAGAGAGAGAGAGAGACGTCTTCATCCATCAGTCCATCTCCCAAATGCCTGTCAACATAGCTGGGGCTGGGGGAGACCAACTCCAGGAACCTGGAACTCAATCCAGGTCTCCCCGTGGGTGCCAGGGAACCACGTACTTGAGCCATCACCATCAGCTGCTTCCACACAGGGTCTGCATTAGCAGGAAGCTGGAATGGGAAGCACAGCTCGGTCTCGGACCCAGGCTCTCTGCCATGTGATACAGGCAGAGTCAGCAGGACCCCAGCCAGAGCCTCTGGGCTACAGGCATTTTCAACAATGGTTTCCAAACCTTTGCTATGCATGATCAATTCCTTTACATTTTAATAGAATAATTGCTCTTTTTTGAAGAGATGGCATGCTCTCTTATTCAAAGGAAGGTCAGAATGTCTTTGCCTTCCTCTTAACGGTCCATCAAAGACTCGGATCTCAACGCCTTGCTCCATTGCAGCAACTACATTGCAGCACACACACGTGCTGATGCTGACACACACACACGTGCTGATGCTGACACACACACGTGCTGATGCTGACACACACACATGTGCTGATGCTGACACACATGCGTGCTGATGCTGACACACACACGTGCTGATGCTGACACACACACACGTGCTGATGCTCAGTTCCTCTCCCTTTATGTCACTTTTCTTTGTAATTTTAGAGACAGAGTTACAGAGAGAGGGGGAGAAACAGAGAGAGAGAGGTCTTCCTTCTGCTGGTTCACTCCCCAAATGGCCACCATGGCCAGGGTTGGGCCAAGCCAAAGCCAGGAGCCTGGAACTCCATCCTGGTCTCCAATGTGGGTGCAGGGACCCAAACACTTGGGCCGTCTTCCACTGCTTTCCCAGGTGCATTAGCAGGGAGCTGGATTGGACATGGAGCAGCCGGGAATTGAATTGGTGTTCATTTTTAAAATCCATTTTTCATTTTTTAAAATCTTAATATATAAGCTATGTCAAATGGAGATGAATAAGAAGTATAGAATAAAAGAAAAAATACTAATTGAAAAAGAAGGAAAACATCTTGAACGAAACATTCATATAAAATAAATACAGTGGATAATGACCACATGGAGGAAAAGTCTAACGTATCTGTCGCCAAAGGACTGTGGATTCTCACCACAAAGTCGCTCTGCCTGTTTGCAGCCCAACAGGAGATCAAAGTGGGAACGGGTACAGCTCTTCCGGCAGGCAGTTTGGTAGTCAACAGCAAAAGCATAAAAATGCACATGGTTTTTGACCCCAAACTAGGCTCCCCGGCTTTCCCTCCACCGCACAGAATGGAATGCACTCAGGGTGGGATCCGTAAGCCTGGTGTTAAGCAGGCTGGCAATGACCCAGAAAAGCTGTGCCCAACCCCGACGTGTGGGGATGATTCACGGGCAACACGTGTACGTTTACGGGGGTACGGTGTGGTATTCCCACACATCTGAGAGGAAACTCATCCAACCAGGCCCGCAGCCTTGCCCTGGCCCCATCCTCTCCTGGTGCCTGGAGCCCCCAGCTCCCCTCCTGCAGTTTGCTCGCCCCCTGTGCTGCGGAACACTGGAGCGGGGGGCTTCTCTTGGACGCCTTTTCTGATCCTTCTCCCTTGTAATGAACCCACTGGATCTGTTCAGTAGCCCGACTTCACGGTTTTCTAAGGAAACACAAAGCAAGACCAGAAGAACACACAGAGCCTGACTGGATGGTCAGTTATCCTTGAGCTTAGGAGACTGCTCTCCTGTTTGTTCCCTACCAGCTCCTGTACAAAACACATCACACACCTCCTCCAGGATTGATAACAAGGCTTGCGATGGTCCCGGCCTTTGTCTGAACTAGAGTGTCCGAGGTGTCCAGGGTTTATCCCAAGCTTTTGTTGTACCTCATGGGCTTTGCATGAAGCTCAAGTGCTGACTCCTTGATGGAGAAGGTACCAGCGGCTCTACGCCTTTCCAGTGATCACAGACGCCCAGGCACTCCTCTCCCGCATCTCCCAGAGCGTCTTCCTGGGATCCTGAGTTTTGGGGGAAGTGTCGGGGACTTGGGGCCCCATCCCCATCTTCCAGCTGGGGACCTCACACACACCCCCGTGAATGTGCGAATGCCCCCAGCATCTCCTCTCCCAGTGGTCCCTGGAGGCCAGGAAGCACCTGACCAGGTTCTCAGAGCCACGGCCCAGGAGACCAACAGCCCCTCCTTTTCCTTAGATGCATACGGGCACATGGAATGAGTCAGGCAGCGCGAACCAGAAAATCCTACCCAAGATGTTGGTAGGCATGGGATCACCTTCCTGATGCCTGAGTTGGCTGACAACAAGACATGGAGGGGTGAATCTCACCGTCTCAACACTCCTGCATGTGGGGAGCCATATGCAATGCTATTCTAGAATGTTCCTCTTTACCCCAAAGGCATGAACTCTCACCGGCCTCTCCCCTCCACAGGCCTGGGTTCTTCTCTCCTCCCCCTCCCTATCTATCTCTTTTTCCCTCCCCGCCACACAGGGCAGCTTTTCCTGTGCAGGATGCCCGAGTACCACACGCAGGGTCCCATCTGCCCAGCATCTCCCCACATGACCGCCACGTGGCCTGCAGACACCACCCTGGGCAGCTGGGTAGCTCCAGAAGAACACCGGTGCCGGCAGAGTGTTCCGTGTGTTTGTTTTTGCCTCATTGTGTAAATAGCTAGACTGGCTGGATGCAGCTTCCAGAGCTGGGAGCAGAGTGGGCAGCGGCGTGGCTGTTAACAGGCAGACGGAGCCACACAATGGCTCTGTTTTCCCAGATGTTCTTCTCGTTGACAGAGATGAGCCAGGACAAGCACATCTGGCCAAGTCCCAGGAGGAACCCGAGCGAGCGCTTTCACAACTCTGTTCAGTGTAACTGAACGTCTTGTTTTTCAACCAGCTGGAGCGAGGGGTGAGATGACTTGAGACAAGACAGACATGGACTTGAACCACCGTACAGTTACCAAAATAGCTTGAAAGGCAATGCCTTTCACTTACAGGCTGTATCCCCTGGATCCGAATCGTGGATGAGCCCAACCAGGCCACGCCATCCCCAGGTTTCCCGAGGCTAAGCCAGACCTTGGCTGGGCCACACCCCTGCTAGGCCACACCTCTGCTGAGCCTCATCTCTGCTAAACCACACCTCTGCTGGGCCACACCTCTGCTGGGCCACACCTCTGCTAGGCCACACCTCTGCTGAGCCTCATCTCTGCTAAACCACACCCCTGCTAGGCCACACCTCTGCTAGGCCACGCCTCTGCTGGGCCACACTTCTGCTAAGCCACACCTCTGCTGAGCCTCATCTCTGCTAAACCACACCTCTGCTGGGCCACACCTCTGCTGGGCCACACCTCTGCTAGGCCACGCCTCTGCTGGGCCACACCTCTGCTGGGCCACACCTCTGCTGGGCCACACCTTTGCTGAGCCTCACTTCTGCTGAGCCTCACTTCTGCTAGGCCACACCTCTACAAAGCCACACTTCTGCTGAGCCACACCTCTGCTGGGCCACACCTCTGCTGAGCCACACCTCTGCTGAACCACACCTCTGCTAGGCCACACCTCTGCTGGGCCACACCTCTGCTGGGCCACACCTCTGCTGAGCCACACCTCTGCTGAACCACACTTCTGCTAGGCCACACCTCTGCTGGGCCACACCTCTGCTGGGCCACACCTCTGCTAGGCCACGCCTCTGCTGAGCCACACCTCTGCTGAACCACACCTCTGCTGAGCCTCATCTCTGCTGAGTTCCAAGCCCTCCAGCCCCGCCCTCACGGGGGGTGCCCTGTGTGCCTCTGTGAACTGCTACAGTGTGGAGGTGGCTCCGTGCTTGCGCCCCGGGGTTTGCGCCTCAGTGTTTGGGGCGGGGTCTTTAAGAGTTTGGCTTGTAGATTCTCCAGCAGTTGGGGGTGTGCCCTCAAAAGGGACTGTGGGACCCTGGCTCTCTGCTTCCCCATTGCTGTAAGCCCCCCACCCCTACACGTGACCCACTGTGATATGAGGTGGCCACGGGGACCCTCAGCAGAGCTGAGCCTATGCTAGGGCCCTGCCCTCGAAGTCCCAGTGTCGCTCCTTTGTCAGTAGCTCAGGTGTTTGTTAGAGTCATGCAAAATGGGCGAAAACACACCGTGAGCCTGAAGCAGGAGAGGCGGGGCTGGGACGGTGTGCGGAGAGGCCGCGCTGAGAGCCGACGCGTTCAGAGCCAGGACGCAGGTGTCCCTCACAGGGAGAAGGCAGGAGGACAGGAGCCTGGGGCTTGTCCTCTGGCCTCCCTCCGGCCTCTGCAGCAGAGTCCCATCACTGAAGCCAACCAGGAGCCAGGAGCCTTGGGAACCCCAGGGGATCACCGTCAGCTTCCGCACGGGGCATGAGCGGGGAACGGGAGCAGAGCAAATACATGGGGCAGATGTGGACATCCTGCTCAGGGGTACCTGCGGCATGGAGAGCTCTCAGAAAAGCCCGTGGGCTGGTGCCGTGGCGTAGCAGGTAAAGCCACCACCTGCAGCCCAGTATCCCACGTGGGCGCTGGTTCCAGTCCCGGCTGCTCCACTTCCGACCCAGCTCCCTGCTAAAGCACCTGGGGAAGCAGCGGAAGATGGCCAAGTGCTCGGGCCCTGCACCCACGTGGGAGACCTGGAAGAAGCTCCTGGCTCCTGGCTTTGGCCTGGCCCAGCCCCAGGGGCAAACCAGCAGATGGAAGACCTCTCTCTCTCTCTGTTTCTCCCTCTCTAATTCTACCTTTCTAGTGAATAAGACAAACCTTTAAAAAAGAAGAGTCCACGTAAACCCTCACACACATGCCTAGGCACACACACACTCACACATGTGCCCATGCACATTCACACATGTACCTGAGTAAACACACACGTGTGTCTATGCAGACACACTCACACAGGTTGCCTAAGCAAACGCTCTCACATGTGGCCATGCATAGTCACACATGTGCCTGAACACACACTCACACATGTAAACACACACATGCTCATGCAAATACAGAGTGACACATATGCACGCAAGCAACACTCACATTCATACCCTCGTGCGCTCATTGGGCTTGCCAGGAACACATTCCCTGTCCGCCTGCAGGTGTGAGCCCTGTCCAGCACGGCCTGGGCTCGGCCTCTCCCGGAAAGCCCTCGGCGGCCTCCCTGAGCTCAGGGTGCTGCCTGCATCGCCCTGACCGCTGGCTTCGCTTTCTCGGTGGCTTTAACCTCTAGACTGGAAGCTCCGGCGCTGGGAACTGCGCCTTCCTGCCCTCGGATCCTGGACACTCCGCCAAGGCGTTCACCCAGTGACTGTCGGGGAGGAGCTGCAGAATTAGACACCAAGTGAGAGCCCCCGGGGGTGCCGAGCATGTCACGACCCCACTTCTGTGCTTTCTTCATTTTCGAAAATCCCTCTCCCACCATGGACAGAACAGAGAGTGAAATAGGACAGGTTGAAGAATGACATCGAGCAAAGCCGGACCAGCGTGTAGCCACGTGCCTCCCATGCTTCCCAGAGCCCTGCGACTCGGTGGGCAGATGGCCAGAGCTGGCCAGGGAACAGAGGTCTAGCTGCTTTCCTCGCCCCCCCCCGGCCTCATGTTCCAGAAGCCACGGACTCTTGCCTGGCCTAACAAATGCACAGACTGAAAGGGACAGCCAAGCCACGTATCCCCAAGCTGCTTCGTAACTGCTGTAGCTTGGGCCGTGCCTGCCCCTGCACCTCCCAGTGTCAGGGTCTGTAAAGATCGGGACTTTGAAGAGGCGATGAACAGTAAATGAAATAAGTGGTAGGGGTGAAGCTGCCACCCTCAAGCCAGGGAGAGCGGCCCCAGCAGAACCCAGCCCTGCCGACAGCTTGGCTCTGGGCCTCCAGCCTCCGGAGCTCTGAGATGTTAATCCCTGCCGCTCACGATGTTCAGTCCACGATACGCGTTACGACGCCCAAGCCGACAAAGACAGCAAATCTGTGGGAGGGGGATCTGTGATAATATTCAGAGAATAAGGCAGAATATGACATACTATTTTATAATTTTACAGCTCCCTATTGATAATAGGACAAAACGTTTATAGAGTAACTTTTACGAGCGAGAGAACACAATTCTACGTTTTCTCTCCTAGGTAGCTCGTAGCTTTCCGAGCGCATAGCTGAGGGTGTGGGATGTAGTTCCAGAAAGCAGACACCTGGAAAACACACTTCCTGGGAGCGTGTACCCCGGAGTGTGCCCAGAACCTGCTCCCCAACCTCCGAAGACCCAGGCTCAGTCGGTCATCATCCCTGTTGGAGCTGGGGTAAGGTCGGGTTTAGGAAGCCCGTCTGGAGGCCCCGTGTGGCGGGGCAGGGGTTAGGCCACGCCCCCGAGGCCAGCGTGCCCCGGCTGGCAGAGCACCAGCGCTGTCCCCGGATGCTCCGCTTCATTCAGTCCCGCTAGTGCGCCTGGAAGTCAGCGCAGCCCAAGCGCTTGGGTCCCTGCCGCCCATATGGGACACCCGGTGGCTTCAGAGTGAACCAGCAGCTGGAAGATCTCTCTCTCTCCCTCTCTCTCTCTCCCTCTCTCTTTCTCCCACTCTCTCTCTCTCTCTCTCTTCCTCCCTCTCTCTGTGTCACTCTTCCTTTCAAATCAATAGAACAAGCCTTCACTAAAAAGAAGACCCGTGGCCGGCGCCGCGGCTCACTAGGCTAATCCTCCGCCTGCAGCGCCGGCACACCGGGTTGTAGTCCTGGTCGGGGCACCGGATTCTGTCCCGGTTGCCCCTCTTCCAGGCCAGCCCTCTGCTGTGGCCCAGGAGTGCAGTGGAGGATGGCCCAAGTGCTTGGGCCCTGCACCCCATGGGAGACCAGGAGAAGCACCTGGCTCCTGGCTCCTGCCATCGGATGAGCGCAGCACGCCGGCCGCGGCGGCCATTAGAGGGTGAACCAGTGGCAAAGGAAGACCTTTCTCTCTGTCTCTCTCTCACTGTCCACTCTGCCTGTCAAAAAATTTTTAACCTAAAAATATATGAAGGGGCCGGCACCGTGGCATAGAGGGTAAATCTACCACCTGCAGTGCCAGCATCCCATATAGGCACTGGCTTGAGTCCCGGCTGCTCCGCTTCCCATCCAGCTCTCTCTCACTGTCCACTCTGCCTGTCAGAAAAAAAACAACAACCGTGTTTTGGACACAAGAATTGACGTGCTGGCTCCCAGCGCCGACCGGGAATGACTGTCCCAGCAAAGGGGCGGGGTGGCAGGTCGGCTATCTAAACGTGCCCATCCTCCTGCCCACGTCTGTCCATCCGGACGCCTGTCCCCAGCCCGGCGCTCACGTGGCCCGCAGCCCTCCTCAGCAACCGAGCAGCCACTGCCGCTGGTCCGGGGAAGGCGCAGGTGCTCACGCTCGGCCTGTGTCGCTCGGCCTGTGTCGCTCGGCCTGCCTGGCTCCTTAGCTGCTCCTTGTGCCTTGCCGTCGCCCCCAGACGAGCCAGCTCTGCACTTGCTCCTTGGCTGTAAGTCCAGTTGTGCCCTCCAGCCTCCCCCTCCAACCCAAGGACCCGTGACCATGACTTTATTTGGAAACAGGGTCTTTGCAGATGCAGTTGAATGCGGACGGGCTTGACTGGGGTCCTCACAAGAGGGGAGATCTGGCTACAGAGACGCCGAGAAGAGGCACTCCCAGGGAAAAGGCCACGAGAGGCCGGAGGCCAAGGTTGGCGGAAGTGATGCCCCTATGAGCCAAGGATTGCTGGAAACGACCGGAAGCAGAAGAGGCCCGGAGGATTCTTCCCAGAGCCTGCGGAGGGAGCCTGACCCGGAGAGGCTGTGGTTTCTGACCTCCATCCTCCCAACATGTGGGAGAATAAATTCCTTTGGCTGTCACCCAGCCAGGTGGTGCTCATTTGCTACAGCGCAGCCAGGAAACACAGACACAGACACTCCCCTTTCTGCTGATGCCTCCCCGCAGGGTAGAAGAATCCGGCATCCGAGGTGGTGACAGGTGGCGAAGAAGACGCACGTGACACGCACTCAATAACAGATGCAGAATGGGAGTCGGGGTTGTGCTATGGATACGCACCTCCCTGCCGATGGACGGGGCGCATCACTGTGCCGTTCACCGTGGATGAGGTCCTCTGACACTCTGACACGGGCATCCTTCAGTCCATACACTGCGTTCGACATTGGAAAGAGAAATGGGCTTTTTGTTTGCCATCGGCCAAAGTCAACGTGGAAGAAGTTGGGCTTCGCGTAGCTGTCGTGGCTAGGTGCTCTCCGATGTACAGCTGGGGCAGGCAGGTGCAGCACCAGCCTCACGGAGCCCAGGCTGCCCCAGGAAGCCGACAGCGGAGCGGACGTCCCCGGAGCATGTGGTCTCTCAGGCTGAGCCTCTGTGTCTGCGAGCGCAGTTGAGACTGAGGGCCAGGGTTGGGGAGGGAGTCGTGGTGTCTGTTCGAGGAAAGAAGGTTACACGTGGTAATCTGCAAAGTGGATCTAAAAAGAACAACACGTCAAAACGCCCCACAGCTCACGGGCCACAGTGAGAGAGCTGGGAGAAGCAGACCTCTCCACTCCCTTCCCTCCATGGGTGCTTTGACCTCGGGCCCAGGGCTGCTGGGCTGGGCTGATTCAGGAGAGACGTGGATGGACACACGGGAGCCGGGCTCTGGGGAAAAGCCCTTGGGATCGAGCGTCCTTCCCTCGACAAGTCTTCCGCTGGCCGTGGTGCAACCAGGCGCCTCTTCTGCCGGGCTGTGTGGCCAGATGAAGACATGGTGCAAATTAATTTCGTGCGCATCAATGCTGGTTTTAATTCGTGTCTTCCTATGGAGCTCTTAACACCAGAGCATTCTTTTACCAAATCCATACATCTTAACGCAGCGTTGGCCTGAGCAGGCCGCAGCAGAAGCAGATGGGCAGGGCTGCGTTGAAACATTTAAAAGACTGCTGGGGACCGTTCCAAATCTGATGCCTTGAGTGACGTTTGGAAACGAGTGTCCCGTAGGAATTCACGGCGAGAAGAGCCCGCCGCAAGCGTGGCCGTGATGGACAACCACGGGGATTGGCAGCGAGCCCCGGGAGCGCAGCGCTAGGTGCCTCTGATGAGCCCCTCGGCCCTGTCACAGCCCTGCACGTGTCTCTGGCAGGCCCCGGGGCCCCCAGCCCGGGCCTCTGAGGGGACAGCATGCACCTGGGGTCTCGAGCCTGCAGAGGTGGGGATTGCAAGGGAACGAGGCTCAGACGGAACCCCACACCCTCAGTGCAAAAGAGCTCTGCCCGCTCACCCAGGCTCTCGCCCCGGAAGCTCCGCCCACTAGGAGCACAAGGGACAATAAGACCTGTCCACGCCCACCTCACACAGCCAGCTCTGGCCCGTGGGGGGCAGGAACCCAGGTACTGGAGCTGTCGTCTGCTGTCTCCCAGGGTGCACTGCTGGAACCTGGCTCTGAAGCAGAGCAGCAGGACCGACCCCGGCATGGCCATATGGGGTGTGGGTGTCCCAGGCAGCAGCTTAACCTGTTGCGCCCCAGTGCCTGCCCTTACAGCCTTTATGTCGGGTTCTTAAACACGCAGCAATGACCTGGGCAATCTGCAGCTCACGCTCTGGGCTTGCCAGGCCCCTGTGAGAACTCGGACAGGGCTGGCGCTGTGGCGTAGTGGGCTAAGCCACCACCCGCAGTGCCAGCATCCCATATGGACTTCGGTTCTAATCCTGGCTGCTCCTCTTCCAATCCAGCTCTCTGCTGTGGCCTGGGAAGGCAGTGGAAGATGGCCCAAGTCCTTGGGCCCCTGCACCTGGGTGGGAGACCAGGAAGAAGCTCCTGGCTCCTGACTTCGGATCAGCGTGGCTCCAGCCATTGCAGCCATTTGGGGAGTGAACCAGCAGACGGAAGACCTCTCTCTCTGTCTTTCCCTCTTTCTGTCTGTAACTCTACCTTCAAATAAATAAGTAAAATCCTCTAGGGACTCAGCACACAGATTACAGAGGCTGCTCAGCACAACATCACGGAAGACAAAAAATAGCCACCCATTGTGCCTGAGTTGAAGTGACTGGTCACTACTGCACATTTCTGTTGGTTTTTAGTGATTCACTAATTTTAATATTTCAGTTTTCTTTTTACATTTTAAAATCTTTATAGCATCCATGCAGATTTCAGTAAAATTGTTCAGGGGAACTTGGGGGGTGCTGCACCTAGAGCGCGCGGGGGTCGGCCCTGGGCTTCGGTGGCCCTCGGCAGGTCTGGCGAGGAGATCCTAAGCCTCATGACCATTGTCACAGTCAGCCCCAGAGCAGAAACGCCCCTGCCGATGTTTTCCCCCCCAACCCCCCGTGCCCCGCTGACCCTTCACCCTTGAACCCGCGCACCCCTGCCCGATGCCCGCTTCTGTCCGTCCGCACCCTCAGCTCCGACGCCTGATAGCTTTCACAGGCACTGCACGCATCCCTTGCTCCTGCAAACTCCTGGACCCTGAGTGCTTCCCAGAACCGCAGCCCAGTGCCTCTCCAGGGCTGACTCCAACACGGGCTCCTCCCCCTGCACCCCGGGTTCCTGCTCCAGGCCCCCCAGGCTGCAGAGGCAGGAGCCGGATCTCTCCTGCCATGAAACGTGGAGCCACGGTCAGCCACAGCTCCTGTGGGCAGCCATCAGTCACCCCGAGGGGGCGTCCGGAGCCGATCCCCGAGGACCGCGCGTGAATGGGCGCTTCTTGTGCTCATGGGTGTTCTGTCTCTCCCGGAAGTGCAGAAAAATGAGGGTGAGGGTGGCAGATCTGTCGTAAGAATACTGTGCCCCAGCCCAGCCCTCCTTGTTTAAGATTCATTTCTTTATTTGAAAGGGAAAGAGAGAGAGAGAGAGAGAGAGAGAGATGGATTTTCCATCTGCTGGTTCACTCCCCCAATGGCTGCAATGGCCAGGGCTGAGCCAGGCCGAAGCCAGGAACCAGGAGCTTCTTCCAGGTCTCCCACGTGGGTGCAGGGGACCAAGGACGTGGGCCATCTTCTGCTGCTTTCCCAGGCCACAGCGGAGAGCTGAATCGGAAGTGGAGCAGCCAGGATTCGAACAGTGCCCATGTGGGATGCCGGCACTTTAGCAAACATCCGATAGTGAGTCTTTTTCCACAAAAACACAGAAACGAGAAGTGGGAACAGTAAAGCGGGTTAAAGTCTCCACAGTCTCAGCCACCCGGGGTCTCCAGGGCCCAGGCCTCAGGCCGCCACCGCAGCTTCCTTTCACACGTCCACCTGCTCTGGGTCTGCAGGCCGGGGCTGGCCACTGTGCTCGGGTTCCTGTCCAGTGACCAGTCACGCCTTCCCGGGGGACGTGGACCTGCCTGTCGGCCACAACTGTGCTCCTGGTCCGCAGCCATGCCCAGATGACGGGGTGCAGGCGCTCCAGGCCGGCCGAGACCACGTGGGAGCTCCCCAGCCTGTACCCCCTCGGTGTTGGGATCTGTCCACACATCTGGACACTCACCCAACCTGATTCTCATCAGGCTGTATGTGGGGCTCTGCAGGCCCCGAGCCCAGCCCTGTGCGCAGCCCCTCATGTGCCTCACCTGGGCGTCCACCTGTTGTCCGTTACCATGACACCCGCCGGAGGCTTCTTTAGCTCACAGCGTGGGAGGTCAAGGGCACGGCACCAGCATCGGCCGGCTCTGGGGAGGGCCCCATGGCAGGTGGGGGACAGGGTGGGAGTGTGTGTGCGGAGGCATCACACCACCGGACAGGAAACCAGAGAGCAAGTCACGGTCACTGTTTAGGACTGACCTGTCTGAAAGGCAGAGTCACAGAGAGTGAGAGGCAGAAGGAGAGAGAGATTCAATTCCTTGGTTTACCCCCAAGGTGGTTCCAAAGCCTGGGGCTGGGCCAGGCTGAAGCCAGGAGCCAGGAGCTTCATCCGGGTCTCCCACACGGGTGCAGGGGCCCGAACACTTGGGCCATCCTCCACTGCTCTCCCAGACCATTCACAGAGAGACTGATGGGAAGTGGAGCAGCCAGGACGTGAGCTGGCATCACAGGCATCGGCTTTACCCGCCGCACCACCATGGCAGCTGAGGCTCATCCTTTGTAATCACTCCCTCCCTGAGAGTGACCCCAAGGACCTCAGCTCCCACTACACCCCGCCTCTTAAAGGGCCCGCGCACCTCCCAACGTCACCACACTGAGGGCCAAATTTTCGACTCATGGGCACCGATCATATCCCAGCCTTGCACCTCGCCTCTGCAGCTCTGCCTCTGGCCTGGTGTTGCTGTCTCTGCGCATCCCCGCACACACAGCTCTTTCGGATCATCGAAGTGTTACGGTGCTTTCGTGAGCTTCAGTGGAGGCTCCACCCGTATCATGAAGAAGAAAAGGGGGAACAGGAGCTGTCCACGCAGACGCCTCGAAACGCCCAGACAAGCTGCTGCACCGGCTGCCTTGTCGGTCAAACGTCCCAGAGGCGTAACCTCTGGCCAAGCGTCTGTCACCTCCTCACGTCCATCAGGAAGAGCTGATTCATTCTGTGGCTTTGGCACCGCGTTCCAAAGTTCATTTATTTCGAACGTCCCAGGAGGGACTCTCCTGTGTGCCAAGATGGCTGAGCACTGGGGGTTCCCTGCTCGTATTCTGCAGGTGCCAGGAACAGCGGCTGTGGAGACACCCACAACCGCGAGTCTTGGAAAGGGAGGGGCAGGTTTCCTGAGGACAGTCACGAGGGGAGGAATTCTGTGTGAAGACGTCGGAGGGCGATGTGTTCATGGAGGCCTCACTGGGTTCGGGAGCGATGACCGGGCAGGCATGTCCTTGTACCCACGCAGCAGGCGTGTGCACACAGCAATGGAGCAAGCTGTAGCCACGCACCGACAGAACGAACAGTGGAGTAGGTGCACCTCCAGACCCACACAGCGAGTGTGTCCACGCACCCACAGAGCGGGTTTCGCACACCAGCGGTGTGGGTGGTGCCGGTCAGAGGAATTCGTCAGCGGCCCAGGGCTCTGGGAGTTCTTCAGGACCCCGGCAGGAGGGAGCCCAGGGAAAAGGGGGAGACCGGGGAGGCCAAGAGCGGCTCCTCATTTCCTTGTCTGTGCTCAATCAGCCGTGGGAATGGAAACAGTGCGGTGGGCATCGGGCCTAGTGATTGACACTTACCCTCTCCATCGAGAGCCTGGGTTCCAAAGCCTGGGGCTGAGCCAGGCTGAAGCCAGGAGCCAGGAGCTTCATCCCGGTCTTCCACATGGGCCATCCTCCACTGCCTGGGTTCAGCTCCTGCCTCCAGCTTCCTGCCAACGCACGTCCTGGGAGGCGGCAGCGATGGCTCAGGTCGTCAGGATCCTGCCCCTCCCGCGGGACACTTGGCCTGAGTTCCCAGCTCACAGCTGTGGCCCGTCCCTGCTCAGACATTGCAGACAGTTGAAGAGTGAAGCAGTGGGTGGGAGCTCGTGTGTGTGTGTGTGTGTGTGTGTGTGTGTGTGTCGAACCAAAACAAACCAACAAAAAACGTGCATGGGCCAGAGAGGTTTGGAGTGGAAGAGCTGAAGGACAAGACTGGAATTTGGCTTGAGGTCAAGGCCAGGTGAAGGCGCAGGGGGAGGCAGGACAGGAGCCAGGCTGGAATCAGCCTCGCTCCCAGCTGGGCGATCTGCAGAGAGGCTCCCATCACCGCCAAACGCTCCCGGACTTGCCCGGGCCCGTGTGGTCTGCACCTGTCTCCCGCGTCCTTGTGGCGAGGGCAGACGGCCAAGGCCTTCCCCAGGGTCAGGGAGCCTCTGAAGCAGGCAGCGGGGCTGGGGCGGCCCCAGCCCTTCCCTCGGCACGCGCCTCGGCCCCGTTCTCGGGGTTGCAACGAAGGCTCTCGAGGACTCACAGGAGGGATCTTCCAGAAGTTCATCGAAAGTGCATCCACGGACCAAATATGCATGGATTTCAATTTTTGTGCACCAAAATAAACTGGTTCTATTCTGCTTTCCCATGAACTTTTTGAAGCACTCTCATATTTTAAAAATTCACCCTTCCACAAATCATGACTGCGAAGCATCCCACGTTGAGCTCGCCCCAGGCTGAAACAAAACACGACCCCCACAGTGCGTTTGTTGTCCCCCATCGTCCTGCGCAACAGTGCGGCAGCGAGAGCCGAGGCTCCGGGCGCTCCGGCGGCGGCACCGACGGCGACTGAGTTATGGCCGCCATGAGCTGTCTGCTCCTTTGAAAAATTCGTTAAAAATCCGGTTTGCTGAGATTTCGGCTGTAACGTGAGCCGCTTGCTTTGTTGAACTTGATTTATCGGGGCGGGGAACTAATTTTATAATTAATGGCTTGAAGCGGTGTGCTGGTTTTCCCGTCCCTACATTCTTCCTTCTCACACCGTGGCAAAATCGGCACTGGCAGTTCAGAGAAGACACGGCTCTGCTGTCTGCTCCACGAGACGCTTCCCGGGCCTGGACGGCTGCACTGTGCGGGCCTGCGCCTCCCAGGGCTCGGGGGGACCTTCTCCCCTTAGGGGAGCGGCCGAGCATGGGGTGGGCCAGGCCGGCCATGCTGCACCTGCAGACAGAGGCCTGCAGCAGGACCCTGTCCTCATGGCCACGCCATCGCCAGGAGCAGCAGACACACAGGAGGGGCCAGGCCGCCGTGCAGGCCACCCGCTGTGTCTGCTGTCTCCCGAGGGGTTCCCAACAGCTTCTTGGCAAGTTCAAGGCTGCTCTGGGTTCTTCACTGTCTCTGCTATGATGTGATGCTTTCAAGAGCTCCTGGTGGCTTTTCCAGCCTCGTGTCCACCGTTCGCCCCTGTCCTGTCTCTGAGTCTCATTTGAAAAGAGAAGCGCTAGTTTTCTGGAAAATTCCAGATAGAAGTTCCCAGGCCACGGTGCGTCTCTGGCAGAGCAGGGCAGCGGGAGATCCCCAGCCCTGCCAGAGCTGGGAGCAGGAGGGGCCGGCCCCGGGG
Organism: Sylvilagus bachmani; assembly: GCA_015711505.1. NCBI lineage: Eukaryota > Metazoa > Chordata > Mammalia > Lagomorpha > Leporidae > Sylvilagus > Sylvilagus bachmani. Next base: position 161,744,697 of record CM027399.1, on the reverse strand, counting down.
CGCCCTGGGAAGGGATTCGGTGACCTGGCTTTGTCACTCGTGAGGGCAGCCCTTCCCAGCAGTCAGAGCCGAGCTCGGAGACGTCAGAATACTGACAGCTGTGACTCCCACACCCCAGCCCCTGCTCTCTGGTCTCAGAGCCCCTGGCCCTTCTGCAGTCGCCGTGGGCAGACGGGGGCCTAGGCCTCTGCAGCGCTCAGGGCTCCTGCTCCTGGTCTGAATCCTTAGACTCTTGAGGCTGCGGGGGAAGCTCACAACCTGGACGGCACAGGGATTCGCTCCTCTGGCAATACGCACGTGGTGCCGGCCAGGGCTCGGCCACCTGCGCCCAGGCACCCAGGCAGGTCCTGCTGCCCAGCGACCGTCCCTTCGCAGGAGCAACTCCGTCTCCCCTTCCCGTACCTCTCTCTCCTGGCTTCCCAGGACAGGGACGGAACCACCTGTTCCCAGAGCCTCGGCCACTCCCCCCGCGGCCCAGGTTCCTCCCCTGCCCCTGGCAGCTTCCTGTCCATGCTTTGTCCACCCCAGCACAGCAGAAGCCCAATGACTCCTCCCTCGTGGACCTCAGCTGGCTGCACGTCCGGCAGACTCAACCCGACGTGGCCGCCGGCCTCCCTCCCACTCTGTCCCTGCGGGCTCTGCCTCGGGTCCGACCAGCCTCACCCTCTCACCGCTGCCTCCATGCTGTGAGCCCTCCTCTGCCCCCTACCCCAGAGGCCCCATCCTCCACGCACACGCAGCCGACACAAACCAAGCCTCACTCCCCTGCTGCTGTCACAGGCGCCGATTTTAAACCCAGGAATTCCGCTAATTAACACTCTCGCCCGGCTCTTCTCCCAGGAGCTCACAGTCTCTGTCCCCGGCCCTCTCTTTTCAGGGAGGTCTCTGTCCACTGGCCCTCTCTTTTCAGGCAGGTCTCTGTCCCCTGGCCCTCTCTTTTCAGGCAGGGGCTTTTTAATTACCAGAAAGGATGGCCACTGACAGCTTCAGGCTCACCAAGCTCTTGGAGACTGAGGCAGCAGGAATGAGCCCGAAGCCCTCTCCCTGCATCCCCACCACCCGCCCCACCACCCGCCCTACCATCTGCCCTACTATCTGCCCCACCACACGCCCTACCACCCACCCCACCACCTGCCCTACCATCCGCCCTACCATCCACCCTTCCAGGTGCTGACCAGCCCAGCCTGCGTCACGGACTACCCTGAACTGAGCACCCTACCCAGGTTGTTGGGGTACTTTTTTTTTTAACTCTTTTTTTTTTTTTTTTTTTTTTTTGGACAGGCAGAGTTAGACAGTGAGAGAGAGAGAGACAGAGAGAAAGCTCTTCCTTCCATTGGTTTACTCCCCAAATGGCCGCTACAGCCAGCGCTGTGCCAATCTGAAGCCAGGAGCCAGGTGCTTCATCCTCCACTGCCCTCCCAGGCCACAGCAGAGAGCTGGACTGGAAGAGGAGCAGCCGGGACTAGAATCTGGTGCCCATATGGGATGCTGGTGCCGCAGGGGGAGGATTAACCAAGTGATCCATGGTGCCCACTAAGACACTTTAAAAAAAAAAAAAGACTTATTTAATTATTCAAAAGGCAGAGTTACAGAGAGGCAGAGGGAGGGAGGGAGAGAGAGAGAGAGAGAGAGAGAGAGAGAGAGAGAGAGGAAGGTCTTCCATCCACTGGTTCACTCCCCAGTTGGCTGCATTGGCTGGAGCTGGGCTGATCCAAAGCCAGGAGCCAGGAGCTTCTTCCAAGTGTCCCATGTAGGTGCAGGGGCCCAAGCACTTGGGCCATCTTCCACTGCTTTCCCAGGCCATAGCAGAGAGCTGGATCGGAAGTGGAGCAGCTGGGACTCAAACCAGCGCCCATATGAGATGGTGGCACTGCAGGCGGCAGCTTTACCCGCTGTGCCACAGCGCCGGCCCCGGTTGTTGGAACACTTTGCACAGACGATGTAACATCCCCTTCCGAGGATCTGGAGCCCTACGGCTGCTGTCGGCGGAAGGAAGGACAGTCGGGAAAAGGCAGCATGCGGAGTGGGCAAATGCGAACCCTGAGTCCGCCGCGTTCCCCAGCTGACGTCTCCCTCCCCCTCCAGGGCCGTTGCTAACTTCCTCCTCAAAGCGTGTTTTTAAACAGCTCTTTCTCGTCCCCCCGATTTCCCTGAAGAGCCGGTTGTACTTCAGTTGCAGCGTTTTCTGATTTTACAGCCAACCCCCGACCCCTCTGCTGCGCCTACGGAAGGTGGGCCCCCTCCGCTCTGCCCGATGCCCTGTGAGCTCTGGGGCTGCACTTTGTGGAACGTCCATGAACTTGGCTGGTAGGAAGGCCATGTACGTGCCCGGGACAGGCTCTGTGTCGGCCAAAGAAGCAGCTCACGGGAACCTGCGCTCTGGGAGTGGGGCCGTGCTTAGAAATCTGTTCGCTTTGGATCAGTTCTCTTCCGGGTGAGCTAAAATACGTACGAGGCTCTGATTGCCCTCCGTGAAAAAAGTGGGCATGGGTCCCGAGGTTCTCAGCCCTGACTGGTACAAGTCACAGCTGAGTTCATCAAGCGACTCTCTGACCGTGCCCTGTACTCCAGCAAGGAGATGTGGAAACCAGAAGAGGGGAGGTGATTCCTAGGGGCCCTCAGTGGACTCCCACTCTAGGGACCACCTCTATCTGCTTGGATTCTGCCGTGGTCAACACAGCACCAGGAGCCCCTCCCCCCACGAGTTCTTATGAGTTACAGACCCTGTAAGGTACCACGTGGGCTGTGCTTCCACTGCCGTGGCTCAGGGCCGGTCCGCTGAGGACCACATGCAGAGAGGGTGCAGCTGTGAAATGCTGCCGTCTGTCTGACGCTCAGAGCCAGAGTGCCGGGCTCTAGAAGGCCACGTCCAGCAGAGCGAGCAACTGAGGTCCACCTCTCCCTCACGTCCCATCCGCCACACCGTGTGCCACGTGACACGCTGTTCTGCCCCCCCCCCGCTGTGGTCTGAATGTTTGCGCCCCTCAAACAACGTCTGTGTCGAAATCTCCACCCCCATGGGCTGGGGTTAGGTGAGGCCTTTGGAGGTGACTCACTGGGTCAGGAGTGGGGAGCCTCACGAGTGGGAGGGCTTGTGGGGAGCTGCCTTGCTCCGTCCGTGTGAAGACAGAGCGAGAATGGGCCGTGGGGGAGCAGCATGGCCCTCACCCGCTCACAGCCCTCACCGGCGTGTCGGCCTTGAACTGCCCAGGCTCCGGCGTTGCGCTCCTAAGCCCCCGACGTCCAGCCTGCATCGATTAAGAGGCGACTCCCACTTGGCTTCCTCCTTCTTGGTTCCATCTCAGACCCTCCGCCCAAGCCTGGAATTCCATATATGAAGCACGTCCCCACACAGCCTGCCCAGCCCACCCCCCGGACACGGGATCTGCTCCCTGGGTGCGCGGGGGCCTCCCTCTGCACCCAAGTTCTGCTGGAGCCTGGGGGCCAGACATGGACACAGCCAGAGCCGTCCCGAGAAGAGCAGAGCGGGGCGGGAGCAGGCGGCCCTGTGCCGCTCCCAGCATTCGGCTCCCCCTCCAGCCCCCACCCACCCACCCATGCCGGTCCGGCTGAGCCCCTCCCCCAGCCTCGGCTCTGCTCATGGGCATCGCCTGACACATCCACACCCAAACCTCCATGCACTCAGCACTGCCCAAGGCCTGGGTTTGCAGCAACCAGTCTGACATAGTCGCTCTCCCCCTCCCCCTCCCCCTCCCTCTCCCCCTCCCCTTCTCCATCTCCCCCTCCCCTTCTCCCTCTCCCCTTCCCCCTCCCCCTGTCCCTGTCCCTCTCCCTGTCCCTCTCCCTCTCCCTCTCCCTCATCTTAACATGAGGAACATAAAACAGTCCATCAGAGGTATAGCCTAGGCCCTGAGGCTGTCGGCAAAGCTAACCACGTATGGCCTGCGTTTGCGACCACGCCAGAATCCTGCACACATCCTCACGCCACCAAGATGGGTTTGGAGTCACAATTCTTCTGGGAAACAAGAAGATGAGTCTCTGCTCCCCCCGCAGAAGCGACCTGTGCAGAAACCCTCTCCTGTATCCGCCTCTCGCTTCCATCTTCAAGTTTCTTCCTCTTCCTGCTCACAACGTGGGATTTAATTCTTCTAGGAAGTTCTGTTATTTACAGCGAGATCTCGGCAGTGATATTTATGCTGGTAAATCTCCCGGGCTTCTCACACACCGTGCCAAACGCCTCCACCCCACCATAATGCAGACCAAAAAGCTGCATCAGAAATTAATAACTGTGCTCATAAATCAAAGTGAAGGTTTGATCCTTTCATTTTGCATGCGACAGCGCGACGCAGCGACTAGCCCGGCGCACACAGGAGTTATCAAAGAGGGGCAAAGCCTTCCTTAATCAAAGGCATATTTCATTCTGAAAAACTCATCAGAACGAGTTATCGAGCAACCGCACGTCTTGAAAATCTCCGACTGGCACATCTGGAAAGTCGCGTTCTGCCCCCGTCGCCGTTTTCAGGAACACAAGCGGCTTTGATTTGCATGCATAAAGCGGTTTCTTCATCACTTATCTTGTGCGCCTGTGAATGCACTCCAGTGATCTACGGCTACAATCACCAAGATGCAGATTAACAGCGCCTGCATCACGCAGATGGCTGCTGCAATCAAGGGGCTGCGCCGGACGACGGGCGTGGCGCCACGGTTCCCGGCGTCAGGACCTCTTGCTCAGAGCGTCCGGCCGCCTGGAATCTCGCTTCCCCGCACACCTGACCCCAGACTCTCCTGGCGTGACGCTGACAGGTCACCCTGAGCTTGTCCCCCGTTACAGAGAGCCTGTGTCCGAGAGGCCACTTCTGACTCCCGCCGCCCACCAGTGAGTGCGTCCTTTTCTCTGGCAAGGCACTCCGCCTCCAGCCTGCCGCTGACACACCTGCCGCTCGCACCCAGTGAGGCTGATGCTGCTTGTGGCCATTTCTTGCGGATGGGCTGAAGTCAGGGACCCGAGTCTCAGGGAAGGACGGTCCTCATTTGCAGCTGAGCTCATGGCCCCTTCGTAGCATCCGGGTTTGTGCAGACAGTACGTGGTGTTGAGACCTGTGCGGCGACCACACCGCCGTTTCTCACCAGGGTCCTCTGAGAACAGGGCTGCCAGCGTCCCCGCCTGCCGGAGGGAGGGAGGCGCCGTGGTGCCTGCCGATGGAGCCACGAAGAGACTCTGGAGAGAGCTCCGGGCTGGAAGCCGGCGCGCAGCACCAGCTTGGGAGCTGGGAGAAACTCCTCATACTCTGCCCAGGGTTCTCGTCTACACAACGGGGACGCAAAAGCTGTCAGCACATTCGCTTCGGAAGCCTGCCACGGCCCAGTGGCCCAGAGCGGTCGGCAGAGGACCGCAGCGACTGGTCACCTCCCAGCTCGAGAAGTGCCCGCAGAGCCGCGCTCCGCGCAAACCTGGCAAGGGAGGGAGACCCTGCCTCGCCTCTCGCAGCTGCCGGTAGCCAGCGGTGTTCTCTCTGTCTTCCATCGTCCTCCCCGGAGCACAGCCGCCTCTCGGCCCACACTGCCCCTTTGTGCAAACACGCCAGGCGTCCTGGCTGAGGGTCCACCTTAACGACCTCATGTCTCTTCACTGCGTCCACAGAGCCCTTATTGTGGCCGAATACGCTCACGTGGAGAGGTGCAGGGCATAGCGCCCCACATGTCCTTCTGGGGGGACACAATTCTGAGACCCCAACGCAGTACCCGGGGTCAGCGTGCGAATGAAAGACGGAGCACTCGGCACCGTTAGCTCCGTGCTCAGCCCCCCGATGGCCCCCCGTGCTGTCCCTCCTCCCAGGGGCCCTGGGGCTGCCATGCTGTGGGTAGCACATGGCACTTTAAAAAGAAAAACCCTAAGGTAATCCACAGGATTTTGTGAGGCCCAAACCCTGCAGAAGGCAGGGACGGGGTGCAAGATGAGCTGCGGGGGATGCCGAGGCAGCTCCCAGGCCGCCCTGCGGCCCGCCCAGCTGCTCCAAACAACGCCTGTCACGCCGGTTTCTGCGTGCGGCACAGAACCCGCTTTCTTCCCAAATCAGGGGCGATTGTTCTCCCTGAACAGACGGGGATTATCTGTTGACGTGGAGGGCTTGAATCGAGTTTGACGAGGGAAAAGCTGCCGTAGCACTGAACGCGCGGCAACGCGGTGAGCTTTTTGCGCGAGCGTCAGCTGGAAGCGCGCTCCTCTGGAAGACGGCTCGATGGAGACTCCTGCCCTGGGCACACGGTGCCAGCCCAGCTCCTACCCGTCTAACGCAGCCTGGCCGTGCTCAGCAGCCCCTAAGCAGGGTCGTCCACCCACAGCAGAGTGCAGGACACTCACCCGCGTCTCCTGGCTCTGACCCAGGCCCTGCCCAGCGCCCCTGACTCAACAGGACTTTGTCCGGCAGCGAAGTCTCCCCTTAGCAGCGGATGGATGAGTGTTAACGGTTGATGGGACGCAAGCAGCAACTTGACACCTCTCTGGCACGGCAGGTGGGCTCTTTGGGGGCAGTGATCGGACTGGAACGTGGTGCAGACAGACGTGGACAGGAAGGCCCCTGTGTGTGCCCCCGTCTCTGCTTCCTGGCCCGCCACGAGCCCCTCCCTCTGCAGGGGTGCTGCCTTCCCTCACTCACGACCGATGCCAGACCAGTGGGGCCACCTGACCTTGGACTTGAACCTCCAGAACCTGTCTCTGCCAGTGAGCTCCTCTCGGGCGTCTCAGCTGTGGCACTGACAACCTCGCACACCAGGCTGGGGATGAGCAGCCCACACTCCCAGCGAGTTCTGCGATCCACGCTGACCGGGGGCCTGCGTATTAATAGCTCTGCGAATCAGGTCACTTGGCAGGTCAAACAGTAACTCCCAACGGCGTGAGGCAGTGCTGGTGAGCCTCGTGCGTTGCGAAGGCCACAGCGTTTCCGAGCCCTGGCTGCTTGCCCGCCCACCTTCTTCTGAGTTCTCCTGTGGCCCGCATGGCTTTCCTGGCGGCACTGGAAGGAATCTCAGCCGTGAGCCCGTCCTGCTGTGTAGTTACCGCTCGAGATTAGAGTGATATCAACTCGTCTCAGACGAAAGCCCGCATTCTAACAGATGTTCTGCAGAAGCGTCATGTGCAGGACAAGTTGTGCGATAATGACTTCTGGCGGGTCTTAGTAGGAAATCAGATGGACTCAGATGGATGCTCTGCGGGAATTCCACTGAGCTCTCTTTGGCTGTGACGAGGAGCCTGTCATAAAAAAGCCCCCCTCTCCGAGGCAATTTCTCCAATGTCCTGTGTGGGCTACAACTAGGGACGCTTCCGCTCCACCGCTGGTTCTTGGTCTGCCCGTACCCTTGCCAGCCAATCCCCTCGGCACATTTCAAGAGGAGAGATTTGGGTTGGGCGCTCAGTCACCCAGAAAAGCCGTGTAACATCGGTATCTGGGGCTCTCTGAGTGCACAGGTCCGAGCCCAACAATAGCAGAGGGTGGGTGCACCTGTCCCTGGGCCATCATCGAGAGGAGAACAACTCACACCCCAGCTCCTGCTGAGACGGGTCGGAAGGACGTGGCGGCCTCCCAGACCTCTAGAATTTTCCACACTCCTCTCCAGCCTGACCCTAGCACTGCACTTGGTCACGAAGCCTTCTGCGTGTGTACAGAGACGCCTTACGAAGTGGCCCTGAAGCGCTCAGTGTTAACACAGAAGCAGCCCAGAGTGGAAGCAGCGTCCCGCACACAGCCACAGGGGCCTGGCTTCCCAGGGATGATCACTCGTTCTCTCATCACGACCCTTGGAACCCAACGGCAGATTCCTGTTTCTGTTTTGGCTCTGGGAACCAAATTTGCAACTCAGCTTCGGTCTGAGGGAGAGCATCTGGTCCCACGTGGGTTTTCTGTCTTGGCCACAGGACCTTGGGCCCTGCTGTGTGAGTTTGCATTTATCTTCTTTCTGACTTGACATGCGTTTTGTAGAAATCATCTGAAGTCATTCGTAGAAGGAGATGGGACTGTGAATCAATTCATCGATCAGGTTGATGAACGATAAGTGCAAATCGTTATCTTTAACCAAAGTGAGATGGACATTGATAATCATGTTTTCATTGGCAAACTGGGAGACACAGCAGCTTAGTCAAAAATAAAAAAGGGGGCTGGTGCTGTGGTGTAGCAGATAAAGCCACTGCCTGCAGCTCCGGCATCCCATATGGATGCCGGCTCGAGTCCAGGCTGCTCCTCTTCCGATCCAGCTCTCTGCTATGGCCTGGGAAAGCAGTGGAAGATGCCCAAGTCCTTGGGCCCTGCATCCACGTGGGAGACCCGGAAGAAGCTCCTGGCTCCTGCTCCAGGCCCAGCTCTGGCCATTGTGGCCGTTTGGGGAGTGAACCAGCGGATGGAAGGATGGAAGATCTCTCTCTCTCTCTTCTCTCTCTCTCTCTCTCTCTCTCTCTCTCTCTGCCTCTGTAACTCTGCCTTTCAAATAAATAAATAAAAAAAATTTTTAAAGTCCTTCTGTTCTCTTTCTCTCTCTCTTCCAGTGGGCCGCGCTCTAGGACTGACAACCCTGAGTCTGCAGAGTCACTCAGCCAGTGCATCCCGGATCTACTGGGACCAAGGTGTCTGAGCCATGGATTGCTTTCTATTCAACTGATGCATGGACAGCCAACAGAAATCTGAAGGCTCCAACAAATGCACGGTGTGGTTCTATTTGTGTTACTGGATACTCAGAGGTGAATGAACGGATTTGGGCATGCAGTTAAAGTCTGCTTTGCCTACCAAGGCTGGCAGAAGTCTTAAATATGATCCAGACCACCCTCACCACTCAAGGTGCCCCCGTCCACTCCTGATGCAGACAGTCCTGCCCCTGTTCAGTGTCCTCATCACTCCCTCTCCCCGGCCCCTCAGAAGGCACATGGGTTGCAAAGAGGGTGGAGCACGCATGGACCTGCACACAGTCCTGGGGGAGCCATGGACAGTCGCCACAGTGATTCACGGGGATCATTTCTGGACAATCCCACTCTCTGCCGTACCACTTACGTTGGGGAGGCCAGAGGTGTTTGAGGACCCGCCCACTGGAGGAAAACAATCCATAAATGAGTCTTTGGGGGTCCGATTGGGCCATGGTTATCACTCTGTGGTTTGTGTCCGTGGACCTGAGGCCCCTGGGACGTTATTGAGGGCTGGACAAACCGGTGTCACCAACACCACGGGCGTAGAGGCTGAGCTTGCATACCAGAGACACTCAAAGGTCCCGGAAGTCAGGAATGGACTTTGATAGCGGCTTCTCCAAATGTGACAACAGTGCTGGATTACCAGCTATTTCCCGTGTAGACCCCTGCCATCGCCCGTGACCAGCAGTGAATAACCTCTTTCTAGACCATCAGTAAAACAAGATGCTTTGACCAACCCTGCTCATGGGAGAGCGGATGGACTTTCTGATCTCTCAACAGAAAATCAAGCCCGTCGTTAAGGATAGAAGTGATGGAAGGACGTGCAGCCAGACAAAGGCGCTGGACAGACAGCAGGAAGGCCGTGAGTGGACGCTGCATTGCTCTCTGGGTTTTGCCAACCACAGCTTGTTTGCCCGGGGTTGCCAATGTGGGAGTGATGTCATCCAAGTCTGACACAGATCCCCTCACCGAGGTTAGCAGGCGTAGCAGCCTTTGGAAGCACCCCAGCCTTTCCCAAGATGGGGTGCTACTCTGAGGCTCACTCTACGTAACAGGCCGACACCTGCTTACCGCTTTCCATCTCTCACCCGGCCCTGGCCTGAACTCTCTCTGGCACCATTATGGGGACTGGGGCCCTTCCTGAAACCAGGCAAGATGGCGCAGCGCGGGGCAGGCATTTGGCCAACAGCGAAGGCCTCCACGTCCCAGGTCAGAGCGCCTGGCTCCGAGTCCTCCATTCGCTCCTGAATCCGGTCTCCTGCTGGTGCAAACCCGGAAGGCAGGGGGAAAGGCTCCCAGGTGGGAGGTCTGGGTGCGGTTCTTGCTCCTGGCTTTGGCCTGGCCCAGCCCTCGTCCTCGGAGGCATTTGGGAAGTGAACCAACAGTTGACAGTGTTGTGTGTGTGTGTCTCTCCCTCCCTCTCTCATGATTTTAAAAATTATGGGAGCTCAAAGGGATGGTGAGGGGAACCTCTGCAGTGAGACTCCAGCCACCGCCCCCCCCCCAGACAGGACTCTTGGGGACGCAAAGCCGACTGCTTGCCATTGCGATGCCAACTTCTCAGGCCCTGGGTGGCCCAGGCCACCTGTCCCAAGGCAGCCTGAGCTTCCTGTCAGTAAGGTGGGCAATGCCAGCCCCTGTCGCTCGAGGTTGCCTGGCCCTAATGACGGGCGGCTTTACGAAGCTCCGGGACAATGCCACACCTTCCCACGGACACAGTGACGCCCTCTCAGAGGATCTGCGCAGACGCTGAGTGCGGGGTCTGGGACGCAGTTGGCATGAGTAACTGTTAGCACGCACTGTGGCCGCCAACAAGGGTCCTTGGTACAGCCACGAACACGGCTCCGAGCGCCAGATCGTTGTCCAAATTACAAACAGAAACCCAGGGGTCTGGCAAGGTTTGGGGGGAAGTGGAGTGAAAAGACAATGGTGCAGTTTCCATGAGCTTCCTGAAGCCCTGGGCAGGGCGTCGCCGCGGCTGCTCAGAAACCCGACAGCTGTCAGCTCGGGGTCCACTCCCGCCCCAGTCCAGGGCGACCCCTCGGCTTCCCCTGCCAGGAGACACGGCCCTCCCATCAGGCACCATGTCAGCAGCAGGCCTCGGCTCTCCCTGTCCAAACAAGGAGACGGGCTGCTCTCGGGCGCTCGGCCCTGCCCTGTCCTGCCGGCTTCCACCACTCAGTGCCTACCCGGCGGCCCGCAGAGCGGCTCCCTGAGAGTCCAGTCTGCCTTCTCGCTGCGGATCCAGTTCCTGGTTCAGCGATGCTGGTTCGGCACCGTCCTCTCCTTACAGAACCGCAGCCTAACGGAGTAACCAGCTCCGGGTGCTGCTGCCCACGAGAAGCCGACCTCCGGCCAGGCACCCAGACAGGCTGCCAGCGGCTCTGGGTACTCAGCAGCCCACAACAGCAGGGCTGGGAGAGGGGCAAGGAGGTTTTGGGGAAGCTACTGAAAACCCTTCTTGGATTCAGCTTTGTAAGACTCGGAGGAGATTATTTGTGAATCTAGGTTGATCCTGATGCCCTGAGAAGCAGCCGGGAGAGGCCACCACCCCTGCTGCCCAGGACACAGGAGCTGGTGCCACGTACGTGCTCCAGGGGCTGCCAGAGCCAGCCCAGAGCGCATCGAGACTGGTCCTGGTGGAGATGAGGGCACAGCAGAGGAGGGTGCCGGGGTCCTGTGCGTGACCCCCCGCCTGGGAGGAGAATAAACGCAGGAGCAGTGTCTGGGGGGCTCTGGTATCTCCACCAGCTGTGCACCTGCTTCTCCTTCAGCTCGCACCACGTTGGCTTCTCTCCCGGGAACAGGTGGCACACGTGGGGCCGGTCCACCCTGGCTCTTGGGCAGAGGCAGGGCCTGCAGCCCGCTCAGTGCCATATCACACTGCTTATCCACAGGGGACACGTGGCCTGTGACCAGACCGGCCAGCCCGAGGCCAGGAGCCACATGTCGAGGCCCCTCGCTGAAACCCCTGGGAAGAACCTCGCTCCCTGTCGTGAACCTGGAGCTTCCACCTTCGGGGCCTCTGAGAATAAAACCAACGCAGATGAAATCAGAAGCAAGAAGTGGAGAGACCAGCTTCCGACAGCGTGCGCTGAATCTGGAACTCTTTCTTGCTAACGTTAGGCGTAGCCCCCGCTGGAACCTTCAGGAAAATAAGCCCTAAGTAAGCTCGTGTTTCTCTGAGGTTGACTCGAGTTGCGTTTCTGTCTACAGAGAGGAGAGGGCGCTGTGGCAGTGTTTGCCTGTGTCTTGGCGTCCCAGCCCCCAGGCGCTGTTGGGAGGCAGCCCCCCAGCCGAGAGGGGAAGCACACTTTGCTAAATGAAATGCGTGTGGAAGGGCACAGATCCGTGCAAAGAGAAACGGGAGGGCGAAGGTGTGATTCGCACCATCTCTTCTTCCTTCCTTGCTCAGGGCCAAGATTGAACAACAGAAGCCGCCTTAGCCCAAGCCCAGGCCCCCGGGCAGGCAGCGGTGGTCTGGGGAAACAAGCTCGAAAGCCAAGTTTGTGAGCCCTTCCTTAGCCCGCCTCCCCGTGGCTGCTACCCTGCTGGCCTGGTCCCGGCTCATACAAGCATCCAGTCCTGGCGTCAGCAGGCAGAGCCCAGGTAGAAATCACACAAGGTGGCCTTCCAGGTGGCCACGTGGCTGTGCCCGCCTGGGTCCTCCCCGTGGGCAGAGAAATCTGTAGATGAGCCTTGAACATGGGCAGGACCCAGAGGTGCATCGGCACCATGAGGTCTGGTGTGGGGCTGCTGCTGGAACAAAGAAGTAGGCAACAGCATCCCACGTCGGGCTGCTCCACTTCCTACCCAGCTCCCTGCGAATGTGCCTGGGAAAGCAGCGGAAGACGGCCCAAGGCCCCCCACCCCCGGGGGAGGTCTGGGTGGAGGCCCTAGTCCCTGGGTTTGGCCTGGCCCAGCCCCAGCCAGTGTGACCCTTTGAGGAGTGAACCAGCGAATAGAAGAGTGTGCTCTCTCTCTCTCCCTCTCCCTCTCTCTCTTTCTCTGTCACTCTAATTTTCAAATAAATAAAATAAATATTTTTAAAAAGAGAGGCAATGAAAGAAGGCGGAGCCCCACATCTGCTGGTAGCCGGGAAACGCTGGTAAACACTGGGAAGCAGCAGCAGCCAAAGGAGATAAGAGAAAAGGAATCCGGGAGAAAATACTAAACAGTCACACCCAGGAGAGAGCGGCGTTGATCCACGGAGCCGTCCTTGGACGTGGCCTGGCTGCGTTTCCGCCGGCGGCTCCTTGGCTCACTGACTGGCATCTGTTACTCTGAGAAGGTTATGGTGACGCCCTCTCGGGGGCGTGGCTGCGGGGATCAGATGCACCTGCTCATGAGCTGGGGCGGGCGGGTCTAGAGACGACCAAGCATAAGACGATGCCTTCAGTGTGTCAGATTCTCGGTAGGTTCTTGTGTTTTCTGTTGCTGTGTAGGAAGTTACCCCAATTGAAGGTGCAGCAAGTGTTGTGGGACAGGGATTTGGGGTGGCTCAGCTGGGACCTTGTGCCCAGGGTCTCTCCGGAGTTGCAGACAAGGTAAGCTTTTTTTTGACAGGCAGAGTGGACAGTGAGAGAAAGAGACAGAGAGAAAGGTCTTCCTCTTCTGTTGGTTCACACTCCAATGGCCGCCGCGGCCGGTGCACCGCACTGATCCGATGGCAGGAGCCAGGTGCTTCTCCTGGTCTTCCATGCGGGTGCAGGGCCCAAGCACCTGGGCCATCCTCCACTGCACTCCCTGGCCACAGCAGAGAGCTGGCCTGGAAGAGGAGCAACCGGAACAGAATCCAGCGCCCCGACCAGGACTAGAACCCCGGGGTGTCGGCACCGCAGGCAGAGGATTAGCCTAGTGAGCCGCAGCGCCCGGCCCAGACAAGGTAAGTGTAACAAGGTGTCTCAGAGAAGTTACCAAGCATTGCTGACGCCATCGTCTCTGTTAGCAGCAAGCGGCAACGCGCAGCCCACAGTCAAAGTGAGGCAGCAGCGATCCATGGACCCATTTGTAAGCAATCGCACTCGGACCCGGTTCTTTTCATCATGACAAAGGACTCCAGGACAAAGACTCTGAAGACTCCCGCGTCCCAGTCCCCACAGCCATGACTAAGTCGAGGCCTTGAGTGGGAGCCGTGACCCCTGATTGAGGCCTCCGGAGAATCGCCAGGATCCTCGGAAGAGGGGAGCGGAGGGGTCAGCCTCGGAGGAGCAGACATGATGGCGGAAGCCGAGGCGGGAGTGCGGCTGAGGCCCTGAACCAAGGAGCGTGGGAGGCCCCGGGAGCCAGAAACCTCCAGGAATTGGAGCCTTGAGGAGGGAGGCACATGGATCTGCAACGCCGAGACTTTAGGGCTGCGGCCTCCGAGCCGTGCCAGGCCCAATCTGTGTTGCTTTAAGCGGTTGTTGGTGACAGCAGAGGTCGGAGAGGACGCACGTGGCAAGTGTTTGATGATCGCCTACCAGTAGATGAGACCGCAGAGCCCCAGGGTGTGGATGGGAACAAGAGAAACAAGGGTAGAAAGTAAATAAGCAAACAATCGTGCACACAGTACCCCATTAGTGAGCCTTCACAGAGGCCATCCGAGCCGCTGGAAGCTTCGTGCGCAGTGGATGGCTGGCAGGTGGTGACCTGTGCCCAGATGGTGAGGGAAGGCCACCTGGAGGAGGTGAACATGAACCTCGGAGAGAAGTGCCCAGCCGTGCAAGGACCTGGCCGAAGAGCTCAGAAACAGGAAGCAGCAAGCGGCGAGACAGCTTGGTCTGCTTTAAGAAGGACAGACAGGCCGGGCGCCGTGGCTCACTAGGCTAATCCTCTGCCTTGCGGCGCCGACACACCGGGTTCTAGTCCCGGTCGGGGAGCCGGATTCTGTCCAGGTTGCCCCTCTTCCAGGCCAGCTCTCTGCTGTGGCCCGGGAGTGCAGTGGAGGATGGACCAAGTGCTTGGGCCCTGCACCCCATGGGAGACCAGGAGAAGCACCTGGCTCCCGGCTTCGGATGAGCGCGGTGCGCTGGCCACAGCACACTGGCCACGGCGGCCATTGGAGGGTGCACCAACGGCAAAAGGAAGACCTTTCTCTCTGTTTCTCTCTCTCACTGTCCACTCTGCCTGTCAAAAGAAGAAGAAGAGGAAGAAGAAGAGGAAGAGGAAGAGGAAGAGGAGGAAGAAGAAGAAGAAGAAGAAGAAGAAGAAGAAGAAGGACAGACGGTGTCCCTGGGGAGAGAGGGGGCAGGGGTGGAGGCGGGGAGAGCCGAGAAGGTTGGGGCACGAAGGGCCAGACTCTGCCAAGGGGCAGCTTGGCGGGTCCACAGTGGCCCCCTCCTCTTTGCAGCGTGGACAGCTGCAGAGGGCTGGGGTGGACACCAAGGAGGAGGGGCCGGGTCGCGACGTTGCCAGGAGCCCAGGCGGAGACGGTGAGCTGGTGAGGGCAGAGGCAGCGGGGAGAAGTGGGAGAGGGGCTTCTGCTCCCATCCTCGGTGAGTCCCTGGGCAGGGGCTGCGTCTCAGAGCAAGCAGTGCCGGTAACGTTTGCCAAGCGCTTGCATCTGTTTTGATATTCCACTTAATTATCACAAGCGCCTGCAGAAAAATCACCATTTTGGGGGGCAGGCAATTGCCGAGCGGTTCAGATGCCAGGGAGCCCCACTGGACTGCCCAGCCCCAGTCCTGGCCCCGGCCCTGGCCCTGCTTCCAGCTGCCTCCTAACGCAGACCCTGGGGAGCCGTGGAGACGGAGCCAGCAGCTGGGTCCCTGCCACCCGTGTGGGAGACCGGGATTAAGTTCTCGGCTCCTGGCCTCGTCCCTGGCTCAGCCTCAGCCATTTCTGGCATTTGGGAAGTGAACCAGGGTGTAGGAACTCTCTCCATTTCTGCCTCTCTCTCTCTTAAAGAAATAAAATCACTTTCGTCCATGCTTTGTCCATCAGAGCAGCTCAGGGTGCACTTGTTGGGCGAATGAGGCGGCCATCATGTGGGGTGTCCGGATCCCATCGAGGCTGTGACTCTGCCAGCCGGGATTCCAGAATGGTCATCAACTCTGCGGCCACACAGTCATGGTCATCAACTCTGCAGCTTAAGCCACGAGTCGCTGCAAAGCCATCCCATGCTTTAGAATGACGTCACCTCAGAAACCTGTGGGGCACGTGTGTTGCATTTATGTGTCTCTTCTACTTCTGCTCTGGCCAGCAATAATCTCATCTCCTGACCAGTGGGGCTGGGACACCCCGTGAGTTCATTGCCCAGAAAACAAGCGTATTTGTCCCCGGAATCCTAAACCCGCACGGATTCCAGGAAGCAAGTGCTTTGGAGGCTAGAAGATGATGGAATACATAATGAGACAGGCAGGCGATGTTCTTGTCCCATAAACAGCTCCTTCCGCTCAGTATCTCTATGGCAGCCCATACGCTTTGTGTTTGTTTGAATGCAGGAACTAATAAAAGCAAAATCCCTTCGTGCTGCAGCAGGAGGGCTGGGTTTCTGACAACACAATCCCTTGCCGTCTGGTTAAGCCACTAAGGCGCTGCACCATTTTCTTGCTCGCAAGGTTAGATAGCAACACTGGGACATCCACACAGCAGAGACTTCTGCTAAGTGCCCTGTTTCTGGGGCATTCATTCAAAAGATGAGGCAGAGCAGAGCTTCGGCTGGGCAGACGGCTCAGCGAGCAACGTGGCTCTGGCTAACTGGGTTCGCTGCTCACCCCAAGACCTGCTCTCGCGCCTCCCCTGGCCACCCGCCACATCGCGCGCAGCCAGGAACTCGGCGCAACACGGCTGCGGCCATCTCGGTCGCTGGCTGGAGCCTGGGTGCTTTTAGGTTCTAATTTGTTTGAACGTTAGCTGCAAAGTGGTTTTGTATCTCAGAAAGGAAACAAACCTAGCAGAGCTGACACTGTAGGGATGGGGGTCCGCTGGCTGCTGGCCGAGCTGAGCGTGTGGGCGGAGACGGCTTGCTCATCCTGGCTTCGCCTCCAGACCGCTTCTCCCACCCGTGGACTGGAGGACGTGTTTCATCCCCTCTGCTGTATGTACGCAGTGGGTGCAGACACCTGTCTAGTAAGTGGGTAAGAAACAACCCAGAAGCTTAGCAGTTCAAGGCAAAAGCCAGAGCTGGCTGTGGGGCTCACAGCAGGGGTGGGGGGGAGTGTGATGGTGGAAAGGTCAGTGGGAGCAGAAACCAGGGGCAGGCAGACAAGCGGGGCGTCCTCGGGGGAGAGGAAGCCTGGATGTGACCCGCGTCAGGGCCAGGGGATGGAAAGAATTTTCTAGAAATGGCACTGACTTTCTAGAAGTGGCAGTTTTGAGGCCAGTGCGTGGGACTATGGGAAGCTGTCGACCATGAGCGAGGTCCTCAGAGGCAGGCTGTGAAGACGGACAGGAGCCCGAGCTGTACGCCACTCCAGCCATGCTGGAGCCCCCGGGCTCTCTCAGCTGCCTCAGACTCAGGGTGTGGCTTCAGGGGGATGTCGGAGGTACAAATTCAATCCTACTGTGGCGCTAGCTGGAGGCCGTCGGAAGAAAGAGGCTGTGGCGCGAGGGAGCGTGGGGAAAGTGGAGACACCAGGAGCGACACCGGGAGCCGTCAGTGTGTCCGCCAGGAGCCCTGGCTACGCTGGCGGGAAGAGAAGGCTCCTGGTCTAGGGACTAAGATGAATTTCGGAACTAGAGTCTCAGTCTCCACAGAGGTGGAGTCGTGTGCAAAGTACACTTCCCAAAAGGCAATGAGGGGTCCGGCACCATGGCTCACTAGGCTAATCCTCCACCTGCGACGCCAGCATCCCATATGGGTGCCAGTTCTAATCTCGGTTGCCCCTCTTCCAGTCCAGCTCTCTGCTGTGGCCCGGGAGTGCAGTGGAGGATGACCCAAGTGCTTGGGCCCTGCACCTGCATGGGAGACCAGGGGGAAGCACCTGGCTCCTGGCTTCAGATTGGCACAGCGCTGGCTGTAGCAGCCATTTGGGGAGTGAACCAATGGAAGGAAGACCTTTCTCTCTGTCTCTCTCTCACTGTCTAACTCTGCCTGTCAAAAAAAAAAAAAAAAAAAGGCAATGATGAGGGCTCGTGTTTACATCCAATGAACAAGAGAGGGAGAGGTAATCTACACCCGAGTGGGAGTGTGTGAGAGTGTGTATGCACATGTATATGTGTGTGTACACCTGTGTGCCCATGTGTATACGTGTGTGTGCACGTGTGACAGGCGTGGCAGGGTCCTCCGAGGCCAGGTGTCTGTGGTTTGGACGTGAGCGGGCGTTTGTTCTTTTCAGCGCCGTAGCTGACCCCCGGGGGCCCTCCGGACTGTGGAGCCCTGGAGGATTTAGTGGGGTCTGGAAAGGCCCTTAGGGGATGGGCCCTCCTCCCCCGGGGTCAGCAGCCAGGGCCGCCCCTCAGTTACCCCGGCAACCTGCAGGAGTCAGAGCAAACCAGAGTCCCTGGAACGCTCTCCCACTTCTGTCCGGCCGTTTGATGTTCCGACCAAAAGAAGCTTCTGAAAGTGAGTGACAGCCAGCCGAAGGAGACACGGACAACTCGGGTTAAAGCTTTGTGTGGCAAAGGACACAAGCATAGACTGAAAACGCAAAGAGTAGAAGACATTTTAAACCCCGCATTTGGTAAGGGGATGATAACCAGAATCACAGAGAATTCCTAGAACTCAAAACCAAAACAGAACAAAATCAACCCAGTTACAAATTGGGCGAAGGACTTGACTCGACCATTCTCCAGAGAAGACACATAAATGGCTGATAAGCACACGAAAAAAAGTTTCACCTCCAAAACCGTTAAGGCAACAGAAGTCAAAAACACAGTGAGATATCAGAAATCCCGACAAAAGAAAGAAAATAAAAAGTGTTGGCAAGAATGATGGAAAACCACAAAATTAACCATTGAAATGCCGTGATCCAGCAGTCACACCTCTGAGTAGAGACGCAGACGATCTCAAAGGAGAGACTCCTACGGCAACGTTCGCTGCGGCGTTAGTCACAAAAGCTAACGCGGATGCGATTTGTAAGTGTCCACTGATGGATAAACAAAGCAGGGTCTGACGGGACATCATTCCGCCTGAAAAAGGAAGTAAATTCTGGCACCTGCTAGAACATGAATGAGCCTTGGCAGCAGTACGCCGAGTGAAACAAGCCAGACACAGCAGAAAAAACGCTGTCTGATTCCACTTAAATGAGGACCCTAGGGAGCCCAGCGTAGAGACAGAGTGGAATGGTGGTTACCAGGGGCTGCGGGGAGTTACGGTTTAATGGGGATGGAATTCAGTTTGGAAAGACGGAAATGTTATGGAGATGGATGGTGGTGATGGTTGCACAAAAATGTGACATATTTGACACTACCAAAATACACACCTAAATATGATCAAAACTGGAAACTGATGGGGCTGGCGTTGTGGCGTGGCAGATAAGGCCACCACCTGCAGTGCCAGCATCCCATATGGGCACCAGTTCGAGTCCCAGGTGCTCCACTTCTGATCCATCTCTCCACTAATGCACCTGGGAAAGCAGCAGAAGATGGCTTGAACACTTGGGCCCCTGCACCCCCATGGGAGACCCAGAAGAAGCTCCAGGCTCCATCCGTGAGCAGCGCCCCTGCACAGGGCACCCACAGGGACAGGGCACAGGACAGCCGTCCTGTCGGGCAGTTTGAGGGTCTCGCAGGAAGCTGTGGGTCTCAGCTTTTGCTGTGGATGTTGGAGTTGGAGAGAGATGGCGGGGAGCGAATAGTGAGTGACAGGCATGGAAGAGGTCAAGGTATAGGGGTGCATTTACTCACCTGCCTGAAGGAGATTCCTGGGGAGTAGAGGCTTTACTGCGGTTTCGAGGTTACGGTTGAGGGTCAGGCAGCCCCACGGGCTGGTGTCTGGAGCCAGCTTGTCAAGGTGGGCGTGGAGGAACCAGCACACGGTGAGCCGGGAAGCAGAGAGAACAGCTGGGCGGCAGCTGAGCCCAAAAATCCACCTGCTTGCGAGAACCAGCCCCCAGGGACCCAAGGCCTCCCCCCAATCCACTCTCAGATGCCCTGGATCAAGACTGCGACCTCAGGCCGCCAACCTAACATAGCGACTTGAGTCCCTGAGTGTGGGAAGACAAACTCGGTTTCACCCATATTATCCCTCCCTCCCCTGGGTCCCCAAAACTCAGGTTCTTCTCACACACAACATGCAAGCATCCAGCCCAGAAGTCCCCAAAACTTGACTCAGCCCAACGCTAATTTAGAAGTCCAGAGTATATAATCTCATCCGAGACTCAAAGCAAACTCTCTCAGCTGTGAACCTGCACCGCGCAGGCCAAGTTACTCACTTCCCAGGGACAACGGTGAGGCCGGCAGAGGATATCATTTCATCGCAATCGGGAGAGACAAGGAAACAGAAGTGACCAGCCGGGCGAAACCAGCAGAGCACATGCTACGTCCCTAACGCCGTTTGTCCAGCATCCACTCTGCTGGGGGCTGGGCTCCCAATACTCGGGCAGCCACACCCCTACAGCCTGGCTCCGCTTCTCACAGGCTACGGTCTCACCTCTGCAGCCCCAGCACACGTGGCCCTGGTGGGGTCTCCCTGCCATGACACTGCCCGTGACCTGACCTCGGCCGGGGCTCCAGCTCCTCTGAAACACCCTCTGGCGTCTAGGCGGAGGACTCCGGGCCTCTCCCGCGGTGTGGTGCTCCGCCACGTGACTGAGCTGACGTCTGCCGCTGCCCCAGGCTGGCCTGCCACACCGCTCGCCGCCCTTCCTGGTGGGTGTCTTACGTTGCTGGCACCCCCACGACTGGGGGTTTCACTGCCGATCTACTGGTCCAGCTTCCTGAGGACGTCCGCTGGGGCTGGGGGGCTGGGGGGCTGGGGGCCCCTCCGATGTAGCTAGAATGTCCTTCAAAGCAGGCTGCGGCTGTGGCTGGAATGACTGTCTCCAGACCTGCCGGCATCGCCCCCACCACAGCTTCCTGTGCTGCACGTGTGACCTCGTGCCTTCAAGTTCAAGGTGGCTGGAATCTTCCACCCAGAGCTAGCCGGGGAGGGGGCTGAGCCCCTAAGGAGAATCAGACTGTCTCCAAGAGCCCCCTGCTCTCTCCAGGAGCCCCAAGCCAATCAGCATACAACCTGTGAAAACCCCCTGGCCATGGGCACCCCCACAGATGACCCAATGACAAGTCAGCAACACCTTTAAAACCCGGGGCACTTCCTGCAGACGTGTTGCTGTGGCCGCCAAGCAGATGGAAGTTCCCACTTCTATGCAAATTGTTTCTTGGATTTTTATTTCTCTACCGAGCTGAGGAAAAGAACTCATGCAACTTGCTCTGGCAGCCACCCTTCCCTGCGCGACCGGTAACACTTCCTGTATGTTGCTCCATGCGAGGGCTCCAGCCGGGCAGGACCACCCAGGCTTTCCCAGGCGTTCCCTTGAAATCTCAGTGGGAGCTGCTGTGACCCACGATGCTTGTCTTCTTAAAAAAAAAAAAAAACTCTATTCATTTATTTGAAAGAGTTACACACACACACACACACACACACACACACTCACAGAGAAAGAGATCCTCCACCTGCTGGTTCACCCCCTAAATGGCCACAACAGCCAGGGCTGGGCCAGGCCAAAGCCAGGAGCCAGGAGCTTCCGCCAGGTCTCCCACGTGGGTGCAGGGCCCAAGCACTTGGGCCATCTTCCACTGCTTTCCCAGGCCATAGCAGGGAGCCGGATCAGAAGTGGAGCTGCTGGGACTCGAACCACCACCCACACAGGATGCCGTTGTCACAGATGAGGACTTAACCCTCCGAGCCACAGTGCCAGCCCCAGCTCTTGCCTTCCGCACACCAGGAAAGCCGGCAGGACCCGCATACAGCCCAGGCCTGCCTCCCGCAGGAGCCCACCCTGGAGCCTCCTTAGAAAGGGCTCTGCCCTGCCTGGTCTTTGAAGCCAGTGTGCACCTGCTGGTGATGGGCGGGTCCGTGGCAGGGAAATGGGATTGCCTGCAGGGTCTTCCTCCTCTCGTTCTCCTGGACACAGGCTCCCCTTTGCCTGGACTTACACATTAGCAAGCAGTTTCTACATTCCTGTCCCAAGCGCACAGCTTTCTCGTCATCCCGTCTCTGGCCACGCTGCAAACTTCCCCAGTGTTTCTGCTCTGTCGCCCTGGGCTCTTGCTTCTCACTGTACAGCTTGCTGCGAGCGACCGACCCCACCCGTGCAGCAGGCACCTGGCTGCCTCGCGATATCCTCAGCCCGGCCCACCGTCCTTCCGCCGGCCTCCCGCAGTGGATGCAGCAAGGGTCCCCGCCACCCTGTGCCCATGGCGGACTTCAGTCCTGTGCCCGGCGGGCTCCTCGTTTCCACCGGAACCCCGCCATCCACATTTCTGCCAGCTCGCTGGCCCTCTGGGCCCCACCAGGACCCCCGTGACGCTCAGCCAGCCTCCTCCAAATTCTCCCAAAGACTCTGCCGCATCTTCACGAACAAGCCCACTTCTTGGCACCAATTTTCTGGATGAGTTCACTTTCGCCACCTTAATTAAAACACGAGAGAGGAGCTGCGTGGGAAGGAAAGGGATTATTCCTGCTCACAGCGTGGCAGTTACTGCTCAGGACCGGGAGGTCCCAGAGCCTGGCGTCTGGCGGGAGCTGGGCATGGCAGGTGCAGAGGAACCAACGCACGTGAGCCAGGAAGCAGAGAGGACAGCCAGGCGGCCATGAACTCACCTAACCCACCCTCTCGCAATTCCTACCCTCTGCTTCCCGTGACATGAAGACCTCCCTCCAACTCCCTGTCCCACTCGTGAATTAGACAAAGTCTCCCTGCGTAACCCATCAAGTCTTAGGAGCCTGAAGATCTTGCATGAGCTTCGGGAGCACAAGTCTTGCTCCACCCACCGGGGAGGGTGTAGAGGCTAAGACGCCTGTGTCACGTCCCAGCTCCGCCTGCACCTGGGGGCAGCACTCGTGACTCACGTATTTGGGTCTCTGCCATCCACATATGAGGCCTGAGCTGAGTGTTTGGCTTCTGGTCCTAACCTGCCCAGCCCCAGCTCCTGAACGCATTTAGGGAGTGAATCAGCACACTGGAATGTTCTCTCTCTCTCTCCCTCTCCTTCTTTGTCTCTGTCGCTGCCATTAAATCACTCACATTGTGAATTGATTAAAAGGTGAAGGTGTCATTTGGACACCCCTGTGGGGAGGGAAGTTGAGGTCTGGCAGCTTGGTGGGGACAGTGGCTCCTCCCCCACAGCCCCGAACACCTCTCAACAGAGCTGTCGCCAGTCCTGGCAGCAAGGGGGCTCCTGGGTGCCCGAGCGGGAGGAAGTAGGAGAGGCCACAGCCATCGCCTCCTCCTTGGGGATGTAGCCCACAAAGCTGCTGGCAGAGACGGCGAGACAACCAAGGCTGCCCTCGGCCAGGGCACGTCCGCGGTCCCCGGGAGCACCTCCAGGGGCCACGGCTTGAGTGTCCCCTCCAAGACTCCTGTAGGTGCTTACCCACCACTGGGAGGTGTTGGGAAGCGGGGCTGGTATTGGGAGGTGGGGCCAGTGTTGGGAGGCAGGGCCAGATGGGGCTTTTCAGAGGCAGTCATGCCATGAGGGCTCGGCCCTCCCAGACAGACTCATCCATCCATGAGCTGCCTGGACAGTCGCTCGGCGTCCCCAGGAGCCGCCCTCTCCGTGCCGTGACCCAGCAGGGGTGGCGGTGCTCACCAGAGGCGGTGCCGATGGCTGTGTCCAACCTGGAGCCAAACAAGCAATTCTTTATAAGCCAGCAGACTTGGGGATTCTGTGCATGTGCCAGAAAGTGGACCGAGAGCCAGGCTTCGGAGACCGGCTCCATCACAGGCAGGCGCGGTCACTCTGGGGCTGGCCGGGTCCACCCAGACTCCTGCTGGGGCACAGCAGTGGGTGCAGCACAGCTCAAGGCAGCTTCCGGTAGCCCCGGAGGGAATGGCCTGCGAGGAGTCCAAAGAGACATCCTGCCCCGGGGTCACGGAAGTGGCATGAAACCCTGAGAAATGTCCTCAGACATCAAAATAAGAAAATAAAAGCCCTCGTGAGTACAAAAGGTTGCCAACACAGCTGACGTTCTTCCTTAAGATGTCAGGGTTCTCCCAGCCCTCACTCGCTTTCTTATCCTTTTTTTAAAGATTTAGTTATTTATTTGAAAAGGCAGAGTTACAGAGAGAGAGAGAGAGAGAGAGGTCTTCCATCTGCTGGTTCACTGCCCAAATGGTACAATGGCCAGAGCTGGGCTCATCTATAGCCCCGAGCTTCCTCCAGGTCTCCACGTGGGTGCAGGGGCCAAGCACTTGGGGCATCTTCTACTGCTTTCCCAGGCCATGGCAGGGAGCTGGATGGGAAGAGAAGCAGCCAAGACTTGAACCAGCACCCATGTGGGATGCAGGCACCACACGTGAGGCTTAGCCCACCAGCCGCAGGGTGTGTCTTTGTCGGAGAGTCCTGAGCTGGCGGAGACGGGCCATGTTTCCGCTTTTCTCTGGGCAGGCGAGGTGACTGCTCCTCTGGAGCTGTCCAGAGCGGGGGGGGGGGGGGGGGCAGGAGCAGTTAGGACCTGGGAGGGAGAGGCAGAGCCTGGCCTTAGAGCCTGCAAGGTGCTCCGGCTGTTCTTTCTGGAATCCCCGCTTTCAAGAAGTCAAATGGACTTTTATTAAACTGAGAACTCTCAGAGAATAGCTGCTATGGTAAGAGGCTCTTGTTGGATTAGCAGAAACACATAAGAAAGCAATTTTGTCGCCACCTTAAATGCTCCCGTCAGTTAAGGGCCATCAACACAGTGGGAGCTGCGAAAACACAGGTACTGAAATTTGTTTGCAGATCATTTTCACTGTTGGAAAAATGCTCACCATATGATGTCGAGTGAAACAGCCCGGGACTCTCAGCTGCCTACACAGTGGCCGAAGTGTCTAAGGAAGTATTTGCTTTATTTTCAAGTTAGTTACAATTTGTCCAATGCTTGCTGTGTGTCAGGTTAACGGGTGGAACTTGGCAGGGCAAAATCTCTCTGGGGTAGGTACTGTTCCCATTTTATAGATGAGAAAACTGAGTCCCCGGGGAGGTCCAACAATCTGCTCCAGAGCACTCGCGCATGGTAAAGCAGCCTCTGAACCCTGGGCCTGAGCTCTCGCCCTCCTGCTCGAAGATGGGGATCCCCCTGGACCAGTCACACCAGCGTCATCTGGAACCCAGGCTCCTGGAGCCCTGCCCCCCACCCCACGCCTCCAGAATCCGGACCTGGAGTGTCACAGGATCCCGGGGCGCCTCTGAGGAACTCCTCTGTGAAGAATGACGCCTTGGAGGAGAGGCGACAAAATAGGAACAGAGACCAACCCTGCTGGCCCCATGACTTTGACTTTTCTGTATTTTCCCCTTGGCCACCCTGAGCATCGCCTCCACTCAGCAAGTGCAGGGTTGGAAGGACAGTCGCTGACACACGGGACGCGGAGCTCCAGCAGCTGTGACTGCACACAGGAATGGGCCCCCTGCACCCCGCCGCCACCAGCACCCCGCTTGCATTGTGGTGCACACAGGCACGAGAACGTCTGGACTGGGGACATGCCATCCAGTAGGGTGGCATCAGCCACAAGGCTGCCCCCACCCTGCCGGGCAGCCTGGCAGCCCCAGGGAGGCTCTGGGTCAGACACACTGGCCTGGGGCGGCCACAGACCCTGAGACCACGGCCTGGCAAGGGCTGATGAGCAGATTGGAGGGTGGCGATGGCGTGTGGCCCCCAGAGCAGGATGCAGGGGTCTTGGGAGATGACAGCACTGTCACGGGCTGTCATC
This sequence comes from Sylvilagus bachmani, assembly GCA_015711505.1. NCBI lineage: Eukaryota > Metazoa > Chordata > Mammalia > Lagomorpha > Leporidae > Sylvilagus > Sylvilagus bachmani. The sequence goes on along the minus strand of CM027399.1, from coordinate 161,719,296 downwards.
GGAAGGGGCCCGCCCATCGGCGGGCGGCAGCACGGTGCCCACGTGCCATCCCCCACATGGGACCCTGCTTCCGTTGCACAGTGTGGTGGAGACAGCAGAATGGGCAAGCCTGGTCCCGTTGCCAGCAGATGTGTCCTTGGGTCCTCGCTGCAGAGCCGGGGGCTCCCACATGCTTCATGGCCACCGTCACTGCCTCTCTGCACTGGCAGCCATGTCCATCTGGGGAGTCCCCTGAGAGGCCCCTCCTCCGCACTCAGGTATGTGGGCGTGTTCTCTGCTACAGGACCAGAACCCCTGAGGCTGGCAGGTGTCTTAAGAAAAGAGGGTTATGCAGCCGGCGCCGCGGCGTGCTGGGTGAAGTCACACCTGCAGTGCCAGCGTCCCTCCCTGGGCGCCAGTTCATGTCCTGGCTGCTCCACTTCTGATCCAGCTCCCTGCTAACAGCCTGGAAAAACAACACAATGGCCCAAGTGCTTGGGCCTCTGCATCCCTGTGCGAGACCTGGATGAAGCTCCTGGCTCCTGGCTTCAGCCCCCTTCAAAACCAGCCTTTCTGGTCCAGGGTGGTCCCCTATCACTCCAGCTCTGGCTCTGTTTACTGGGTTTTGTCATAAAACGGCCTTCAAAGACTGTTGATGGGAACAGGTTTAAGGCTTCGGGACTGTTCTCTCATAAGATGGACACCTTTAAAACCCCTGTCACTGGACCTGACTGATCCGGCCCCACGGCTAGGCCCAGGGAGATGGGCCCTGTCTGGAGAAAACACGCAATACGACAGATTTAAGCACACTACAGACGGGAGGGATTAACAGCCCGGAGCCGGGCAGGGGGAGTCGAATGACGCTGGTTGTCAGCACATAAAGTCCGGGAGGCAGAGTGGCTTAGCAGAGCCCAGGGCCGCTGTCTAAGCGGACGCTCATAAAATCAGCAGTCACGTACTTCACAGGACCGTAAAGCTGAGACCAGGGCCAGGCACCCCCAAGCCAGAAAGAGCCGATGCAGGGCCGGCTCAGCCATCGCCTCTGGACTCAGCCTGCCACGCTCACCGGCATACGGGCGCTACTGGCACCCTCACTGCTGTGTCTGCGGCCCCCGAGCACCTGGGTGCTTTCCCGGGAAGAGGGCTTCAGGGAGGGGCTCTCTCCTACCTGGTTCCTCTCAGCACCCCACCAGGGCAGGTGCATCCCGCCACACTTCCCCCGGCACGAGGCTTTGCCAGGAGGCGGGATTGGGAGGCTGCGGGGACCGACACAGGGTTCACTCCCAGCCAGCCACAGGCCAACCTGGGCCAGGACGTGTGCGCTCCCCTCTCTCCTTTTAAAATAGCTCAAAAAATACCAGACGCCCCTGAAAATCCTGGAAACACTGGAACGCGACTGAAGAGACAGAAGAGGAAGTTAGTGTAATTCCACCAGCCGAGAACACCGTGCTAACTTCTCGGTGCCTGAGCCTGAAGCTTCCACTCCCTGTGGGTGTGGAGCACGGCCTCCAACAGGTGTCCGAGGGCATGACGCGGTTGGCATCTGTGCCTGGAGAGCTGGTGGCGCAGGGGATGGCGGGAAAGGGCAGGGGAGTGACCACAGAATGAGCTCACGGCCACCCTGGGGGCGGGGACGCTTGGTGACACTCCTCTGCAGGGAACTGGGGAAACGGAGGAGGAAATGGCTGTGGGGGCACCCATGGGAGCATCTGGGAGCACCCAGCACACATCTGGGGTGGCCGGGAGATTGTGGGATGCACGCTCCAGCTTCAGCTACTCTGGGAAAGCTGCTACCTGCAGTGCCGGCCCCCCAGGGGCGCCTCACGAAACACTTATAGAGGACGAAGGGGCCACGCAATGTTTCAGGAGAGAAGGCTGACGGACACCTGGGGCGTGTCAGGAGACCACGGGGCCATATCTCTGCCATTCCTGCCAGGTATGAGTGACAGACGTCAGTCCAACCCTGAAGAAGCATCGAGCAGACCAAAACTGAAGGCAACATCCCATAATAAGTAGCCTGCAACATCCAGAAATGTCAAGTTCAGGAGAGTAAAGGAAATGTGAAGAAAGTGTTCTAGAAAGGAGAATTAAAAGACAGGGCAAACACATGCCACCCTTGGTGCCGGGCTGAAGCGCGTTGACCCAAAGACGTCACCGACACGATTGGTCCACCCTGAGAGTGTGAATCTAAAGCAGCCACGTGGGGCTGGCACGGTGGACTAGTGGGTAAAGCCATCCCCCGCAGTGCCGGCATTCCATATGGACACCGGTTCAAGTCCCGGCTGCTCCTCTTTAGATCCAGCTCCCTGCTGTGGCCTGGGAAAGCAGTAGAGGATAGCCCAAGTCCTTGGGCCCCGGTACCCACATGGGAGACCTGGAAGAAGCTCCTGGCTCTTGGCTTTGGATCGGCACAGCTCTGGCCATTGCAGCCAATTGAGGAGTGAACCAGCAGATGGAAGACCTCTCTCTCTCTGCCTCTCCCTCTTTCTGTGTGTGTAACTCTGACTTTCAAATAAATAAATAAATAAATCTTTTTTAAAAAGCATCCACGTGGCCTCGGTAGAGTCCTGACGCCCGTGACCACACATGGTCGGACAGGAGAGTAGCATTTTGCAGGAAGCACACAGCGAAGAATTCCTGGCTCCAGCACCCCCTCAGGTGATGCGGGGCAAGAATCCTTGTGCTATTCTTGTAACTTTCTGTTTGTTTAAACTTATTTAAAAATTAAAAAATAAGCTTAAATTATTGCAAAGATTCAACTGCAGCAATACACATCAAAAAGCTCCAAGTCCTTATGTCTTTAATCTTTTTTTAAGATTTATTTATTTTCCATCCACTGGTTCACTCCCCAAATGGATGCAACGGCCGGAGCTGCACTGATCCAAAGCCAGGAGCCAGGAGCCTCTTCCTGGTCTCCCATGTGGGTGCAGGGGCCCAAGGGCTTGGGCCATCTTCTACTGCTTTCCCAGGCCACAGCAGAGAGCTGGATTGGAAGTGGAGCAGCCAGGACTCGAACCAGCGCCCATATGGGATGCCAGCACTGCAGGCAGCGGCTTGACCTGCTACACCACAGCGCCGGCCCCTTTTGTCTTTTAACCCAGAAACGCCCCAGAGAAGATGTATCCTGGGGCTGTCATCACAAGCGTCTTTGGAGATCTGGCTCCGAGCTGTTCGTCCTGGGTTACTCACAGGTTTGAACAGAGTGAGAAGCAACCTAATCAGACTTTGACAGGATTTGGGGACAGGAATTGTGGCCCAGCCATGAAAGAGAATGCTAATACTACCGCCATTAAGGGAGATGTTTGAGAAAATTAGCTAATGGCTCGGAGGAATGTTTGTGACATGTTAATGCGTGAAGAAACTAGGTTGGGAAACAGCCACTCAG